>CM044431.1:88582222-88604097 GCA_024363595.1 Xenopus borealis | reverse complement strand
TTTAAGTCCTGAGAGTGCGGACCTTATTTACTCGAAGATATATATATATATATATATATAATTAGAAGCAGAAGGAGCACTCACGGCCATAATTTCACAAACTCCCCCACATCAACGTGTTTCGGTTCTTTTTGAACCGTCGTCAGGATCACTCAGAAGCCATCACATGGTGTATAAATTCACACAACAACTAATCAGTGAGTGATACCAATTGTGTTAATTATATAGTGTAAACATTCTTTAAAACCTCAAATATTATATTAATTTAAGTTCATGAAGTGATATAATCCATAAAAAATTCAGTTCATAAAACTGTGCACTTATAATGTGCAATGATGTGAAGTTAAACTTAATTAAAAACAACACCAGTTGCCATAATATTAATAATATACCCTAAATTAAAAAGGAGAAATCCTTATACTTTGCTAGCAACAATATGTTGATGTTAGACACATAAGTCCAATTAGTCCAACAAGTTAAAACATTTTGGGGCAGATTTACTAAATTCGTGTGAAGGATATTCGCTCAAATAGTTTCTATTCGATTTTGCGACTATTCAAATATGCAAATTAAGTATTTTCGACTATCGAATATGGAATATTCGGTCACATCGAATAGATCGAATAAATATTTATTCGATTGCTCGACTATTTGCCAGTCAAATAACTTGCCCTTTAAAATTTTATTTGACTGCCTACTTCGCCAGATTGAACCTACCGAATTGCATTAGAAGCCTATGGAAGCCCCCATAGGCTTTTTTTATGTTCTCTTATCGAATATTATTCGATCGATCGTACGATTTTGGCGAATATTCGTAAAGCGCTCAAAACCGGCAAATATTTTATTCGATTTTGGTGAATATTTATTTGCCAGTCGAATTTGAGCGCTAAAAGCCCTCGACAATTCGACCCTTAGTAAATCTGCCCCTCTGTCTCCATATGTTACATAGTATCTAAGATTAGACATTGGTGACATAGTAACAACCAAAAAGCTGGAGTCAAAGCAATATATCAGATAAGAGAAACTTTTTATACCACTAAACAGATACATCCCTACACTCATAGAAGAGTTATACAGTAAGTCAATAATTATATTTTCACCTGTCATTAAACTATCCATTTACTCATATCCTCACCGACTGGTTGAAATAGCGGAAAGTTTTATGTTCAAAGGATATCTATCCACATTAATTAATTAAGCCCATTCATTTAGTATTCAAAATATCTATATATAATATAGAATATAGACTATAATTTCTATACTAAAAACATAAAGAATATGTTGGTGATCTAGATATGTTTTTCAATAATAGTTGTAGTATCTTTTTTGCAAAAAATATTGTTTTTTTTTATATTAGTGCGGATCTTAAATAACTAGTATGTCTTTGGACACCTTCCGGAAAAAGCAAAATACAATTTCTATTGCTCTGTTGATGAGAAATTTTCTAGCCAGCTGTTTCTGTTTGTCATTTTTAACTAGAGAAGGCTAATTGTACTATTTAAGTAAACCTGCCATTTGATTATGATGACAGTGTGCTTGCTTAGTATTGCTTAGTAAACAGTTGTCACATGCTAAGATACTGTAATGAGAACAAACAATGTTGGAAGAACTTTTGCTTCAGGTGTGATGGATTCAAAAGTGGAAATCCAAAATCTAAAAACTATATTGCTTAGAAATTGTTCTGCAAACCTGCATATATTAACAGCTAAATATAATAACAGGATAAAAGTTTTGCGTGGGAAAGCAGTGTTTTCAATCTTCTCTTTCTTCTATATAAACAATGGATGTGCTGAGAAAAGGTCATAAGCTTTGTAGCTGGTATCCTGGCCAAAGATCATCTGAATTTGGTCTTCATTTCTGCAACTTTTTAACTATTTGGCTTTTTGCTCAGGATCGCTTCACTTTTTTAGAAGCTGATCGCTAGTGTTCTTCCCAGTAATACAAAAATAACAATAGCATTGAAGCCTCACAGAACAAGATTTTTGTCTGTTGGGTATAATGACCCCTTTTTCAAGCCTGGCAAGAGGTAGGGGAAGTTGCTAAGAATATAATATACTAAATGTAAAGGTAAAATACCATCGTTTTCCCCCTTTCTTAAGATTTCCCTGCATCAAAAAGGGTCGTTTTGGACATAGAAGTGTGAAGGGTGAATGCAGTAAAAAAAATTGGGCACACAATTATTATAATTTTCTTTAACAATGACACTTGGGTCCAGATATAGGTTTTTTCATTTTTAAGAATAAGTAGCACTATATTATTAAAAATAGACATACAAAGTGACACCAACTGGTTGTTCCACTGTCACAGCTTCTGTGATACTGAGGGCCCGAATCTTTCTGGCCTACGTGGGAGAGGGCCGATAATGGAAGCCAGTGTTAATCACTCCCCCTTTTAACCCACAACCATTTAAACCAAACCCATGTTATCTCAATAAGTTTTAAGACCATGTCCACATAAATGATGGTAACACAACAAACACATGGTTAATGCTCACTGCAGGGATATCACTCATCACTCATATGGGAACATTTAAGTCATACGCTGAAAACTGAAGATCCGCCTTACGCTACACATTAGGAGTCTAGCCGGCTCTCAGGTGAGACGCACCTCCAGACCGCTCTGGCTGCGGCGAAATACACGTAAGAGAAGGATGTGAGGTGCGTTCGCCGATTGAAGCCAGGGATTCTTCTCTGTTAAAAAATTCAATTTTTATTATAATTCCTCTTTAAAAGACATAGTAAGTGCGGGCAGGGGGAAGCTTGACGCGTTTCGTGACGAATAGTCACTTCATCAGAAGCTACAAAGCCCCCTAGTGGACAGCCTTAAATAAAATCACACACAATAAAATATGTATATTAGGATCACCGTCACTAAGCGTGCTCAGACATTAACCAGTTCATTGAAAAATCAATTCATTGAAAAATCAACTAGCAAGGTACCCCTGATGGTTCATAGGGTGTATAGTATTTGTTAATAAATGCAACAAATATCACGGCAAATGATAAAGTATATAATAGAGTATAAACCCCAAGTAAATATATATACAAGAAACATATGTATATAGTGTAAATATACACAGGCACATATATTCAGATATTGAAACTGTATCAATCTGACAAAAGTATGATCATATAAGATTCAGTTTGAAATATTTCTACCAAGGAATAAATATCAATCGCTAAATTAAATAGACTATAAAGATCTAGATTTCAGTGGTCTATATAGCAGTTCAACTCCCACTCTCTATTCAAACCAAAGGGTGTAATGGTCTTTAATATGTAGATCCAATAGGCCTCTCTCCTCAAGAGGGTAACTTCTGTATCTCCTTTGCGTCTATGGCAAGATACTCTATCTATCACCTGGAAGCTAAAGCAAAGGGAACCCTGATGACAATCCAAAAGATGTTCAGCTACTGCCGAACTTCTGTCCCTCCTGGAAACGCAACCAATATGTTCCGAAATGCGTTTTTTGACCGGTTGAATGGTCTTACCCACATATTTGGCCCCACATAAACATGTAGTCATATAAACGACCACTAGGGGGCTTTGTAGCTTCTGATGAAGTGACTATTCGTCACGAAACGCGTCAAGCTTCCCCCTGCCCGCACTTACTATGTCTTTTAAAGAGGAATTATAATAAAAATTTAATTTTTTAACAGAGAAGAATCCCTGGCTTCAATCGGCGAATGCACCTCACATCCTTCTCTTACGAACATTTAAGTCATACCCTTAAATATACCATAAACATACAATCCCCTGCATCCTCCTCTGTGGATATCACAGCACATGATTAAATACCTTAGAGGACTGCCAAATGTTTACAACCCACCAGAACAACTCCTACCAGGCTTATATCCCAAAGGGGTACAGAGCAGGGCAGACAAAGTATGACACACCCAGGGAGCATAGGGCAGGTTGAGTATGACACACACAAGGAGCATAGGGCAGGCAAAGTATGGCACACACAGGGAGCATAGCATAGGCAGAGTATGGCACACACAGGAAGTATAGGGCAGGCAAAGTATGGCACACACAGGGAGCATAGGGCAGGCACAGTATGGCACACACAAGGAGCATAGGGCAGGAAAAGTATGGCACACACAGGGAGCATATGGAAGGCAGTGTAGGACACACAGAGAGCAAAGAGCAGGCAGTATGGCACACACAGGGAGCATAGGGCAGGCAGAGTATGACACACACACACGGAGCATAGGGCAGGCAGAGTATGGCACACACAGGGAGCATAGCGCAAGCAGAATATGGCACATTCCTTTTAAAGCTTACACATGACTAAGGAATCCCAGCAGGCAGACTTTCATGTGGGGAGCCACACAGGGGGGTCGCGGGTTTGATGCAGCCTGATGGTCACCAGTTGGACAGCCCTGATTTATATGATAATGGTAGTGAGGGTAAGTCCCTAAAACCTACTACCAGGTAAGCTCATGGTGATTAGCTGACTAAGAGGTGAATCACAAGCCACAAGTCAGTTATTTTCTCTAATTGTATTCCCAAATCTATTAGAAATATTAACATTATGTTTACATCTCTGGAATGCAAGACATTCCAAACTTAAATTCTACCATATTTTGTCAGTTTTTCCTGAGAGATAGGCTACATGACAGCAGCCAAAGGATACTGTAGTTATTTTCTTAAATGTATAAAATGATCAATTCTTGAGAAAATGTATGTGCAATACAGTGTGCCCAACTTTCATTTATATTTACATAACTTAGTGTGCCAGAAATTCAATTTCAACATCTCAAGTCACATGTTGTAAATTCCTCAAGGATTAAGCTGCCACCTCACAATGTAACTGTGTATATATACACAACTCAAGCAATCAGCAAGAGGCTTTGTTAGCAACACCTCTGCATTTAGAGCAAACACTATTTTACAAATATTTGTTATTTCATTATACATATGACTATGAAGATTCTCATTTTACATTTCATTATACATACATATTCATATTTTCTTTCAACGTGTATAAAGGAAATTTGATGAGAATTAAGGCAAAAACAAACTCTTTACACCTGTAAGTTTAGCTTACCATCTCATAAAGCATTTTTGTTATTATAAAATAAAGTTTTTCACCATATTTTCTCTCTCATTCATAGGAGGACTTGATGACCAAAAACAACAGTCTAGCAGTTAGATATCACTTCTTCCACCTACTGATATTGCTTTCAATTGTAGGTAGACCTGCCCATGGCACAGTGGCTTCAAATATTGGGTTGAAGTCCCCAGTTACTGGAGGAAGGAAGTCAAGTCAGATTCTCTGAATAAGATGATGGACAGAACTTTATTTATGGTCAAATGCTTACATAATTGGTTAATGGATCAGGTGGATTCAATGTAGCACTTGGTTGTCACAAAGTTTTACATTTACAGAGCATTATATTAGATATGATAAGTGTATATATGTGCTTGTGTTATATAACCCTATCAAAACTACAACAGAAAAAGGAAAAGGTGACCAGTAAATGCTACATGTTATAGGTGTTTAGATCAGTAGCCCCTTTTATTATATTTTTCAAACTCCTTACTTTCTAAGAAGTATGATTATTAGCTTAGCAGTCAATATTTCTGCTTAAATAAATTCCATAGGGGGACATTCCTGTACTCTGCCTTATTTAACCTTCTTGTAATGCCTAACAAGGTTAAAAAAAAAATAAGGCAAAAAAAGACTATTGTATATTTGATATAGAAACAGCTTTTCCCATGGGAAGAATTGTGGCAGTTAACAGAATAAATGCAGGATAAATGCAGGATCTTCCATGCAATGATACATTGTATAATTATTACTTGTGCCTGTAGGCCATGCTGACCTTCAGGTGACTCAGCCAATCAAATCCATGCACATGCAATGTGAAACTAAGACAATAATTACATTTTTGAAAATTATGTTGACAGGATAAAAGGACAAGAGTGTGAAGAACTAAAAAGTCAGGGGGAGAGTAAATGAATGGAGATGTAGAGCAAACTGAAGGGAAGAGGAAATCAAAAGAGAGAAAGCAAATAGGAGAAGAACTAATAGTTATGTGGGAATACGTTAAGTTTGGAAAAATAATGGGGGCTGATTTATCAGATATTGAACAGTTTCATATTTTCCCCTTTTATCAAAATATTCCTGACAATCATGAAAGGTTTGAATGAACTAACATTTTACCAAAGTTGATGAAAGTGTCAATTCATCAGAATGTTTTTCAATGTCATTCTGTTCAATGGAGAGCACTGTTTTCCATCAAAATCCTTCTTCCCTGATGCAAATTCAAATCTTAAATGCCTTAAAAATATCTGCCAATATTAAATCTTCCCCTAAGTTGAGATAAAATGGTAGATATTTGACCCTGCACATATTGCAATATATGAACAAACAATCCGTTTTGTTTGAAGGTGAAGGCATTTTTAGTGTTATAATATATATACTATATATTGAGTGCACCATTGCTATATAAAGGATAATAATAATCAATACTGACAATAGATATTAGGCACTGTTTGAGGTGGCTAATCCTCCAAGCATTTTTTACTTTTTTATGTCAAAGCTTTGATTCTACTCGCTAATTATCCCAATCTTTTAAGTACATCAATATAAGATCAGGTAGTGCCTCAAACAGGAAGTACAAGGATGTTCCTGCTGAGAAACTGACTAATTTCATAAAGTAGCCTGCTGTGCCTAAATCATATATAGTGTATATGTCATGCTAAAATCTCTTTAAGTATTTGAACTAATAAAAAAAGGAAGAAGCAGAAGAAATATTAAATTAACAATGTAGCAGCTATGTAGTCATTATAAGCCGTGCCTCAGTAAGCATTGCTGCATAATTGTTTCAATTTCATTTAACGTGTGCAAAATATTTCCTCTTTATAAACTTCCTAGGTTTGTTTCTGCTTCTCAGCAATCCATTGTTTGCACATTTTAATTTGAACTGTCTGTAAACTTCCATTTTCCCTTCCTGAAACTGAATGAATGGACTAAAATCATCATCCTGTTAGTTCACAGCTGTCCCAGTTTCAGACACAAGATAATTGTTTGTCTGTAGCAAAATACAATTTTTATACTATTATTCTAACCATACAGTAAACTTTTAGGGATTATTTATAAGCATTGCTTAGATGTGTCATACCATAATGCTTTTTGTTGGATATATCTGTAGGGAAGGGGTAGAGGTGCTTTTCACAAGTTAAAACCTGTACCTGTAATGTTTGGGGGTGGTAAGTAATTTAATAAATAACAAGGAGTAAAGCTACCCATACAGAAGTCAATATATACTACAGATTAAGTCAGCAGCTTATTGGGCAGTGTATGGGGCCCTCGAACGGGCTTCCGCTGATCGATATCTGGCTGTAAATATGGCACGTCAATGGGCCAGGTTTAAAAATCAAGAACTGCATCTGTTCGTTCGACCATATGGCCAAACGTTCTGATTACCCAGATATAGCCCTGCCATGTTAGTGGCATATTGGGGAAAGATCCGCTCATTTGGCAATCATTTTGGGGGTATCTATTGCTTTCAGAGATGATGGGAATGTGCATTGAAGAGTTGAATTTGAGGAATAAATGTATTTTCTTCAATTGAAATTAACTATGCTACAATTTATGGGGCATATATACAGTACATCTATGGCAGTAATGTAGTATCAGGGCAACAGTTACATTGATCATGTAATCTCTTGTGGATAAACAGTAATGGTGAAGTTAACCATCATGCTTTGTCACATAAACCTGGGACTTGCCTTAATACTAGCATAAGAGTCAAGTAATTCTGGGGATAGTAAGTAAATGTAATTGCAAGCAGTACCTTTTGATCGTTTTTGCATTGCTAGTTCAGATTGTAACAATGTAGCAGAAGCCAACTTCCAGTCAAGACTCCAGTTCCTATATTGTCTTGCATGCTTCTTTAGGGTTGGGGCAGAAGTGCACAGAAATTCAGTCCATATTTTTTGTATAACGAGGGAAAGTACTCCAGTATACATTAACTTAAAAATGTAAATGCTTTTTGAGTTATTTGTAAATATAATATATCTTATAATCAATATCTGTCCCTTTCTGTTCTTTGCACTCATGGCTCTAAATATACCCATTGAATACCATACCTATAAGGGTTGGGGCAGACGGGCAGATTCGGGGAGATTTAGTTGCCTGGCAATCTCCCCGAACTGCCTTCTTCCTGTCTTCCATCTGCTTGAATGAAGAATTGATTTAATTGCCGAAGTTGCCCGAAGTTTCCTCATGAGGCAACTTCGGCGACTTCAGAAATCAAAGTGCTGCGATTGCATTAGAGCAGGAAATTCTTCATGCAAACAGATGGAAGGCAGGGAGATTGTCGACCCCACAGAAGAGGCAATTAGTCGCCAGGCAACTAAATCTCCCCGAATCTGCCCGTCTGCCCCAACCCTTACAGGTATGGTATTCAATGGGTATATTTAGAGCCATGAGTGCAAAGAACAGAAAGGGACAGATATTGATTATAAGATATATTATATTTACAAATAACTCAAAAAGCATTTACATTTTTAAGTTAATGTATACTGGAGTACTTTCCCTCGTTATACAAAAAATATGGACTGAATTTCTGTGCCAATGTTATATTTAAGTAAAGATCCACATTTACAAATGCAAATTAAAACACAAAGGGGACTATTGATAAAGACATCAAAAAGTCAGTTTATAATTCTACCTGTGAATTTCAGTTTCAGCAGTTCATCAGAAACTTAGACAAGCCCTAGAGGCACGGAAGCCTTTATATGCATCTGGGTGGTAAGCAGTATATGAGCTGATTCTGGCAACTAAAGGACAAAAAATGTGTATAGATTTTTCCTATTTGATTATTATATTTATTTATTAAGCACCAACATATTCTACAGCACTGTACATAACAGTACACAATAACTGATATACAGAAAACCCAAACAAAAAGATTACAATCTATAATGTTTCAGCACTATATAAAAAACAGTTAAAAGTAGTCTGAAAAAGAGATCATCTTAAACACACTGCTAGATTAGTTTGAGCAATATTTTGCATGCTTTATTCATACACTCTTCTTTATGGTTACAGAGAATGCATCCACATTCACAGAACTTATCAAAAGAAGCTTCCCTGTTGGGGCTGGGGGAAGCCAGCTGAAATCTTATCTTGGCAGAATTAGGGGCAGATTTATCAATGGTCGAGTTTCGAATTGAAAAAAATCCGAAATTCGACCATGTGAATAGGATGTGAAGTAATCGAATGCGAAGGATTTTACCGCAATTTGATTGGTTGAACGATTGAATAAGAAAAATTCGATCAATCAATTTTTTTTATTCGATCAAAAAAACAAAATCCAATTTGGTAGCTTGGATCTGGCGAACCAGGTGGGCGAATAAAAATTTAAAGGGGAAGTACTTCGACAGTCGAATGATCGAATATTCTGATGAAATTTTATTCGAATCATTCGATTCGATCGAATTTACAAAATTCACTGGTCGAAGTGGTCTTCAAAAACATTCGAACTTCGAATTCTTTATGTGAATTTAGTAAACCTGCCCCTTAGTCTTGTTATAATTACTCTGGTTATTTACAAAATGCTGACATATTCTGCAGCACTGTACAATAAATCCTTTATATATTGAATTTACAGATTACATACAAAAATACGACACAAAAAGCTTACAATCAAAGAGACAGTGAAAAAGATTTGTGCAGAATAAAAATGAAAACAGTAGAAAAATCAACTGAAGCTAAAAGCACAGTACCTTTCAAATACTTTTAATAGGTATAAATTGTGCAAATTGAAGTGGGTAGGTACTGAAAAAATAGCACATTTTTTCAAATACGTCTTGCAAAACCTGGCTCAGCACATGCAAAGGTGAACATGAAAGAATCCTGCAGTGTATTACGTAAAAGTCCTTATAATTAATATCAGGCCAGGCTAGCAGTAGGTACAGGACTCCCTTATTTACAAAAAAAGAGTACATTTAGCACACTGCAGTCAGCACCCACTATCAGCATAAACTGTTATTTCAATCACAGTACTTCAGATAAAACACACATGTGTGCTTGGTCCCCAAGATAAATTACCTGTTGGATCCATATGTAAAAAAATGCACACCACTATTTAAATGTGTGTAAACAATGTAGTAGGGATTATTAGTAAAGTTAGAAATTTTATAGGCCCTCCTATAGTAGGCGATTTGGGAGACTGAGTCGTCTGGCGACTAATCGTCTCAACTTTGCAGCTCCCAATCTCCCCGAACATCTTCCCTCACTCTGTGCCTGGCTAAAATGAAAAATCGTTGGCGCTAATCACACGCGGCGATCCCTTTGCCGAAGACGCAACTTCGGGCAGCTTCGGACTTAATCTCCCCAAATTGCCTAGTGTGTCCCTACCCTTAGCCAGTCAATAGCACAAAATAATAAATCACAAATGTGCGTCTATGTATTATTGCAACACAGCAAAATGTACCCATAGATAACTGCTTATGTAGATGTAAGCTCCACCAGGGCAGAGACTGATGTATATTCTCTGTAAAGCCTTGTGGAAATGTGTAAAAATACCAGGAAATATATCACTAAAATAAGCTGTTGCCATTGGCTTTTATGCAAATTTTCTTCTATGAGGCGTTTATATTAAAAATGCAAAAGTCCGTATTAGGTAACAAAGCCACATAAAGATTAGGATAAAAAATAAATCCCCAAATCAGTGTGCTAAAAGTGAAAATGGTTGCTAAATAAATATGGACTACAAGCAGTAAACAGTCCACCAAGGCTAAAATATTTGCATTCTCTGGAGTAAAACTGTCTATAGAACAAATAGCTACACAGAATCAGTTTCAATTTCATGGCTCATCTCTAGGTATTATTTATTTGCAATGCTTATTTTATCTTCTATAGAAATAGCCCTGAAGGGATGAGTGGATAAACCTCATATTCTGATGTTTGCTGGGAAACCTTGTTTCTACTGTTTCTCAGCATTTGGTAGTAGTTAAATTTTCTTGAAGTGCTGCTCTATCAGCATTGTCCTAACATGTCTTGGACAAGCCCATAAATTCACTGTATAGCAGCATGGACATTTCTCCTTATCTTTAAGTGTAAATAAAGCTATGTAAAGCACCTGTTTCACTCAGCAGTAGACAAACCTAAAAATGGAATTCTGTAAACATGTTGGAATAGGGAAAACATGTTCTGCCATAGTGTTCATTAAAAGTGTATTTTGTTTGAACAGATATTCCAGACAATGTCATATGATGCCATCTGGGCACCAAAGAGTGGTTGGACAAGCTAACCGATGCATCTTTACGTGATAAACATCTACCCACAGACAATGGAAAAGGCTATTAAATGGCATGGATATTTGGGCAAAATGTCTGATGGAATGGAATAAGGAAATAATGGCAAGCATGTCTTACCAACAGCTCTGATCTGAACAGTAAAGCAACAGATGATAGCTCTGGTTCCTAGATAGAGAAACAATGAAATAAGTCTTTACTGTACACTTACAGTACATCATGCATTTATGGAGAATGTTACTTTTGCATGTTACATCAACCACTTTTTTAACCTACCCAAATGTTGCTTTTCCAGACTTAACCAACAGTGGGACTCCTTGAATATGTTTTAGTTTGAGACCATTTGTAAATGTTTCAAAGGTCAACAAAACGAGAGTAAATCTTGCCATACAGGGGCCAACATATGAGGTGTGTGGGACTGCCAGAAAGGCAGGTTTTAAATTCCCATCAGGGGAGATTTGGCCTTACACATGGTTTGCCAAATGTATACCCGGACTGTTATTCTGCTAATTCTGTGGGAAATACAATAACATGTATACACATTTGTATAATAAAACTGATTGATATGCTATGTTAATGTTGACATTTAATTTCAAATGCAAAAGAAAAACCATCATTTACACACACCCTTTGTTCCAATGTGGGAAATATTATGTTAATCACATTCATCCATAGAGAGGTAAAACTTTAATCAGTTAAATATAAGAACTATATAACAAAAAATAGAAATAAGTACTAAATTAAATGAAATCTTAGGATACTGCCACATGGGGCTGTATAGCCCCTCCATTGGCATTCACTCATTTGTATGTCTGCGCTCAAAGGCACTGCATCAGTCTGGGTGTTGACACATGGATCATATTTTGGAGCAAAAATGTGTACTCATGCGTTTCTGCTTTGAAATCTGCCAATGCAGTACGTGAGCA
Organism: Xenopus borealis; assembly: GCA_024363595.1. Taxonomy (NCBI): domain Eukaryota; kingdom Metazoa; phylum Chordata; class Amphibia; order Anura; family Pipidae; genus Xenopus; species Xenopus borealis. Next base: position 88,591,898 of record CM044431.1, on the reverse strand, counting down.
GATGCCAGGGTATAAGGTGATTCTCAGCCTGTGCTTATCCATGGCCTGAGAATCGGCCCTGTGTGGCATTAGCCTTAGGTCAATAAAAGCTAGTATTTCAACAATTAAAGATAGCATACTTATGACTTGTAAAGAATTCTAAAAAACGGGAGATCCGCGCTGGCTTCAAAAAGGGAAAAAGAAAAAAAAAAAAAAAAAAAAAAAAAAAAAAGGGAGGGGGGAAAACAGGGGGAGCAGCACTTGGTATGTGGATCCACTTGTCCACTTGAAGTTAGTCAGGGTATGGTTAAGTGCGCTGTAGATAATGCAATGAAATAGAGAATCGTCGGGAGGTGTTGCAGACTTAGCCGCTCCGGTCCAAGAACCTAGCAAGAGAGATTCTAAAATAGTGCAGATCAGTGGGTAAAGCGTATGGGGGAGCAAGTCAGTTCAGCTTACCAGATTGAGGATATTCTATGCATATATAACTCTAAACCGGCAATTGGCGGGCGAAGTCCTCAAGGTGTACAGGTGAGTAAAACAATGAATGGGAAAAGAAAGCATATATATTGCGCTTACCAGATCGAAGAGGCTTTGCACAATGTATTCAACAGCGACATATGCGATCCTGCCGAAATCCCCTGGTGTCCGCCTTCAGGTTGAAATAATTCTGCTCCGTTGTCAGTTCTCGTTATCTTTACACCGATCGAACCTGCGTGCACTCACTTAGTAGGAGGTCTGTGTGGCTGGGCCGGTCTGGAAGTAAGCCTTCACTTTTAGTGCGGCGGCTTCTCTTTGTTGCTTCAATTAATGTTATAGCGGCTTCAGTTTTCGCCGTATTGTAATGCACAATACAATTAAATATTGTTAAAAGGTACTTTATTAGGTTACCATGTAAACCCAACGCGTTTCGTATCTCTGGATACTTCCTCAGGGGTAAAAACACACATGACCGGACATGACATTTTATCCTGTGTGTAGCTTAATTAATCAATCAATCAATTTACATAATTGTTAAATGCATTAAAAGAAAACACAATCAATCGTTTATATAAATATGTAAAAATACATTAATTAGTTAAAAAACAATTAAGATCAATTTCGATATTTAGTCCCCTTGGTGTTAAGGTTTTTAATTTGTGGATCCAGTAGGTTTCTTCCCTCGATATTTGATTAATAATATCGCTACCTCTCCAGTGGGACTTTTTTTGTACAATGCCTGAAAAGGTTAATAATGAAGGATCCGAATTATGGTGTGATTTAAAGTGTGCAGACACACTATGTGTTGCAACACCTTTTTTAATATTATTAATATGTTCGCAGATTCTTCTTTTAAGTTTTCTGCTGGTCCTCCCTATGTACTGTAATTTGCAAGGCCACTCCAGGAGATAAATAACATTAGTACTATTGCAATTTATAAAACCCTTTATGTCAAACACTTCATTGGTTATGTTTGATTTAAAAGAGGAAATCTTTTTGTCATTCTTTTTGCTACATTTGCACGCCTTGCAACTGTTGCAACTAAAAAAGCCTTTATTAGCTCCATTTAAGAAGTTAGTGTTTGGCTGTCTGATAGGAATGAAGGTAGGAGTTAAAATTTGTTTTAAAGTTTGTGGTCTTTTGTAAATAATTCTGGGGTTTTCTAATAAATCTGCGAACATATTAATAATATTAAAAAAGGTGTTGCAACACATAGTGTGTCTGCACACTTTAAATCACACCATAATTCGGATCCTTCATTATTAACCTTTTCAGGCATTGTACAAAAAAAGTCCCACTGGAGAGGTAGCGATATTATTAATCAAATATCGAGGGAAGAAACCTACTGGATCCACAAATTAAAAACCTTAACACCAAGGGGACTAAATATCGAAATTGATCTTAATTGTTTTTTAACTAATTAATGTATTTTTACATATTTATATAAACGATTGATTGTGTTTTCTTTTAATGCATTTAACAATTATGTGAATTGATTGATTGATTAATTAAGCTACACACAGGATAAAATGTCATGTCCGGTCATGTGTGTTTTTACCCCTGAGGAAGTATCCAGAGATACGAAACGCGTTGGGTTTACATGGTAACCTAATAAAGTACCTTTTAACAATATTTAATTGTATTGTGCATTACAATACGGCGAAAACTGAAGCCGCTATAACATTAATTGAAGCAACAAAGAGAAGCCGCCGCACTAAAAGTGAAGGCTTACTTCCAGACCGGCCCAGCCACACAGACCTCCTACTAAGTGAGTGCACGCAGGTTCGATCGGTGTAAAGATAACGAGAACTGACAACGGAGCAGAATTATTTCAACCTGAAGGCGGACACCAGGGGATTTCGGCAGGATCGCATATGTCGCTGTTGAATACATTGTGCAAAGCCTCTTCGATCTGGTAAGCGCAATATATATGCTTTCTTTTCCCATTCATTGTTTTACTCACCTGTACACCTTGAGGACTTCGCCCGCCAATTGCCGGTTTAGAGTTATATACGCATAGAATATCCTCAATCTGGTAAGCTGAACTGACTTGCTCCCCCATACGCTTTACCCACTGATCTGCACTATTTTAGAATCTCTCTTGCTAGGTTCTTGGACCGGAGCGGCTAAGTCTGCAACACCTCCCGACGATTCTCTATTTCATACTTATGACTTGGTTTTCCTCAGTCGCTATGTATAAGGCACTAAATAATTTTCTGCCACACTGTAATAGCCACAGCCATTTTTTAATACATGATATGGCTGGTGGTGCCCTCCCTAGTGCCTACAATATTTTTTACTGGGTGGGGCCTGGTGCACAGCATCCTCCCCTACTAAAGTCACCGATGAGCTCCTCATCAATCATGAAGCTGTAAGTTGGAGTGCAGCTGGGGAGGCTGGCTTTCTAGCAACTAAAGAGGAGGCAGACCACGTGCTCGAACCTCCCGTTTTTTTCCTGCACAGAATTGCAGTCTTGCAATATAGGTTATTTATTTTAAAGGAATCAGTGATGTTTAAGGGAACATAGTTATACAGGACCTACCGTACATAAATGATATTTAATGTAAATAAAGAACTCTACACATTGTATTTTTAACAGATCTTTCACATGGCATATAAAGTTGATTGAGCTTTCCTTGTCCTTCCCACTGTAATTTTGATGCCATGTAAATAATCTCTTTATGTCTTACAACAGCTTGGTCTTGCTGCTACCAGTGGTTACAGGTTACAGAACAATGGTGGTGTGCGTCATCCTGTCACAGCACTATATTGTGGTCAGTAACATACAGTTTTTGTGTGACCTACTATTTGTGCATCCTGTCAAAGGTCACATGGGGGTGTTAAACCTGTCGAAAACATTTTTTACTAATTGGGGTAGTAGGGTCAAATGTCGAAACTGGGTTTGATTATGTTTGGCATGTTGCTTTCAATGTGTCAAAGGTCAAAATATGTAATACATAAATTTTTTTCTGCTTTTGGTTTTTGGACATCTTGAACTATTGTTAGAAACAATGCTTTATATACTAAGCAAATATACAAGGTAAATGTATAACACATTATAGAGTTTTAAGATAAAGTGAAGGTCCTGGAGTGGACACAAAACATAGTTCATGGTCAAGTAACCTTCTTTTTTGGACTTGAACCACTGAACAAGAAAAAAACAAATAAATAACAAATAAAGCAAAAAATATTTACTTGCTTCTAGAACAATGTGCTACTTTCATGGTAAACACTATTTCCTGACAATCATGTTTGTCAGTACATCCTTTCTGTCTCATATATACTTCCAATACTGAATTCCAGATAGATACCAATGGACTGAAATACAAGCTCGGATTATTGCTCTGAGCTTAACCAAAACATTAGTAGTGAGTTAAATTATCTCTTACCGCACACCTGGCTACAATGTTGGCTCATAAGCAAAATCTGAACATAAATATCATGACCATCATGAGCACAGGGGACTTAACAGTTAATATTTCTGCTTCCAAAGCTACATACAATTTAACTACAATAGACCAAAGGTCACATACAGGGTTGCCCTTGGCATTCCTACCACAGTTTACATGCTTGAAAGCCATTTCTCTTACCACTTCACATCTTTAGTCAGCTCATTTAACCTGCTACTGCTCCTTAAGGGACAATTAATGCAAAACAGAACTTCCTCTCCACCTCAAAATGTATACTTTACACATTAGCCAGTATTTAATTAAAGGAAAATTGTTATCAACTGTCAGTTCAGAAAACAATTAACATTTTATATACATTTTCTTGCTTAATAAAATAGAGAATTTCCCATAAACAAACTACTATAATCAAATATGAGCACTTGATCAGTTGTTAAACAAGCAACAGTGCACCCTTGTTTCAGACAATTAACCAACCCCTTCCAACTTCCCCCAGGGGTTCCACATAATTTATGGAGTCTATGGATATATGGTTTAACAGTAACTTAACTTTGAGAAGTAGCACTATGGCAGTTTCCCCTCATGCAAATAAATAAATAAATAAATATTTGCTCTATCATGCTGTGATGTGCAGCCACATAATCATCATCATGGTACAGACAAAGAACCTATGGAAAACAAATACTATACAGCACTGGCACTGCTTTGTGGAGATAACCCTACATAAAACGTTCATGTTCTTCTTGTATTCACATATAACTTTCAACACTAATGGAAATAATACAAAATTTGTGATGAACAAATCTTTTGCCACACATGAATTTGCAGTGAAATCCATATTTTGCCATTGGCAGTGGGGGTTTTTTTGTGAAAATGTTACAAAAAATCCCAGAGAAAAAACTCTCTGTAGATCACCCTCTCCTCCTCCAGTCCCTTGGCCATCGTGACACAGCCCTGTCCTGGTTCTCTTCTTACCTCACCAATTATTCCTTCAGTGTCTCCTAGAACGGATTAGCATCTTCTCCCCTACCTCTCTCTGTTGGGGTTCCTCAAGACTCTGTCCTAGGACCCTTATTATTTTTCCTATATACTTCATCTACCTGGTTTCCACTACCACCTCTACACTGACGATACTCAGATCTATAGCTCCTCTCCTGAACTCAACCCAGAGTCTCCTCTTGCCTGTCTGCTATCTCTACTTGGATGTCCCAATGCTACCATAAATTAAACCTCTCCAAAACAGAAATGGTTCTCTTTTCTCCAACTAACACCAGTAACATCCTGGAAGTATCCATCATAGTTTCAACAATCACCCCATCTCCCCAGGCCCAGTGCCTTGTGGTTATCCTAGATTCTCATTCACTCCTCACATCCAGTCACTTGTTAAATCATGTCACTTCCACCTAAGGAACATATCCAAAATACGGTCATTTATGACCCAAGATGCTGCCAAAATTCTTATTCACTCTCTAGTAATATCACGTCTAGGCTATTGTAACTCTCTTTTAATTGGCCTTCCCTGCCAGAGACTGTCACCTCTCCAGTCCATAATGAACACTGCCGCTAGGCTTATACAACTCAGAAACTGAGTCGAAACAATAGTCGAAGTAGCCAAAAATTAATTTGAAATTTAAATTTTTTTACAAAAAATTTTCACTTTGACCCTTAGTAAATCTGCCCCTACATGTTAAATTAAAATTTAAAAAATGTTTTTTTTGGCCTCACAAATTCACATTGCTCTTATTTGATCGAATATTAGATGTACAATTTTTTCCATAAATAACCTCCCATTCAAGTTGTGTGTACTGTACATTCAAATTTATCAGAGATAAAAAAAAATCGAAATTCGACTTTTGATAAATCTACCCCTTAGGGGCAGATTTACTGAGGGTCGAATTTTAAAAAAAGTTAAAGGGATCCTGTCATGTGAAAAAAAATTTTTTCTAAATGCATCAGTTAATAGTGCTGTTCCAGAAGAATTCTGCACTGAAATCCATTTCTCAAAAGAGCAAACAGATTTTTTTATATTTCATTTTGAAATCTGACATGGGGCTAGACATATTGTCAATTTCCCGGCTGCCCCAAGTCATGTGACTTGTGCTCTGATAAACTTCAATCACTCTTTACTGCTGTACTGAAAGTTATCACCCCTCCTTTTTCCCCCAACCAGCAGACTAACAAAAGAACAATGAGAAGGTAACCAGATAACAGCTCCCTAACACAAGATAACAGCTGACTGGTAGATCTAAGAACAGAACTCAATAGTAAAACCCATGTCCCACTGCGTACTATTCAGTTACATTGAGAAGGAAAAACAACAGCCTGCCAGAAAGCAGTTCCCTCCTAAAGTGCTGGCACAAGTCACATGACTTGGGGCAGCTGGGAAATTGACAAAATAGCAAGCCTTGTCTCGGATTTGCTCTTTTGAGAAATGGATTTCAGTGCAGAAGTCTACTAGAGCAGCACTTTTTTCCCATGACAGTGTCCCTTTAAAAAAGTCCCAAAAGATACTTGCACTTGCACACCCTGGCCGTCCAATAACGAGAGCCCTGGTGCTCGGAGAACAGAGGCGAAGGCAACCTCCGAAACAATTGGGAAAGAAAGAATTCACCGGCACAACAGGTTCTTTCAAGTAGGGAAGCCCCTTACTCGTTTAATTGCGCAATTAAACGAGTAAGGGGCTTCCCTACTTGAAAGAACCTGTTGTGCCGGTGAATTCTTTCTTTCCCTTTAAAAAAGTCAACATTCAGCCACTGAATTTTTTTAAAGGCCATTTTCTATCGAAAATGGACCGAATAGGTCCGTTTCCATCGAATAAAAATTGTTCGAATTCGAATGATTTTAAAAAAATCCTTAGATTTTCCAGGACTTAGAAAAAAATCTTGGTAATGGTTCTAGGAGGTACCCCATAAGCTAAATGGCAACTCGGAAGCTTTAAGTGCCGAATTCAACGTTTTTTAAAGAGACAGTACTTCGAAATTGGGCTATTCGATAGTTGAAGTAGCCCAAAATTACTTTGAAATTCTAAAATTTTTTAATTTTTATTTTATTTGAATTTTCACTTCGACCTTTAGTAAATCTTCCCCTTAGTTTTTGATAGAAATCCAGGTCTGACTAGCTATAAAAACCAGTAAACATATACAATTAAGTATCTCTTTAGCGTCTTTTACCTGTAATTATATAAAAACTAAATATATAACAAAAGGATGGGCATAAGAAGATTTGAAAGAACTTGCGGGTTGTTTCTTTTTTGTGAGTGGTTGTATGTTTTGGTTCTCTGCATGAGTTTAATTATACTGTGTTGAAAGGGAAGGGAACCCAGACAATGTGGAGAACATTTTGAATTACAGTATGGCCTCCTTTTGTAAGCAGGCACCCTGGTGTTAGGTAAACAGGGTATGTTTGCAATTTGGAATACAGATACTCTGCTAAATACACCTTTTTTATGCGGAGGTGACACGATTGGGTGAACCAGTTTTCATGTTTGGACTTGTTCAAAGTAGAAAATAGGATTGGCTTAATTTACAGTAATCTAAGCAACACAGTTTCATGGAAAAAATTACATTAGACTAATTTAGTTAGTATAAAAATATTCATGTGATTTTTTTGCACATCACTTTGATCAACAGACTGAATAATTTAATTTATGAATGTATAAGATAAAATGTAATTTAGAAGGTCTGTGCACTGAATTACACTTTTGAAAAAGTTTATAATAATTTAATTTGTAGCTGGAAAAAACAGAGAATGCAGAGAATTTTGTTTGTATCGCCTTTTATAATTTGTGCAATGCAACACTGCATTGTGGTGCTCTAACTAATGTACAAGGGCTTAGTGTTTTGAAAAGGACATGTGAATTATAAGTTTATTGCTAATACCTGTATTCTTATATTTTACTGTATAGAGTACATTATTTCGTAAAATAAAATATCATATTTATGAAAAAATATGTGCATGTGTGACATTCTCTTCATGTTATTTACAGTTTATTTGTAGCTTTTTGTGTATAATATTAGCATTAGTTTGTGCTCCTGTTTCATTTGTGTATTTGCATTAACACTGTCAGCTGAAGGGTAAATTTGTTGTTCTTGGCTCAAAATGACAACAATGATGAAAAATATCCCACAGTGAGTTGTCTCTGCAAGCCACTTCATTTCAGTTAATTAGCAAATACACAAGTTTAACTTGGCACCTGTAGAACTTACAATACACCCACCTCTTCCTATGACATGCTTATGTCTAGCAATCACTTTCCTAGTGTATGCAGACGAAAAACAATGAAGGGCATATCCAGGATTATGTATGCCACAGCTTCCTGGAAACCAAAACCCTACACTGGTTTTGTCATTTGAAAATAAATCAGCATAGGAAAGGGACAGACAGGCCCTTTCCTCTGCAAATAAGTTTTCTTGGTTTACTACTTTTTGCATGGTATGTAGCTTGATCATTAAGATAACCATGAGCATGAAATTCAGACTAATAATTACTATTTATTCATGTGTTAACAATGGCTAATTTTTGCGGGTAATGTCCCTTTATATTTCCAAATAGCAGGAAATTGTTTTGATACGGCTACAATAATTTTTTTTAAATAATTAAATAAGAGTAACCTAAAATATAGAATGCATGTACTATATAAATCACCAAAAAGCACAAAACTAAAAATAGTTACTTAGGAGAAAGCATAAAAAATACCTCTGTGAAAAGTCAAGTTGAGGCTCATGAGAAGAATTTGTTCATCACATAATCAGTTATATAAAAAAATGAAAGCAATTAATGATAGTCCATGAATTTAAGTAGTTCTGCATCATCTTAAAACTGCATTAAAATATCAAGGGAGGAATTCCGTAAAAAGGTGAATTTTCACCTCCGAAGGCTCCTCCACTCTTCGCTTCACTTCATCAGACATCAAGTGCAGTGCGTATGCTAATTCATTAAAATAAAAAGTAATGTCTCGGTAGAGGAACGCTGGTGAAGTTTAGCAGTGCAAGCATTTCATAGCAAACTCAGAATAGGTCCATATTCGATTGAATTAGCGCATTCGATCAAATTCAATTCGAAGTTTTTCCCCAAAAAAAAACAAATTTTCAGAATAAACCAATTGACTACAAATAAGTTCTAGGAGGTCCCCCATAGGCTAAAATAGCAATTCGACAGGTTGAAGATGGCGAATGGTCGAATTTGAATCTTTAAAGAGACAGTACATGATAAATTTCAAAATAAAAATTTTCTAATGAAATTCGATTTCATTTTATTTGAATTCTCACTTCGACCCTAAATCTGCCCCTTAATGTGACGGGTTGGTTGTCAACAACCTAAGAGCTCTTAGCCAGGAGCTTTCCTCTTGCCTTCCTCTGAGGTGTCAACCCAGCATTCCAACAGTACTTAGTGGTTCAACACAGACCCATCATTATAGCTACTACTAGAATAAATGGGATCTGTTAACTTGTATGTTCCCTTGTGCTGGAATACATTAAAATAAAAAACGTTAAGGCCGTTGATTTTGAAATACCCCCTCGGTTGCTAACCTTTGTCTCCCTGCCAGTGTTCCTCTTGTTTAAAAAAATGTAAGATGGTTATACTCTTTGAATATTGTATGCCTTCTTTACCTCCATATAATGATGTCACGAACGCCACCGGGAGCATTTCCATGAGCTCTGGGCGGCGCGTCTGTCTCCCTCGGCGGCGGATCCAAGATGGCGGCGCCCATAGCCGCCACGTGGTTACGGCGCCGGTGCGATTACGTCACGCGCAGTGGCGCCAAATTCAAACATAAAAGGATGCCGGAGACCCAGGTTCAATGCCCGAGT
>CM044431.1:88511576-88569646 GCA_024363595.1 Xenopus borealis | reverse complement strand
TATATATATATATATATATATATATATATATATATATAGATGACATTGATATAGTTTGTGCATTAAGCTACTAAAAATATTATGTCCCCTTTCTCCATATATTACAATATATGTAACCTGGCCAACTATGTTAGTCATCCCGGGTCCGGCCAGACCTATACTCACAACTTTCATCTGATTCCTTAAGAACACTACTGTTTCATTATACATTTTATACAGGGACTAATTTTTAACTGCAACTTGCTTGCTTTCAAAGCATTAAATACTTGGCAAAGCTCTTGCATTATAGTGGTTAAAGAGTGTGAAAATGTGGAGCAAAGATTTGTTTTCTGAAAACAGTCAGCACCTGTAACAATGTTCAATCACTTCTGGGATGAATTTAGGATCTTATTTTATTAACAAATATTTATAGTCTACAAATTTAGGGCCACTTCTTTGTGAGTTCTAAATCCCATGAATGCCATCCTCTGTTTGTCAGTCCATATATCGAATAGATGCTATTTGATTAGCACTGAATAGGATTCAGATGTTGTGAGTCAGACCTTTATTGGGTGTCAGCTATAAAGTTTTGTCTCCTCCCAAGGAAACGTGTTGGGTGTGATGGGAAGCAATGACATATGCTCATACTTTATAAATCAACCCTGCAGTCATGACGTGAGATTTTTTTGTATAACATAATCCAAGGAAAACCAAGGAGAAAAGTGTTTCTGTTGTGAACTTTTATATTGTTCTATTGAATTTCAGTCATATGCTTCTTTACATCTGTGCCCAGTAAAACAAATGCAGTCTTCCATTTCCATGCCTTAGTGATACAGTTCGGAGCAGCCTATACAGTGATCTGTAAAGAAAAAAAGAAACACTTAGTCTCTTTGCTGTTAAATTGTATTTAACAATGTTGCTGTAACCAGATAGACTATGATTATTCATAGTTTGTAAGTAAACACCAGTAAATTGTTTAAGTTCTGTAAATATATGAAATAGTAAGACAAACAGGGAAACAGGCTGTGGCAATCTGGATCAACTGCCAGAGAACCCCAGCAGAATGAGATTGGGAAAGAAATCATTTCTATGCTTTCTATAACCATAAGGTTTCTCAATTACCCCCATAATGCAATATATAGGGGCAGATTTATTAAGTGTCAAGCTGTGTTTTCCATAAAAATTAGAGTTGTATTTTTTAGTCAAAACTCACATTTTGAGGTTAAAATTTTTTTGTGTTTTTTTCCAGATTTAATATACCCCAACCCTGGAAATAGCTTGAATCCGAAAATATACGACCTAATACTTGTCAAGGTAATATAGTAGTCAATGGTAGTGGTATCTTGAACTATTTGAAGATGTTAACAGCCTGCTTGATGTTTGAGTTTTTTTTTTCAGAAGGTTTTGCCTGAAAATTTAAATCATTAGTTCAGGTTTCAGGATTCAAACTCTAGTCTGACACAATTTTCTCCATGACAGGTGAAGGTGTTCTTTCCCATTTCAATCCATGGTACTGATCTACCCTACAACCCCATTTAAAAAAGGAAGTAAAATATGCCATACAGTAGAGTGGGCCAATGAGCTATGGCTTTACTGAACTCAAAGTTTATTATAAAGCAGCATAAAGTGATGCAAAATATAATGGGTTTGGAGGTGAGTTTCTATTTTTCACTTGAAGATAATCTCTAAGATCCAATAAAGAAAACTGTGGGAGTTATCTAATGCAGTGGTCCCCAACCAGTAGTTTGCGAGCAACATGTTGCTCACCAACCCCTTGGATGTTGCTCCCAGTGGCCTCAAAGCAGGTGATTACTTTTGAATTCCTGGCTAGAAGGCAAGTTTTGGTTGCGTAAAAACCAGATGTACTGCCAAACAAACAGAGCCTCCTGTAGGCGGCCAGTCCCCATAGGGGCTACCAAACAGCTAATCACGGCCCTTTTTTGTCACCCAGTGGACCTTTTCATGCTTGTGTTGCGCTCCAAGTCTTTTTACAATTAAATGTGGCTCACGAGTGAAAAAGGTTGGGGACCCCTGATCTAATGTTTCAGTAGATAATATCCCTAATGTATGAACACTTTTCCATACTAATCTAATCACCAAAAACAACCAAATTTAATGAAAAATATCTATATTTCTTCTTTACAGTTTGGACAAAAAGATACTTTAGAAAAATCAGATGGCTTCTGAAAAATTGTGCTATACCCAAGATGAATTAACCAAATTGTTGGTCTCTCCAGTTGGTTAACTAAAAAAACTACTCTTCAAAATATTAATGTGCATTAAATGTTACTTTTAGGTCATGCTGATCATTTTTAGCTGATAGGTCTGCTTTTGTAAGTAATTGTTACTTGAAGTTGCCACAACTGTTTTGTCAACCTAACTCAACCTTGCAAGAGATTTTATTGCAGAGGAACACAGGGCGTCAGACAGATAATTTAAAAGCTTTGGGCAAATACTTTTATGTCAACATTCTAAATAGTATGCAAAGACAATGTATGATAGATGTACAAAAGGTTTCTTCTGGCATCCATCATGAGTGGATTAATGCACAGGCTACCCTAGGCTATAGGGCAGTGGTTCTCAACCTGGGGGTCTGGACCCCTTTGGGGGTCGAACGACCCTTTTACAGGGGTCACCTAAGGGGTGTCCAGACTACAAAACCATTGTTCAGACAAGGTGGGTTAAAGAATAGTGTTGCAGCGGCCATTTGTTATTAAGGGAATGCGTAGTAGCTGACAATATCGGGAGCACGCAGTGCTATCGCCTGCTTCCGGGTAGTAAGAGAGAGAGTACTCCAAGCCGAGTAGAGGGAGCTGAAGACTGAATGCAACGTCTCCTGATGGGCTTCCTCTGATTGGTGGATTTTTGCTTTTGTTTCTTCTTCCAGACTCCTCAATATTTACATTATGATTCATAACAGTAGCAAAATTACAGTAGCAATGAAAATTATTTTATGGTTGGGGGTCACCACAACATGAGGAACTGTATTAAAGGGTCATGGCATTAGGAAGGTTGAGAACCACTGGTCTAGGGGCCAATGTGAATCAGGGCCCTTTCTTTTTTTCTAGCTTTTTTCAATTATTATTTATATTTTCTTTTAATATTTCTTTGTATTTGTGCTGCTGGGTCTAGATGGGCACACCTGGTGGAAGAAGGTGGCAGGCAAGTGCGTGTTGTGTACATCTGGATCTGTGCAGATCCCGAGACGTTTCTGGCACATGCCGAACCTGACCCAGTGAAGCGAGCACGCATCCTGCTCAGCAGTAGCCTAGAAGGGGGTCCTGTGTGGTTGTAGCAAGGCCACATAGACCTGAGCCTAGGATGGCAAAATATTGGGGGCGGCAGGGCTGCCATCAGGGGGGCACAGGGGGTACTGCTGTATCTGGCCCGGACCTAAAGGGGGCCTGGATGTGCTGCATGATCACGGCTTGGGGGCTGGTGGGGGCTTGGGGACTGGGGTGGGTCACTGGGTGGGGGCTTGGGGACTGGGTCACTGGGCGGGTCACTGGGTCGGTGGGCTGGGCCCATAAAAATGTTGTTGTGTTTTCTATTGGCGGCCCTGGTCTACGGCAAGTTACAGCAAACCCTCTGGCATTTGCCAGAACCCACACAGATCACCATATCAGCCATAATTTTAACATGTCAATTTGGCTCATGCAGCATGAGACATGTAGCTGGGAATCTAGGCAAAATTTCCAATAGTTTGGTTTCTATAGTTTCAGGAGCACTTCCAGATATGTTTTTTGTCTGCAATTCCGCTCATCATCTTTGAATTATTTAAGTTACAAGATTCATGCATTACAACTTTTTCATGGTCTGTAAAGTTAATACCTAAAAAATAAATCTCCAGCAACAGTCTTCTATATTTATATTCATATTTAGACCACACACTTTCCCAACTGTCCCTTTTTTTGGAGGGACAGTACCTCTTTTGAGAGCTAAACCTGCAGTCCCTCATTTAACGGACCACTTGCTACTTGCGAAAAAAAAATGTTGTCACTCTTTTTACTTCCAAAATTGTGGGAGGTATGACACCATATTATACCTATGTGTATGATAAAGCAAAAGAACCGCGCTATAAAAATTACAAGTTGCTTACGGCATCATGATCACCAAAAGTATTTCTCGTTATTTTATTAAGATGAGGTCAGGTATCAACAGTAAATAAAAGAAGAGAAGAAAATGAGAGAAAGCGTGCGGTTTCTAACTCTATTCGGTTGGATTTCTTTACTAACGCAACGACTAATTGTGCAGTGTGTGCCATGGGCGGGAATACACAGCGGCGCGGCCCTTATCTATTTGGACAGAGGAAGGGCCCAGCCCCGCCCCCGTAGTTCCTCCTAGGCCCTACCCACCCCTGAGTTCCACCTCGGCCCCCGGCGACTCTTTCACTCTGTCAGAGTTCATTCTCCCGCTGTAGTAGTCGCTCTCGCATTGAGCTGAGTTGTGTCCCGGGATTGTGCATTCCTGCCTCCTGTTTTCCTTCTTTAGCGCGGTCTTTGGGTTAAGCAAATTGATCTGGAGTAAAGGCGTTACGAGTCCAGCTATAGAGAATCAGGTAACGTGACTATTTATTGCAGTATACCGGGTACAGACTATCCTGTGTATTGTGTATTTAACGTCTGTCTTTTGCATTTTCCTGCAATATCCGGATTTCTGTAGGAACTTGTCTAGGCGAAATCGTTTTATATTCAATTTCCCCTAACGTTTGGCATGAAACCACCCCTTGCCCCATACATTTTAACGAGACACCGGGTTTACTGCTGAGGCTGAATTGAGCTTTGCACAGCAGGTTCCTTTTGTTGTTTTCATTGTCAAATCAAGACAAAACTATTTATTTGGGGGGGCGAGGGAGTATGAACATTTTTACAATCTTCGAAAGTCAGTCTTTTTTTAAATGACTTTATTTTGTGACCCCCATGTGGTTTTGCAGCGCATTGCAACAGGTTCCACAATTGGCTATTTTTGTGTGAAACTTGCCTGGACATACGATACTGAAGTGTTATGCATCCCTAAATCTTCCTTACAGGGATGTTTCTGTGCCGGACTTGCCTAGGCTGTTTGGGTATGATTGGCCTTTGATACTGTGTGGGATCCCTTAATGGGATACTGTCATGGGAAAAAATGTTTTTTCCCCCAAAATGCATCAGTTAAATGTGCTGCTCCATCAGAAATCTGCCTTGAAATCCATTTCTCAAAAGAACATAGAGATTTTTTTTATATTTCATTTTGAAATCTGACATGGGGCTAGACATATTGTCAATTTTCCAGCTGTCCCAAGTCATGTGCCTTGTGCTCTGATAAACTTCAATCACTGTAATGGAGTGATCACCCCTCCCTTTTTCCCCTCCGCAACAGAACAATGGGAAGGTAACCAGATAACAGATCCCTAACACAATGAAAAGGAAAAACAACAGCCTGCCATAAATCGGTTCCCTTCTAAAGTGCTGGCACAAGTCACATGACCAGGGGCAGCTGGGAAATTTACAAAATGTCTAGCCTCATGTCAGATTTCAAAACCTAATATAAACAAATATGTTTGCTCTTTTGAGAAGTGAATTTCAGTGCAGAATTTGGCTGGAGCAGCACTATTAACTGATGTGTGTGATGTTTTCCCATGACAGTATCCCTTTAACTTTACTTTTAGGGATGTTTCTGTGTAAGAGTCTTGCCTTGACTATAATACTGTATGGAATCCCTGGACTCCCCTTCAGGGATATATTTGTGTAAGAGACTTGCTTGGATTTTTGGATGTTTTTAGGAAATTTCTGCATGGGACTTGCCTCAATGTCGATTCTGTATGGGATCCCTAAACCATCCTTTACACAGAAACGTGTATTCATCAGTTGCCTACACACTGTCTCTGCAAGCAGTTAGAGAAACTTGAATAAATGAAAATAAAAAAGTGTTAGTGGAGTAGGGAAACAGGTGCTGCCCTGGAATGGAACTGTGCTAACAAAAGCTGTAGAGCTTTCATTTAGGCATCCTTTATTTACAGCTGCGGTTTGTGTGTATATGTAAACCTGTTTTGGGTGTAAAGTCTTTGTAAACTGTTTCACTGACTTAGTTGTACTGTATCAATGCAAGACATCCTAACAGCAGTCGCTGAGATAAGGAAAGCACTGGCCAGACAGCCTTAGGACTAAGATTGAAAAAATGAAAACTGTGCAGTACTTTGCCCTTTCCAATAACACTGTACTTTGCCCTATTTGCAAACTTGAGTCACTAAAAGCATAGATCTCTGCAGTTTATGGCACAAATGCAATCCATACAATTGACCCATGTCTATAATCTTATTTATCCTGTTGGGAAATGTCACATATCCTATAATAGAGAAACAAAATACATATAAAGCTATAGAAGTTTTAATAATTAACTGTAAATTCCTGTTTGACATTCTTGAATAGAATGTTTTCTTTTTGCACTTGAGAAACTTCTTTTGGATCAGATGCTGATAAGGCATTCCGGTGGCCATTGCACTGGGACCCCCTCCCCCCCCCATGAAAAACAAAGACAGGACGGAGTAATGAAAGGAATGTGAGTAGCATAGACTGGAAACAACTACAGGAATGCTGTATGTTGTCAGTATCAGAAGTCTCCGTTAATAATAAAAAAACATTGGAGTATATTTGGAGCATTGTTTATATCTGCCGTCAATACAGAGCTGCTCGTCCACCAAAATGTAATTCATCTAAATGTGGAAGAAATGTTTTAAAGGGGTAGTGTACCTTTAAGTTAACTGGACCCTTGCAACTAGATTGCAAACTAGAGAGCTGCCGAAAAGAAAGCTAAAAAAAACTGCAAATAAAACATGAAAAGCAAATTCCAAACATCTCTCTCTACATCATACTAAAAGTTAATTTGAAGTTGAACAACCCCTTTAACTAATAGGGCAAACTGACACCGAGTTATGTAGCAACAGAAATGTAACAATTCCAGTTTCTGTGATTCCTATGAATTAATCACGAGAATTATTTCATATATGTGAAGTTATTGCTTTAAAATACACAAAATACATATATAAACTTTTTTTTGTGTTTTTAAAGTGTCATCAGTTCTAAATTGTGTTTGGCTTTGTGTGTGACTTTTTGAAACTTGTCTGTTTTAAGAAATATAAAGCACTTGGTCAGCAGCCTAATGTCACTATATAGTCATTGGAACTCTGGTACCTTCAAATATCCTATTATATAACAATGGGTGGTGCATATAAATAGAAAGCAAGCCAGTTTGCCCCTGCTTTGTTCTGTTAAATTGCCCAGAATCCTATTCTGTAGAATCACGGTGATGGTAGATGATGTGGGTTCTTGGGCTTGCGGAGATGTTAGATGTTACCTTTCTTAAAATCCAGGGAAGCTCTAATTATTTTGTTAGTAAATTAATTAAAGGCCAGGCTTAACAGAAAATGCGTAAATCAGGGGTGTCCAAACTTTTGGCTTCCCTGGGCCACATTGGAAAAAGAAAAATTGTCTGGGGCAACACATGAGATATACAAACACTTTTGATTTGTAAGAGTAAAGAAAATACACAAAATTACTACAATACCAGTTGGAGCTAAACACTGGGATATGGAACACCTGGATATTACAGTAAATAGACTAATTATGATACTACTATGATATTTCCTCAGGAACAGAGTGTTTCAAGCTGGGCCGGATTCATATCCATCCTCAGGCCGCAGTTTAGACACCCCTGGCATAAATCTTGCTGTAACTTTACTCCAGCTGAACCCTTATTTAGTACAGTTATGGGATCCGTTGTCCGAAAACCCATTATCCAGAAAGTTCCGAATTACGGAAAGGATGTCTACCATAGACTCCGTTAGAATCAAATAATCAACATTTTTGATTTCCTTTTCCTCAGTAATAATAAAACAGTAGCTTGTACTTGATCCCAACTAAGATATAATTAATAATTTGGAAGCATAACCAGACTAATGGGTTTATTTAGTGTTTACGTGATTTTCTAGTGATTTTCTAAGGTTTGAAGATCCAAATTATGGAAAGATCCATTATCCAGAAAACCCCTGTTCCCGAGCATTCTGGATAACCGGTCCCATACCTGTAGTTCTTTTCTCTGTCTCGATAAGGATTCAGCAACCAGAATATACTGTACTTTATAGTTAGTGTTTCAACGTCACCAAGTGACTAAGAAGATGAGTCCTCTTCATTCTCAATTCCTAATCATGGCAGCAAAGGACAGTACAGCTATGCGACCTGTTATCCAGAAAGTTCAGGATCTGGGGTTTTCCCGATAAGGGATCCTTCCTTAATTTGGATCTTCATGCCTTAAGTTTACTAGAACATCCGTTAAACATTAAAAAAAAAATAGGTTTTGCTTCCAATAAGGATTAATTATCTTAGTTTGGATCAAGTACAAGGTTTTATTATTATAGAGACATAGTTTATAAAAATTTTAATTATTTTTATAAAATGGAGAGATGGTCTTTTTGTAATTTGGCGCTTTGTAGATAATGGGTTTCTGGATAACAGATCCTAAACCTGGGAGAACCTAGAGGTTTTGGCATAGTGAAATAAAGTCTTGCTGTTACCTTGATCACTTCCCCAGAATCCTGTCTGTGCTGTTACCTTGGGGGAGTTGTGGTTGTACAATGGTTGAAAATTGCAAAGGTGTCTTTTCCTTCTGACATCCTGAGTTATTGAGTAGTGCATCTTATGGCTTTTGTAGGATCTGCCCTGTCAGCATGCAATTGTCAAGACACCCGTTAGGAATGCCCCTTTATCACTTTTAAACTAAACACCCATAAAGTGCACATGCTGCATGGCAGAATAGCGGTCACTTTAGACACATGGTTGTTTAGAAAAAAAGCTTACATCGGAGACACAAGTATTTTAAAGGTGTTTGCTTTAAGCATTAGGGGGCAACTCTAAGTATGGCACACTCCACAAATAAACATTGCAGACAGATATTCTAGGCTTTGCAGTGTTGTACTGGACTTCATATTATACCAGCTGTCTTGAGACAAATGCTTTACTTAAAGCAGGTAGTTTCTGTCAGATATGTTATTGCCCTGCAGACAACCGGAGCCCAGTAGTCTAACAACAGCTATTAAAGGCAGTCGGCTCTCAGCAATACCTTTTACAGCAAGCTATTCAGAGAAACAATAAGTATATTGCTTGACAGCACATTTTTTGGTGAAATGGGATAGGACAAAGGCAGACCCACTGAATTGTGCTGTGGGAAAGTTTCAGGGTGTGAAGCTGCATTCCTGCTGCTGATAAGATAAGCTTTTGCCTCATATTTGGCATTTAACAGAAGGCTATTCATTTTACCTGTTTTAACCTGTAAAGTGCCAGAGGGATAGACAACTTACAGTTGCATTTTTCTTTCTCCTCTGACATCAAGGCTATTTTGGAGCCCCCTTTTTATATGTGGTAGGACAGCCCAGTCTGTGACTCATGAGCTATTGTTCAGCTACATCAGGGGTCCCCAACCTTTTTTGCTCGAGAGCCACATCTAAATGTAAAAAAGAGTTGGAGAGCAACACAAGCATGAAAAAGTCCATAAGGATGTCAAATAAGAGCTCTGATTGGCTTTTTGTTAACCCCTATATGGACTGGCAGCCTACAGGAGAGAATGTTTGGCAGTATATATGTTTTTTATACAACTAAAACTTTCCTCTAAGCCAGTAATTCAAAAATAATCACCTGCTTTGAGGTCACTGGGAGCAACATCCAAGGGGTTGGAGAGCAACATGTTGCTCACGAGCTACTGGTCGGGGATCACTGAGCTACATCAATGTCACCAAGAGACTGGTGAAATTGTTATATAGCTATCATCATGAGCAAAGTTCTGGGTTTTCTTTGTTTTTTTTACTACAACAAAGGAAGTTGCATGTGCTGGCATTTAGGAAAGAAGGGTATTATAGTTGCTTATTCACCTTGTTTACTTTTATTAGTTAGTTTTAACTTTAATTGAGCTAGAATCCTATTTGCTGATTGTAACAAATAGCCAGCTGTCAGGTGAGGCTGGTTATGAAATGTTAGGGAGAAGTGCTGGTATGTGTTCATAAGAGTAGGAGTCTAGCAAGTTTCTTTCAATGGATCAAATTGCTGAACTATACAAAGAGGTATTGAGTAAATGGGATTTATTGCTAATTAAAGGTTTTATGTTCACACAGCAATTAGGTACTGTATTAACCAGTGTCATAAATTTGAATTATATGTTGGAAAGTGTATTTTTATCAGCATTGATTGAGTTATGTATGTGTGTAAAAATATATTTTATAATGTACTCGCCAGTCGATTACAGACCAGTCACACTGTTTGTAAGTACCCAATAACTGTTTTTATTGTTATTTATATAAATAATATGTCTGAGCCTTAAAGTTATCCAACAGGATTGTGGTCACATTTTTTTTTACCAGTAGTGACAGATATAATTTTTAGTTGTAATTTTCCTTTGAGTTTAAATTTCACCAGCACTTGATTTAGATGTTCTACACTGACAAAAGCTGCAAAGCCGCTAAGGATGTTGCGGCTGTGGGAAAAAAAAAAAATACTTTTGATATGGTAAATGTTCAAGGTGTCAGTTCTAATTGGCATTAGGCTGAGAAAGGAAATGTCAAGTTTGAGAGGGAGGCTACAATAGCAATGCTGGAAAACATATGTTTTTTTTCTCTTAATTACACTGAATAGATGCTGGACTACAGAAGACGGTATAAACTTTTTTTATTTTCAAGAGAATGTTCTAGATTGAGTACAATCTATTTGTATCGGTGTGTTATGTATAATATTGGAGGCACTGTGTAAATTGGAGAGCTCTTCATCTCTGATGGACGCAGAGTTGTCATATCTAAAATTGGAAAAGACCTGCATATTATAGCTTCCATCCTCCTTCAAGTGTCTAATTCTATGGAGTAGAAGTTGAACTGGAATGATTCATAAAATTAAACTAACATTGCTGTAAAGGAAAACCAGTAGCAACATTATAGCACAGTTTCTACAGTTTTCAAAACAAAGAGGTGTAATATCATTTAATCTACAGTCTGGTCATTTCCCTATGGGAGCAGACTGTAAATGATATAAATGGCTGGTTCTGACGTCCTCCGCCTCCTAATTTGACAAATTTGTATTTGACGTCGACCCCGCCCCTCCCGACATTTTCACTGTAGATTATAATGCATAACATACCCCCTACTGAAATTTATAAAGATATCAGAAGTCACCTCAGAGTTATGTGAACTGTATAAAAGCACTCGCCTGCTTTTATATGGTCACATAACTCCTTGGTGACTTCTGATCTCTTTATAAATTACAGTAGGGGGTACATTACCCACTATTTATTAAATCTAGCCATACAATCAGATTTGGGCCTAATTTGGCCACCCACTTGCTGGGTAAAATCCGGCTGCTCTGGTTTGTTGGCCCTAAATTATATTAAAGCGGGACCTATGTATGCCACATCATTGTGCCAATTCAGTCATTATCCGAGGTATATACTTACATCTAGTTATTCTTGTTTAAAGGTGGCCATAGACATTACAGTTACAATCTTTCCTGGAAAAGATCTTTCCAAAAAAGATTGGTAATTTCAATACACACGTGTAGAGCTGTATCATCAGATATACTGGTAAAACAACCTGTATCTGATGATTCAGCACTAACAATGGCCAATGTGAAAGTGCCTTCAGAGGTGCCTGATCAAAATTATATGGCCAGCCCCGATTAACAAGCCCAACGATATCCAAGTCTTCTGCCAATATCTGTTGGCTCGTCTCCCAGCATACATGCCCCGAATATTGTACAATAATTCATTTTGTCCAATATTATCAGTACTTCTTTGGGCACCTTTACTCTAGGAACAGACCATTGATTATTTCTGTTCTTTTTAAAATACTTATCATGGTGAATTTCAGCCAAAACGCATAGAAATTCTAGGATGTGTATTATCACCAAATAGCAGTTCCCCCACCCACACACACACACACACCTGCTTTGCAACTCACCTGAACCTAAAAATGTCTATTGGCGTGTTAATAGTAACTGGTTTCTTTTTTCTTATTTTCCCTAGAGCCATTCTGCACCTAGTAGTGCACAAAATGAGAGAACATTATCTGGGCCTAGGATGCACACAGCCGTCACATTGAACAGCCAGGGAATGAAAATGTCTGTGTGCAGTGAATTTGTGGAACACATTTGGAAGCCTGGATCCTGCAAGAACTGCTTTCACCCACGAAGTGACCACAGACAGCCACAAACACTTTCTGATGGGAAAAACGGAAACCTACCAACATTGCAAAGTCTTAATGGGATTAAATTCAAACCTGATAATGCCAGTCAGGATGAAGATACTGTAATAGCTGCTTTGTATACAAAACCCACAATTGCTGTTAAACCAACCATGCTTACCTCCGATAATGAGATGTGGACAGAGCTTAACAGTTCAGAGACCCTAACTCAGGTATAGTTTATTGGTTAGCATGGTTTGTTGTAGAACGCTATCCATTAGTGATAGTGAACTTTTTCTTCCCTATGCAGATATATAGGGCAAATGTAATATCAGATCCCAGATAGTATACCCCCTTGTTCAACATGTTTAATGAATAAGGCTTTTGCTGAACATATTTTTTGTCTATTGTTTTCATTCTGAAAATCTGTAGTTAGACAGGGATGTTAAACAAGAGATAATACTGCCCCTTTAATGACACTTGCACCTATTATTTGCTTTATATTATATAGCAGTCAGACCAAAACTAAATACTCAGTCCCTTTACTCATAATGTTACCGGGTGTGATCCAAGTGGTGAGAATCATCCTGATAGGAAGATTACATATGCAGTGTATTACATCTGTTCTAAAACATACATCTGAATGTTCATTGGCACAACCAGGCAGAAAACTGTTAGGTGCACTCAAACATTCATCTCAAACATTTGATTTTCTTTAAAATATAAGTTATGTAGTCCTTTTTATTTCCATAGTGTCCAATCATACATTCTGCTTTGGATACAGTCAGCAAATGAAAGCATTTCATTGTTTTTGAATTCCAAATACTTGTACTGACAAGCATCACATAGTCTTTAGGTGGCTTAGATATTATCTGTTTGAATTCTGAGAGTGTTTCCATGAAATCTATAAATATATTTTTTTATCTTACTGCTACAGGTTAGTTGGAAGATGTCTCAAACAAGCAATTCTTTTCTGAAATCTGGGGATATTTCTAAGTCAGTCCTTGATAATTTCAGCAATCCCTTCAATCAGAAGTTCAGTTCTTTCAATGACAATACTCCCAGTTATGTTTTCAATGGACTAAAGAGCCCTGACAGGAAGATGGGGATAAATGCTGTGAACAACCTCACCTATGTGAGTCACTTTAGTGGTCAGTCAGATAAAGCAACATTTATTAAGGAACAATTGCCTTTGACCTTTGAACAAACTATTAATGGAAACTTTAATGGAGACACAAAGAAATTAAGCTGCATTCAGGAAGAATCAACATTACTTTCTTTAAAGAGCAGCAGTGGTTGCTCCTCTGGAACTCTGTCCTCTACCGACAGGACCACTCCACCTGGAACTTTACTTACAAGAGGCACTTCATTGTCACAGGGCACCGGTAAGTCTGGAGTGGGACTGTGTAATTTGGATAACCCAACACCTATAAAGCCTACTAGAAAATTTCAAGACAAAAACTGCTTAAAAAGCTTAGAGCTAGGTTCTAGTAAGAACCAGAATTGCAGCAATCTAAAAGGAACACTTCATTCTGAGTCAGATGCCCTGACAAACAATTTGTCATGTACCTTTACAAGAGACAACCCTCTTGGATCACCTTCATACAAAGATTCCCAGACTTCTGCGTTTCACATGTCTACGGATTGCAGGAAGAATCTGATAAAACACTCCCAGCAGCTCACATACCAGGAGGATCATCTACAGTTCCAAGTTGAAGGAAGTAATAGTGAACCCATTTATGCAGAGAGCACAAAAAGGAAAGGAGTTTTAAGTAGGTTGGAGATCAAGCCACAAGCTCAAAGGAATACGGAAAAAAATGTTATACCCCCAAACAGTACTATATGTGAGGAGAAGCAAGAGATTACTACAACACAGGTAGCTGCCAAAATCACAGTGATGGCAGCCCATACAGAAGAAGATAATAGAACAATATTTCTTAGCAGTCCAGATTCAGCAGTTGGAGTTCAATGGACATCTGGTAGTCCATCATCTTATTCAGAAAATGCAAATATGTTACCGTTTGTATGGGGAGAGCGAATCCAAGGAAGACAAGAATTCAAAACTGCTGAGTTAAATAAAAGGTATTGTGGTCCTTTATCCCCTAAATGCCAAGGGAATGGCAGTACTGTTGTGTCTTCCATTCTGGTAAAACCAGATGAGTGCACTAATTTGAAACTCTCCTCACCAACACAAACTGCTGGAATTTTACATTTGTCTTCCCAAAAAAAGGAATCGCTTGAGGTAAATGACAGGTCTCTGCAATCTACAGAGCGAAGGCACAGGTACTATCAGGCACAGTGGAGCAGGCAGTGTAAAATTGATGAGGAAGAAGAGGAGGAAGTATCAGTCTCCCAAACTTCAAGGATAAACTTGGCCAGCAATGGACAACTAACAAAGTCAAGTTTTAATTTTGAGGAAAAATCCAGCGTGGAAGAGCAGAAATCAAGGAAAGGCATGAGTAAATCTGCTTCCTGTCCTGTAGAACTGTCTAAAGCAAACCATGAAAAAGAGAATACCAGCCAGCCTCCCCCTCCTCCACCTAAGAAACAGACACGGTATGTATGAGATTATATTTTATTTACAGTATGTAGTATCTTTAAAGAGGACCTGTCACCTTGAGACATGAGTAAAATATTTATTTTCCATCCTTAGTTAAACCCTTTAGTCAGCTGTTTTTGTCTATATCTGAAACGGATTAGAAAATATCCTTCATGTAAAAAGGGCTTCATAGGCGCTGCCATGTTTAAACACCCCTTTGTTTTCCGTGTGTGGGCTGTGCCAAACTGCCAAATCTCATTCATGCTTAGTCAGAGTATACTCTATGATAGACAAGCTCTATATAACTCATGTCACACCAGGACTTGATATTCTATGGGAATTATTTGAAACACCTTCTATTGTTCTATTCAGATTGTGTGGGCTACTCCAGCCACTAACAACTGCACAAACTGGTGATATCGTGAGAGGTCTGCAGTACTGATTCTACCCATGATGCTTTGCTCTCCTGACTTTCTGGAAAGTCAGGGCTTCAGTTAGTGTCTCATGGACATTTTGAAAAGTAGTTATAAATTGAGAATTAGTGAGATTTGAGCATAATAAATAGGGGTATGTGGTTTGTTTTAAAAGTTTTATTTTCTTCCTAGTGTTAACTCAATCATGACAGGTTTCCTTTAAGTGAAATCTCTGTTGTTATTAATGGAATTTTTGCTCATTCATAAATCTGCTCTGCTTTTTAATTTGGTAACTGTTTTCTAACAGAAGGACCCACAAAGCTATCTGATGAATGTTTTAACAAATAAACTACCTGTAAAAGATTAGAAGTAAAAGGACACTTTTCTTCCTAAATTTTAAATATACTATATATACTGATTGTTCTAATACACATGTAAGGTTTCTGGTTTTGCAAAATTAACACATTATTAGCATAATGATTTAGGTTGATCCCCTTTGTCAAATAGAAACCTGGGTATTGCTATTGCTACTGATCCACAGGATGTGACCCTCCAACAACCAGATGACCAGTTCAGAGAGGGAGCATAGGGAGACTAATACTTTGCAGACCACTGATTGCTTTGGATAGGCCCATCTATAAAATACTAAAAATATATTTAAAGGGAATCTTCCTGGAGAGCAATGGCAACACCCCCAAACTATCCCTTTAGCTGCTAGACCTGAAACCCCAAGCAACAACTTGAGTGGGAAAAGATCAAACATGACTGATAATTCAATCAATAAAAATACAGTCAAAATTCAGTCATTTGGACATTGTGATTATAATATGGATCCTGCTATTTCCTGTCAACCCTACACCAGAAGTGTTTTTGACCCAGTAAACTGCTCCAAATTACAGGAATGACTCCATTATAATATTATAAATAGTTCTAATTAATAAAAAGGATTTCCCTTTTCACTGTAATGGTGACCTTGTATGTACTTGATCCTCATGGATCCATATATGTGGTATAACAATCCTACTGGGTTTATTCAATGTTAAAATGTTTTAAG
Organism: Xenopus borealis; assembly: GCA_024363595.1. NCBI lineage: Eukaryota > Metazoa > Chordata > Amphibia > Anura > Pipidae > Xenopus > Xenopus borealis. The sequence continues at coordinate 88,553,474 of CM044431.1, read as the reverse complement.
CAGACTTATGGTATGGAGATCCAAATTATGGAAACATCCCTTACCTGGAAACCCTAGGTTTTGATCATTCTTTATAATGGGTTATATTCCTATAATTTGTACACAATATACTCTGCATCCAGCAGGGAAAAATAATGGATTAATATTGTACTCAGATTGTACATTACGGGCAGATTTATTTTTGGTGTTTAAAAATTCAAACATAAGACTTTTAATCCCACTATTCGAATGTAAATTAGAATGTGAGATTTATCACATCTCGACCACAGAAACAGTCCTAATTCTAATATATTCCTCCTAAAACCTGCCTGAGTTATTTACAAGTCAATGGCAGAGGTCCATTGAACCATTTGGAGATGTTAATAGCCTTGCTGACATTCAAGGTTTTTTTATTTTCAGGATTAAATTCGCTTCATACGAATCTAATACCATTCAAATTTTTGGGGTCCGAACCATTCGATCGAAAATTAGCCACTGAATTTTTTTCTGAAATAATTTCCCAGTTGAATTGTGAGTATATTAGAATTAAAAAAAAAATTCACATGAATTTGAAATTCGATCTTTGATGTACGGGCCTCCCTGTAAATTGTAATGTTAACATATAAAGTACATACTTCAAATTCGGCTTCAAAGTATTATTGTTATCAATTTATCTTCTGTTTGTTTCCCTTCCTAAAAAGTGGTGCTTTTCTATTATTACTGGTAGGATATTTTTAGCAAGGTAATATTTTTAGATGCAGAAGCACATACCCACTGAGGACTGACTTCCATACCATTTTCTCTGCTATCTTCGTAATGCTAAGTGATATGCAAAGGTCATTTCACTTTAATGGTCTGTAACTCTTCCCTGATAGCATTTATCATCACCCTTTCCAGTAAAATCCTCACAACATTCCTAGCAGACACTCTGGGCTGGCAATTCAAATTGTTTACCATTGACAAGTGTGGGACTTGATGGGCCCTGTCACTGACCTGTGTCATAAGATGAATGGGATAATTGACTCTGGACACACAAAAGGTTGTCTGTTAGTAGATTAGGGCAAAACAGAGGGAAGCCTAAGTTGGAAAATCAATTTACTACTAGTATTTCCATGTTTATGGGATAGCCAATAGGTTAAAGCTCATCTTCTGGGTTAAAAATCAGGGCAGTTGTTGATCAGATTCCAACTACAGAGGTTTTGCCCTTATTGGGGCTCAACAATGTGGTGCAGGGATTTTTGGTCATCATATGTAGAGCCAGGGAAAAGCATTGAGAGTGATGAAACCTTCACACCAAAGGTTTGTTGAGCACAAGATGTTTTTCAAGTATTGTAAATACTGTAGCAAATGTTTGGAAACTTGTTTGAACGGTAACAATTATTAGAACATCTTGTTACAATTCCACTATCCTGCCATGTGCAGGAAAATAGCACACTACTAAGTTACTGTGGGCCCATTACAGCAAACCTGTCACTTCAGTTCTAGAGATAAAATGTGAGAATGGAAAATGCTAATACCTATAGCATTTTATGAGATGCTTGAAACCTTTTCATACTTCTGGTTGATACAGTTCTACACATATTCCCAGTATCCCTGCATGCTACCAACAATAAACTATGGCATGGACAATTTTAAATCTCTCCCTACAACCGTAAGCAAGAGAGTGGTATTTTAACCAAAGTCTAACTTCTGGGGGATTTTTTTTAAGTACCTTAGATAAAAGTTATATTTTGGCAGAAGTGCCCATCTACAGTGTGTTCTTTTTTTTCCCTCTTCCCCTGGTGTTACTGGCCCTTGTTTGGTGACATTTAGCAAGCACCGTGACCAAATGATTATCAAAAACTTGACTACTTGTTTCCATATACATTTCAGACTTTTCTAATTGTGTGCATTGACCTCAAAGCCTTAAATAGTATTTGGGTTTTTTTTTTCAGTAGGAGAACTGCATGTGAGGGGTGAGCTATGCCAAGAATGTCTTGTGCCCCTGAATATAGCTGCTTTTGTGGACTCCCTTGGAGTCTTTGTCACCTATTCCCACAGCTTTCATGGCCAAATCCTTGAGAAGGGTCTACCCACATTCCATTCTATAGCTGTATGTCTGGATACTCTATTCAGCAGCAGATCTCACTTAATATGTCATCTAAATAGGCCAAAATGCCTGGCTACACATATTAATGAGTAGATGAGAAAAGAGCATTCATACAAACACGACTCTGTGCAAGCTAGCTCACCTGCAATTTTGTGCATTCCACAGCAGAAAATGTAAATATTGCAAGAAGCAAAGAGAGGTTAATGATTGTTAATGTTCCAAGGAGAACAAACGCACACCACTACAATGTCTTCTTTCAGAAACTGTCTTGTTAATTATGCCAGCACTTGGTTGGTTTTCCACATATTTTTGTAGAGATTTTAGCTTTTATCTTTCTTGTTTTGTGCCTGTTCCAAGTCTACTCACACAGAAATATGTACATGGTTAGCCAAGCAGTGCTTTGGTTTACTGAATGGCTTTTCTAAAGGTTTTACAGATTTTTTTTCCCTTTCTTTTTCACAATCCTTTCTGTCCACTTCAGCATGTAATTGTACAATCTCTAAAAAAAAAATCCTGCCCTCAGATGTCTTCTGCTACAATTTCTGCATCATCTCTGCAGGCTACTAATTTCCTTAGGATGTAATAAATTGGTTAATGCCTATCCCCTGCTTGTTCTCAACCCAAGTAGACCGTTATAGGCTCCAGTAAAGAGAATGACTAGAATGAGAGTCTGATGGAAGGTTGCAGGTGTACTACTCTTAAAGTAACAGAACAGAAACCATATATTTGTATGATTAAAACAAAAAAGCAAACTAACCCTATTTATTGAATTCACGCATAAACACTTTATGTAAATGTACTTTTTTTAAACAAACAGTCTTAATTCCAAAGATTGAAAGGAAACCATGATACACTGATTAATGATTTCCCTCCATTCCTTAATTTTTTAATTTTCGTACAATATTCAGTGCATGTATGGTGGGAGACTAGCTGAATGATATCCGCAGAAGACTTGGATATTGGTTGGCTTGTCAGTCAGGCTGGCCGGAAAATTTTGATCGGGCGCTTTTGAAGGCACCCGAACATCTGCCATTGTTAGTGCTGAACCTTCATATACAGGTAGAATTGTCTGTATATCTGATGATTCAGCTCTACACGTGTTTATTGAAATAAACAATCTTTCCTGGCAAGATCATAATTGTAACGTCTATGGCCTTTAGGTTTACAGTGTAATGGAAGCCCTCCCTCACCTTGGGGGAGATTCATCAAAGAGTGAAGTTCCGCCACTAGAGGGAAATTACACAGCTCTCCATTCATTTCTATGGGATTTTGAAAGGCATATTCATCAATGGGTGAAGTGAAAGTTTTGATGAATACGCCTTTCAAAATCCCATAGAAATGAATGGAGAGCTGTGTAATTTCCCTCTAGTGGGGGAACTTCACTCTTAACTTCACTCTTTGGTTAATTTCCCCCCTTGTGAGTGGGTGGTTCACAGATTTTCTATAAAGAAAAGGAACTTCAAGTCCCAGAATCCATCACTTACTAAAGGGACAAGGTGAAGGAGGGTTGCATTAAACTGTGCGCTTTTGGGGGGGGGGGGGGGGGTGGGAATGATTCATCCCTGCATACAGAGACAGACTATCATTTTAACACATACGTATAAAGTGCCAACATATTCTGCAGAGCTGTACTATAAATGGGTGAATACAGATTAAACATACAAAGCAACTGATTCAAAATGTAAATATGGCCCTATTTAAATGAGCTTACAACCTAAAAAAAATTTTCCTCTCCGTTAATGGAATCAGGAATGTCTGTGTAAAAATAAATATATTTTTGGAGGTTCGGGTGTTTGTAACCTTTTTGGCATAAACCCAGCTCAATGAGCTCAGCTCAGGTATTTTCCATTTAACCGTGCTACATCTGTCTCTGATAACATCTTAGAAGGAAGGAAAAACCAATAATGTAGGTTGGTTAATAAATACTACCAGTTTCTAGAACTGCAGCTGTTTATTTCCTGTACTTGCCTCCATTGTGGGAGGAATTTTAATGCAATCTTTTGTCAGGTAGTTAAATGTTAATGGGAAATTGTTGAAACGCTTACTCTGCTTTTTATTATGATAACACTTGAACAATGCATTTCTCAGATTCGGGAGTATCCTTGTCACTCAAGGATAAACCTTCCACAGCATGTTTTGATTTCACACTCAATACCTATCAAGTTTAGTATCCCTTTAAAGCAACAAATCTGATGTTCTTCTGTTTGCCAAGAAGGATGTTGTAACTACTTGGAACTCTGATGATGAGAGCTGGGTGTGGGAGTTTTCATGCTTCAGCAAATGTGGATAAAATGTACACATTTTATAGGAACATTGAGTAAAAACCTGTTTCTCTACATCCCCTATTCAACCATTACAGTTTCGGCAATAGGAAGTCCTTGGTCACCTATCCTGCTTGACAGTGGAATGGGTGTTATATCTAGAGGATGAATTTAGTGATCTTGGACTTTACCTACAATAAACTGTAACAGGGCAACTGCCACACAAAAAAAAAATAGCCAGGAGGTAAACCGCATCCTGGATAATACTTCCCCACACCCAAAAAAAAATAAAAAATAGAAAGGTGCTGTAACTATATTGAAACATTTTAATAATGTGAGGGCAAAGAAAGTTTGCTGCTCCTATCTGACACATTTCAAGATTATTGCCTGTGGAACAGTACTGACGAAACCTCTTGTTAAAATTTGCTGTACCTTTAAGGTCCTCAGTTAGTATTTAGAGGTTAAAAAGTATTTTCTGCTCTGACATGTAATAATAGTAATGCCACTTTTGTTCCCTTGTTGTATCGTTCTTTGCTTCTTTTTAAAGATTTGCTTGGAGAGAATGAAAAATATATTTCAACATATAGGGTTCTCTTGGTTTTGAAAACCTTTGCTAACAATTTTTTCCTTTGTTTTGTTTTTTTGAAAGGCATCCTCTGAAACTAAAGAGTAGCACTGATCTAGAGGTTGCAAGCCTTGGCTCAGTGGAGAGTCTGGGAGAATCATTTAAAGCCACAAATGTTTCTAACGTGAATGTCAGTTTCAGCACCGGCTCCATAGACAGCCTTGATTCCAGGACGTGCAGTGAAGAAGGTAATTCTTGTTTCAAATATGCAAAGATCAACTAAAGTCTGCCTTTGATTTTGTAATCATTTGGATACTACTACTTGTATTAATGGCAAGGGAAGGCATACACATAGAACAACTTTTGCATGGGGGTTTTGCGCTCTGTTCTAGATGCCCAGGCTAGATAGATACAATGATATACAGTATTGTTATTCTGATCAGAATATGTTTTTGCATCTAGAGTCCTCTTTCTAATTATCAGGAAGCAATTTGTGCATCAGTCTTTGTGCCAGTCACTCACTGACTTATTTGGGCAGGACAGAAAGTAAAGGTTATAACAGGAAAAGGAAATTCGATATCTAACTGTGAACATAGTACTAATCATAGATAAGACTGGTGTGGAATATTGCCCTCTTGTAGTTTATAACACAGTATGTCACGTATCTTCACTTTTTCTGTTGCTTTAAAAAACACAATCCATTATCTATTTGAATTCATGTTTTTACCTAGAAATGCATAATAGCACTTGCAATAGCATTTTAAAGAAAGTGTTTAGATAGAACAGTTATTACATCTGCTCGTAATTGTTTTTGGTTTGGGGTTACATACAATCTTTGTAATTTTAATATACAATAAATAGCCTGTGATATCAAAATAATGTTATTAAAACAATATGAGCACTGTGAAGAAATCATTTACCCCTAAAGATCTTACGACATAAGCAACCTTATGATATGGCCAACCTGCTTTATATTTGCATCAGAAGTGCTATAAGTTTGTACTAAAATAACTACACCAAATTATTTTGCAGTTTCAATTCTTCAACTTCAGCACACACACAGCTCCTCTCTCCAAGACTGTTTAGTAGTAACAGAGTTTCCTCTAGAAACCATTTTTACACCGTATTTCACCTTGACTCCTAGCTTCCCACTGAATTATTTAGGTGGGCTTAAATTACATGCAGACTGAAAAGGTTAGGTTAGGGAGTTTTCTCAATAAAGTAATGTTGAAAAACAATAGCCTTAAATGTATTATTTTCAACCATTACTAATGTCTCTAAATCTGCAAGTTGATAAACAGGCAGGCAAGTAAAATAAAAAAACAAGGCATGGACAAAATTAGATTTATGTAACCAGGTTACCATGGGCAAGCCTGTCAATAAAGGATCACAATTTTTGAACCGCAGCTGTGGGGTCCATGGTTTACCTGACCCTTTCATTGTGTTTGCATGCCCAGCCTAGCTAGGTCAGGCTTTACAAACACTGGGCTTCAGGTGTATGATCCGCTATCCAGAAACCCTATACTTCTGTCTGAAACTGCTTTTTATTTTTAGGTTTCAAAAATTAATTTGTATGAATTCATGACAATTACAAATGTCTTAAATTAGAGCAGATGGTGTTTCACTATAGTTGTCCCTTAAGGTGATTTAAGTGTGTTGTTTTCTTTAAGAAGATCGTAGGAGATAAGCTTTGGCTTTGGCTTGGTATTGCAGCATCTGCCCTATGTACGGACTATGTGGTTAATATAGGTTTTCAGATCCGTATTCAACCTGTTGCCACTCCTTGTCTCTATCTTGAAACAAGAAAAGGGAACCTTGGAATGCATTACGTATACACTCCCTACCTGAGCAACGCAAACAAATGATAACAGTGTTGGCACATGCCCTTTCCAGTGAGCTTACTGTTATGCACAAATAAGCTTTACAGACACCAGTTTATTACAGTGTAAAGTATATAAGCACAGCATACTTATGTGGGTTATCCAATCTAGAAAGCACTCTGCTACATATAGAAGGAATACTACAGGCATGTTGATTTTTTTCCAACTGTTCTTGTATGTAAGGACTTACAAAAGCTTTGTGCAGTGGTAGTATGGCATCTTCAAGGCAGCTGTCCTGGTACTGGAAAATCTGCAAAGGTAATGAAAAAGCTTTTTTTCTGAGTGGTGGTAGGAAACAGGTTTACTAGCATTTTTAAGATAAGGATAAATGCAAGAGCAGAAAAGAGAGAAAAAGAAATGACCCATATCGCTGCACCCTCCCATCTGTTGTATCCGACCTTAGCCTTTCCAGGCTCCAATCCACCACCAACCCCATCACCCGCATTAGATCCCCTCCCAGACAGTAAAACTGCCAGTCGACGTGTAGTGTCTATTTTGTCTGCTACTCTAATTAAGCTGTGTTTCAGGCACTTGATCCATAAGCGAGCGCTACCCAAGGATCCACTTACCACCAACTCCTTCACCCGCAGCAGATTCCATCCCGGATCATGGATAGCTGCCCCTTAACTATGTCTTTTGCAGCACCCTGCCTAACCAGCTTCTAAAATTGCACCTAAATGTAAGAGCATCTTGAAGATGTTAGTAAGAATGTATAATAGTTGAGGAAGGTAAAAATATTTATATAGATCCTTATTAAGGTTACTAAAGCATAGTATGAGTATAACAAGTGTCATAGTTGGATATTGCCCAAGGAAAGCTTGCATGTGTATAAACCACGCAAGGAGCAAAAATCCAATTACTGGATAACCACAATGCATGAGCTAGGAAGGGCCTACAACAGCCACAATTTCTTTACTTTATGCCTCACGTTAGTCATCCTTCAGCACCAACTGTGGTGACAGATTTTCATCGAAATCATTTTGTTGTCTTTTGCATGTGTGTCAACCCTCATGCTACAAGTTACATAGTAAATTTGGGTTGAAATAAAGACCAAAATCTATCACGTTCAACCCGTCCAAACGAACCCCTATGTACATATATACACACATACTCATACACACCTATGTAGGCAATCCCATTAATAAACTATATATATATAGATATAGATATATATATATATATATATATACATATGTCAATATATATACAATGATGTTAAGATCCCAATAGCCTTGGATATGGTGCTAGTCCAAGAAATCACCCAAGCCACTCTTTAAGGCATTAATAAAATCTGGCATCACAACATCCCCAGGCAGGGCATTCTACAGTCTCACTGTGAAGAACCACCTACCCTGCTTCAAATGAAAGTTCCAGTGATAGAAACTGTGGAGTGGAGAGGTTTTTTAACTGTTGGGAAGATTTGTGATTCTATGAAGTAAGGTTAGCAAGTCCTCCAGACTGAAGAGTGAGGCTGATTAAAGGTCAAAGAACAAGGATACGTGTGTTTCTGTTGCAGCTCGTAAACGAGGTTAAACTAGTATTATGCTATAAAGTGCCAGCATGTCAGTGCACACGTAAAGTCATATAAATGGCTTGTTCAATACTTGCTATGTGCTAGATTTGTTTGACATGACTTGTTTTTCACATGGTGTATATGTACATTGTCACAGACAAGTGCATAGGCAGCTGGAACATTTTACAGTTAACTACCCACAGCTAAGAAACCCTTGTGATTTTGTACTTGAAATATATAGAATATGTTTTTCCCACATCATCAAGATCTTTGTAACAGGTGGTGGCATTTCCCATGTCTGATATTTTTCCAACTATTTGCTCAAGTGTGGGACGTGCAATTTCACTCTATTGACTCACTGTTTGTGGTGGCATGAAGTCAGGTAGGGTGCATACTAGCGGTCAACTGTCAGAACAACTCATTGAACTTTGTTCATGATCATTAAAATTGCATAGTTTAACTATTTTAATCAATCATATGTGGCATCAATCTAAGCATCCGTTTAAGGTTATGTATGCGGAAAATGTCTCTATACCTGGCAGGCATTTGCCGCCCCAAAGTAAAAAAAAAACATGAAAAAGAGCTAAAGGGTGACTGTGAAACAGTGACTACTTTCTTGAGGCCTCCTGTTCTTATTGGATTTCTTTTACCCAGAGCAGTTACTTGTTGCTTCAACTAAGGATGCATTCAAAGGTCAAACTAAGCCTCCCATAACAGGTTTTCAGTGTTGCTTGAGTGCACGTGTCTCTTCAATGTGTATATTGTGTGTCTAGTGACTGTACGCTTTTCAATTTGACATCTTAGTCAAATTGAAACATTTTTCCTCTCTTTTTTTATGCATCCATATAATGGTGACTGTTAGGTTTTTTTTTCTGTCACAGGGCTTCCTTCTGTTCAGAATGTAACAGGGGTGGTTCACGTCTAAGTTAAGATTTAGTATGTTACAGAATGGCAAATTCTAAGCATCTTTTCAATTGGTCTTCATCATTTTACTTTATCTAGACATCCTTGTGTATGGGAAATTATACAGTATCTGTGTTCAACTTGTGCTCTAATGGGTTGGGCGAGTGTATATGAAAGCTCTATGCTATGATTGTACTACAAATTTGTTAATATAACTAAGCCTTACCTAGTGTGATTTTTTTTTTTCTTTTTATAAATTATTCATTAATTTAAATTTTGTATCTGACCATAAAGTAAATGTTTATGCAACTAGGAACTCCAAAAGAGAAAACTTGATAATTGAAATAGTTTGTTGCACATCTGTTTTGTTTTTTTCAGGTCACTCTTATGAAGCCGTGAATTCACCTTCCGTTTCTCCTGGAGGCAAAAAGAAACATTTCACAAAGATCTTATCTCTGGATTCTGGGAAAGATACTCAACATGGATCCATTCAACCACCTCCTTTGCCTGTAAAGAAATCCATGAATAGAGCATCTTCAGTACCGGACAACTCTGCTTTGGGAAGGACCAATCCTTCAAGAACTTTATTAAACTCAAACAATTCCCGATACAATCTTAGCCAGTCAGAAAACAATGTATGTGGAGAGTCCAGTTTACTTTTAAGTCCTGGAGAAAAACATGTCCTGTTTTCCTCCTCTGAATCCCTAGAGAAATGTTGCACAGGTATTGGGCACAGAAATGAAATAAGAAACAGAAACACTGTTCAGGGAAAAGATATCTCTTCTTCTCAGTTGAGTGTTTCTAGTCACAATACCTCAGGATCCAGCCTTCAGCTCCACCACCTGCTGAGTAACATTGACAGCAAAGAGGGAATGTATGGGAAGCTCAGTGGACTTTATGCTCAATCCATGCGCCGTTTAGTGAACAAATGTGAAGACCATTTTATGAAGGAACAAAAACAAGAACTCCACTTCAATGAAAACAACTGGTCACTTTTCAAGTTAACTAGTAACAAACCATGCTGTATTGCTGGGGATGCCATTTATTATTGTGTCACTTGTTCAAAAGATCCAAATAACAACTATTCTGTAAAGGTAAGGCTGTAAACGTTTTTCTGTGTGTGTGTGTGTGTGTGTGTGTGTGTGTGTGTGTGTGTGTATATTTATATATATATATATATATATTTATTATTTGACTTTGCATCAAAAATGTGCATAATAAGCATCCTAATGCCCAATGCATTACATGAAGATTTGCCTCCACTATAACACTGTGTTGTACTGAATAGCAGAATTATGGGAATAACAGTAAGACTAATGGCTTTTCTCCAAGAGCATATTTTAACCAATGGGGAAAATATCCTTGTATCACCAGCCTATGAGTTATCTTTCGTGATATGTTATAAGTAAACCCGCTGAAAAATGTCACGTCATTGGAATAGAACAGAACCTAAATGCCATGTGAGATAATAAACTTTTTAGATGTTGGTTTCTTAGTAATATACCAGAAAATATTTTTACCCTTCCTTGACAAATACAGTTTTCCACATATGATTTTTTCTTTTAGTTTTAAAACTTTACATTGTAGTATTGTGTTTCATTGCTAGCGAAGGGATTTATTGACTTAGGGTAAATCAATTGACTAGCCAATCAGTGTGAAATTGTAAATTGATAAATGCATTATGTGCTCAGTAAGCTTTTTTCAGGACTTAACAAACAAAGCATTTGTTGGTCTGGGCTTGTCTATTTAATTTGCCATGCTGAGAGATAACCGTGTATTTGGATGAGTAGGTACACATTACTTACTGGTTGTTATGTTTACCTCAAAAGGTGGTTGCATTCTTCTGAGACTTTAAAGACTAACTCCTGCTAATAATTTCTGATGGGCTGCTTATAAACTGCAGAACCATCTCCAGGGTGTTTACAAAATGTCACTCCAACTTATCCAGGAGTGAAATATAGTGTAATATTTTTAAAATTGTCACATTTCATAAAATTATGCATAAACATTATATTTTGACACACACACAGTCTTTTTGACGACTGTATGTTGACTGAAGAATTTAATGTGACAGATGAAATAACTCAAAATACAAAGCATGGCCAATGGTTAATGTATGTGTCTTTCTATTACTGTTTTCAGATGTGCAAGGCTGAAGATGCAAAACCTCCATCAGGTCTGTCACTACCAGTCCACTTTAACATACAACAGGAATGTGGAAGTTTTGTGGCCACTGTTCCATCAAGTATGTTACATCCACCCGACACACCCAAGGGCCCTTCTTCTAACGAGAGTTCCCAGACTGTGGGTCCAGTTAGTGAGCAGGAGTGTGTGGTGGTAATCACTAGAGAGGTTCCCTACCTCACTGCTGCAGAATTTGTAGAGGAGTCTGTGTCTGCCCACCAACTGCAGCCTGAGGTTTATGAGCGTCGGGTTTGCCTTCTCTTGCTCCAACTCTGTAATGGTTTGGAGCATCTAAAGGAACATGGCATTATCCACAGAGATCTGTGCTTGGAAAATCTCTTACTCGTTCATCGGCAGAATTCTGCTGAAAAGATCAAAGATGTAAAATATGTTCCAAGGCTCATTGTTAGTAATTTTTCCAAAGCCAAACAAAGACCTGGCTGTGAGGAGTCCAAGCCGAGAAGAGATAAAACAAGACTGGCACCTGAAATTATGGCAGCTTCCCAATATAAAAAATTTGATGAGTTTCAAACAGGAATCCTTATTTATGAACTACTCCATCAACCCAATCCATTCGAGGTCCGCACAAGCCTTCATGAACATGATTACAGCCACAAAGACTTGCCATCACTTCCAGCTCTGTCTGTTTATTCTCGCGGGCTTCAGCACCTTGCTCACTTGCTGCTCGAGGCTGATCCAATTAAACGGATCCGTATTTCTGAGGCTAAACGAGTACTTCAGTGCCTTTTGTGGGGTCCTAGAAAAGACTTGACGGATCAACCCTTTAGCCACGAGGAAGCTTTCCACTGTGCTCTTCAAAACTGGATTGACATGAAACGTGCTCTTCTGATGATGAAGTTTGCTGAGCAGGCCCTTGAGCCCCAGCAAAATATTTCATTGGAGGACTGGCTCTGCTGCCAGTACTTAGCATCAGCAGACCCATGTTATCTGTATAAAACACTTAAACTCATTAAGTTAATTGCATCTGTGTCCTCAAGTGCCAAAATTTAAATAAAGCAGAGGAGCCAACCTTTTCTACTGGAAGGGTGGGTTATACAAACAATTCTTTGCACGACACTGGCAATAAAGAGGTTATCACTGATGAACCCCAGCAGAAAATTATCGCACGTCTCCTTAACTTTGCATAACTATTGTTTGTTCTTCAGATAATCATTAACGCTTCTTGGTTGCTCAAGAATTCTTAATTCATCCCCATTGTTCTAAAAATAAATGTCGTTGTCAAGTAGGGGCACTGCAACTTTCATTGTTCAGAGCTGCTGCAGTGTAAATAAGAATTCATAGACATCATATATATTAACCACAAACAAATCTGCTGGCAGTCTTTCCTTGTAACTCCACTTACTGGTTTGAAAAGGGAGTGCTATTTAAAAAGATGTTAAGATGCAAATTGTTTTCTGGTGTGTTTACCAGACAACAAGCCTTCAGTCATTTTCAGAGGCATCCAACTGTATGTTACAGGTGCTACATTTTCTTTACTTTAAGAATGTAAATTCTTAAAGTAGTGGCTGTAGTGTTTTTTTTGTCCTTTATAGACTAACCATTTTTAAATTAGTGGAGGTATTCATTTCAATACACAGGATCTTTGTAGTACTAGAACTTTTGTGTTCAGGGAGTTAAAAAATGCCCCACCACCACATAATAAGAAGCTCTTTACTAGATTCATAGCAACATGTTAAATATATTCAAAAAATAAATGTTCCCACACAGCTTGATTTAGACTGGATCTAGCATCTGTAGCTTGGGGCTCTTACACTGTAGGGCATTTACACCACCCAGCATCCAATATGTTCTCATATTACTGGGATTTGCAATTAGGCAACAGCTGGAGAGCCCCTGGTTTTAGATCTTTAGTAAAATGTGTAAATATGTTTTGTACATTGTAGATGTGTATATGCTTATATATATGTATATATATATATATCAGAATATCATATTGTGTATTTTTCTCGCTAAGTGACTAAAACATTGCAGAGCAATGATATACTGTGTCTGCTTGGGCAATTTAGGTTTAAAATGTTTACAAAACAATTTCCAAAGTACTTAACTTGAAATGCAAGAAAGTTGGGAAAGTAATCCTCTATTTTTTTGTACTTCAGAATACTGAATTTTAAAAAATAAAATAAAAAAATGCCAACACCTGGAATACCTGTTCTTGTATAATAGGAATAAGAAGTGTATACTAAATATTATATTGCTGTGGGTAATTGAATTAAGGATGTTTGATGTGAAATGCGGTAACATCAGTGCAGCTTTATTATCGACCGTGTCTACATGTCATGCATTTGCTGCCTCTATTATTAAAGGGCAACTTAAGTCTAAAATAGTCATGTTAGAAATGCTGTATTGTGTATACTAAATCTAAACATGAACTTACTGCACCAGAAGCCTAATAAGACATATGCTTTCAAAGTTGGCACAGGGGCCTGTCATCTTGTAATCAAGACTCTGCACATGCTCAGTGTTGTCTGGGCTTCAGCTGGGAGGTTAAGCTTAGGGATCATCATAATATTAAATGATCAAAACAGCACAAGTCAATTCATATCTGCCATATAATTGAATACAGCAAGACTTATTAATAATCAGAATATACAGACTGCACTTTGTCTGTGGATACAAATATCTACATGGTCACTGGTTGTTTAACAGGGAAACAGACAAAGCTGCTGGAGTTCTGGGAAGTAAGGTGGGAGGGGCTCCCCCTGCTGTTTGAAAGTATGACTGTTTCCCTGTAGAGCACTTAGGGACCGTCTGACAATTCCTATCCCCAGCATTAAATGGGATTTTTCTTTTGCCTTTACATTCTTTTTAAAGGCAGCAACCACAGGACAAATTTGCCCTAGAGCATTTAAATTATGTTGCAGGCCAGATGTGCTGTGTTTCCCCCCATGGGAGGGAGCTTTCAAAATGTGGGAATGGTCCATTAAGTGGCTCAATGAACTGGATGAGTGAAAATTTAAATGTCTAAAATGCTAACATTTCAAAGCTGAATTCAATGATTTGCGTTAGGGACTGGGCTGGCGGAACACCAGAAAATAAACCAGTTGGCCTGACCTTTATGGGCCTTGCCAACCCTTGGCACTACAAATGTACTCCCTCTTGCCCTATCCAAGTTGCGAGTGAGTTGAGGAACATGGTAAAGCTTATTTGATGCCGGGGTGAAGAGGAGAGGGGCCCTTAAAGGGATCCTGTCAAAATGCATCAGTTAGTAGTGCTGTTCCAGAAGAATTATCCATTGAAATCCATCCAATCAAAAGGGCAAACAAATTTTTTTATATTTCATTTTGAAATCTGACATTTCCCAGCTGCCCCAAGTCATGTGACTTGTGCTCTGATAAACTTCAATCCCTCTTTACTGCTGTACTGCAAGTTGGAGTGATATCACCCCCTCCCTTCCCCCCACCCAGCAGCCTAACAAAAGAACAATGAGAAGGTAACCAGATAACGGCTCCTAACACAAGATAACAGCTGCCTGGTAGATCTAAGAACAGCAGTCAGTAGTAAAACCCATGTCCCACTGCATACTATTCAGTTACATTGAGAAAGAAAAACAACAGCCTGCCAGAAAGCAGTTCCCTCCTAAAGTGCTGGCACAAGTCAAATGACTGGAGCAGCTGGGAAATTGACAAAATGTCTAGCCCCATGTCAGATTTCAAAACTGAATATAAAAAAATCTCTTTGCTCTTTTGATAAATGGATTTCAGTGCAGAAGTCTACTGGAGCAGCACTATTAACTGATGTGTTTTAAAATAAAAATCATGTTTTCCCATGACAGTTTCCCTTTAAGGTCACAATGGGGGGGGGGGAGGCTGACATTGGCTATGGCCTCTGGTTATGTTAAAGGAACGAACCGTAACATCAAATAATGAAAGCGTTTTAATGTAATACAAATATAATGCAGTGTTGTACTGCAGTGGTAAAACTGATGTTTTCTCCAGAAACACTACTATAGTTTATATAAATAAGCTGCTGTTTAGCAATGGGGGCAGCCATTCAAATGAGAAAAGGCTCAGGCTACACAGCAGATTCCAGATAAGCTCTGTAGAACATAATGGTGTTCTCCGTTATCCACTATTTAACATGTGCCATATAGCCTTTTTTCAATTTCCGCCATTGCTACACAGCACCTTGTTTATATGAACTATAGTAGTGTTTCTGAAGCAAACAGATCAGTTTTACCAGTGCAGGGCAACACTACATGATATTTTCATTACTTTAATTTGTTTGGTGTTATGGTTCCTTTGAGGCCACCACAACAGTTTTGGGAATACTCTTTTCTGTATCCACCCAATAATGTCCCAATGCATTTGTTGAGATGGCAGTGGAACAACCTGGATGACCTGCAAGTAGGGTTGCCACCTGCCCGGTATTGTACCGGCCTGGCCGGTATTTTTGATGGTTGAGTCCAACGTTATTAATAGGAAAAAAAGATAAATATATAGGAAGGCCGGTATTTTTTTCAAGAAAAGGTGGCAACCCTGCCTGCAAGAGACCTGCCCACAGCCAAAATGAACACGGTGGAATGAATTGGAATGCATTGATAGGCAAGATGCTTTTCCTGTACCCTCAAACACCGAAACATAGGTACAGGTATTGGATCCATTATCCGGAAACCCTGATATCCTGAAAGCTCCCACAGAACCCATTATAATCAAATAACTCAGATTTAAAGGAAATGTTCAGTGTAAAAATGAAAATTGGGTAAATAGATAGGCTGTGCAAAATAAAAAATGTTTTCAATATAGTTAGTTAGGCAAAAATGTAATGTTTAAAGGCTGGAGTGACTGTAAGTCAGAACAGAACACTACTTTTGCTTTTCAGCTTTCTTGGTTTACACTGAGTGGTTACCCTGGTTACCAGGCAGTAAACAATCAGTGACTAGAGGGAGAGCCACATTGGTCATAACTGTTGCTTTTGAATCTGAGCTGAATGCTGAGAATCAATTGCAAACTCACTGAACAGTTATGTCCCATGTGGCCCCCCTTCAAGACGCTGACTAACTCCGATTTAGAGAGCTGAAAAGCAGGAAGTTGGATTCTGGCTATTATATTAGACATCCAGTCACTCCAGCCTTTGTAGTTTGCATTTTTCCCTGACTTAACTATATTAGAAACATTTTTTATTTTGCACATCTATTTACCCAGTTTTTAATTTTACCCTGAACTGTTCCTTTAAAAAAAATGATTTCCTTTTTCTCTGCAATAATAAAATAGTAGTTAGTAATAGAAATTTCTACTAGAAATTCGCAAAAATACACGAAATGTTGCTGCGTCTCGTTTTGGCCTGGGTGTGTGTTTATAAAACGCGGCTGTCCGTTTTTGGACGCCAGGTGAAATTTTCCTAGCGTTTCACAAATTTATTCGAATCGCGAGGAATCGTTGGAATTTGCCCCAGGTGAATAAATTCACCCATCACTAGTTTGTACTTGATCCAAACTAAGATGTAATGAATCCTTATTGGAAGCAAAACCAGTCTATTGGGTTTATTTCATGTTTACATGACTTTCTAGTAGACTTAATGCATGAAGATCCAAATTACAGAAAGATTCATTAGCCGTAAAACCCCAGCATTTTGAATAACCGGTCCCATATCTGAACTTTGTCATCAGCAGATTGTCACTTCCCTTACTGATATCAGACTACCTACATAATTGGCAGGGGAAATGTTACCATCCTTGGCTTGGGGATGACATGTTTGACAAAGAGGCATCTGGGTAGTTTTGGTCACATAGAATGCATATAGTGACCTAAACACCCCTTGTCCATTAGCACTTGCACTTACAACAAACAAACAAAAAGGGCTGCAGACAAAAGCCCTTTCTAAATAGTTATGCTGAGCCCACACTTGCATATTGTATGTAAAAGGGAAGGTATATGAATGGTTAAACAAAAAATACTTTTTTATGCAATATATACTGAGTGATTGTAACACTAAAAATCTGTAACCTTGGCATATTAGGTTGTGCCATGAAACAAATATCAAAAAGACATGGGGAGTATTAAAAGGGCTGATTGTGGGGCAAGAATGCATACTGTTGTAAAGGTTTTCGTTTATTTGGGTTGATAAAACACAATACTCAAGTTAGGGGTTGTTCACCTTCCAAACACTTTTTTTCTGTTCAGTGGTTTTCAGATTGTTCTCCATAAATAAAGACTTTCCATTATTTATTTTTTACAGTTTTTCCAAAATCTAAGTGTAAAGTTTAATGTTGGTGTCTCTGGTGTTTGAGTCTGGCAGCTCAGTAATTCAGGTGCAGACTCTAAAATGATACAGTTTTGCAACATTTAATTGATACATTTCACAGCAACATCTCTGGAGTATTAGCAACTATTGTATCAATTCTAACAGCTGCCTGTAATGAAACCCAGAGATTCTGCTCAGCAGGGACAAACATAAGAAATGTATCCATTACATGTATCAGTTTAGAACAGTTGGCCGACCCCCTCCCAGAGCTGCTTTAGAAGGTGAAAATGACACTTTACACTTCAATATTAGGAAAATTGTTACAAATAGAAAATAGACAATAATTGGAAAAAGTCTTATTTCTGGAGATCTATCTGAAAACAACTAGTTGTTTGAAGGTGGACAACCCCTTTATAAAAGCATTCTTTACATGTTAGCCAAAAAGTCTTTAAAAAAATATATAATATGCCAAAACATTTAATACAGAAGCTTTATTCAGAATTGTCTTTTTATTTCTGCAGTTGCATTACCTTTCCTCATTACAGAAGGATCCCTTATCTAGAAAACCCCAAGTTCCGAGCATTAAGAGTTATGGAAGATAGCTCATAGTACAAGTTGATCCAGGGACTAGTCCGATTGCCATCTTGTAGTCAAGAATTAATTTTTCCCCCCTCTGAGGCAAATTGGGTTTTTGCCTTCCTCTGGATCAACTAGCAGTTAGGCAGGTTAAAAAAAAAAAGTTTGAACTTGGGCGTGTGTCTTTTTTCAACCTAACTTACTATGTATTCCAGATAATAATATAATAATGCCTGTGTGTAGGTGTATTGAAAAATATAAGGATATTAAAAGTAAACTCTAATTACGATGACCTGTTTAAAAGCACTCAACCTTCGGCCTCCGTAACTTATAATATCCTTATATTTTAATTCTAAACAGTGCTTAGGGCCATTGATTATAATTGGAGCTTAGTCATTTCTGTCACATGACTCACTGAAACGTGTGTTTTATAATAAATAAAGTACCCCCAGTTGCTAAATATGAGGATATTAGAAATTACCTTGGAGTTCCATGACCTGTATAAAATTACTTGGCCTTCGGCCTACTTTTCCCCCAGGGCAAAGTCCCCTCCAGCCAGGTTCCCAGGCACCATCATCTGCAGCAACGTCTTCTTCCGTCTGCGCTTGGTGGCGCAATCGCAGTAGAAGTTCAATCGACAAACTTCGCAAACTTTGGGCACATGCGCAGTAGTACAGAACGGCACATGCATCCTACTGCGCAGGCACTGCCACCGACGGAAGAAGACGTTGCTGCCCTGGGGGATAGTTAGGCTGGGGGGAGCCTGCAAGGGGTCACTGGGTTAGTGCAGGAGCTGTTCAAAACCCCTTTAAAGGCATTAGCAGAATCAGCCATCACAACATCACTCGGCAGTGCATTCCACAACCTCACTGACTACGCTGATCATGGTCATGGAACTCATTGGAAACTTATCCTTATTTTTTACAAGAGTGGGTGCTTTATTCACTATAGAGAGGAAAATGGCATGTGTCAACCCAGACCAAAAGCTGCTGTAATGTTCCCATGTATCTGATTTCTGGCAAAAGGCTTTGTCGTGCGCTATGGGAAACATGCCCAGTGCGTGATGAAGCAAAATTCTAAGAGAGGAACTTCTGGTAATTGGGTTTTTCATGAATATAATAGCCACAGAAGAATGCATTTCCTTCCAGTACATTATAAACACTCATTGGGCGTGTGAAAAGACAAGGGGACACTCTTTAACATTCTTTTGTATAAATCATTTTATTTCCATACATTGCACCTTGTATAGGCCAAGGTTTCCATGGGATGCTGTGCACAAATGTTAACCTTTCTGCCTCTCCCTTCCTTTGCACCCGCCTACACACATTCCTAAGTGAATCACTGCAATAAAACAAATACACTTGAGCACTGGCTCTTTTTTGCAGTATCCAGTACTGTTTGAAGGCGTGGCAGTCAAGTAAACTTGATGTGTTTTCAATAGGGATTGCCAGGGATCTTGGAACGACACTTGTCACAACTGTTCAACGTTGTGTGTTTTTAAACTGTTTTCTTAACGGAACAGTAACCTAAAGAAAATTAGTGTTTCAAATTAATAAAAATATAATGTACTGTGTTGCCCTGCACTGTTGAAACTGCTGTGTTTGCATCAGGAGCTCTACTATTCCTAAACTACTGTTGAGCAATGGGGCAGCCATTCAAATGAGAAAAGGCTCAGGTTACACAACAGATAAGCTCTGTAGACCATAATGGTGTTATCAGCCATCCATTATTTAACCTGTGCCAGATAACCTTTTTTCAATTTCCACCATTGCTACATAGTAGCTTGGTTATATGAACTATATTGCAAAGGTAAAGAAAGAAGAGAAATGACCCATACCGTTGCACCTTCCCATCTATGTCAAATCAGCCCAATATAGATGTATATATAAAGTTAAAACGTAACTTTTAATACTAAGATTAAAATAAGTCCAGCATTATACCATGAAGTTAAAATTATGAGTCCAGCAGGGCACCAATTTATAAGGTTAGACGTGGCTTCTTATTTCAAAACCTGGTAGCTCTCAGCCAGCCTGTTAAACTCTATCTGACTTGTGCCTCAGGCACTGAAACTGCCTATCTAGACAAGCGTGGCCAGAGAGGAGAGATAAGTTTTCCGAAGTGAACTTATCTAACTTGTGCCTCAAGCACCAAACCTGGCTAACTAACTGTATACGTTTCCCGTTTTTTCCAATGCTGGTAAGGGAAATCAGCCACTGATTATGGATCGATACCGCGACCCACCTGTCCACCCTCTCCTCCCCTCGGTGCCCTCCCTATCCCGGAGTCACCGGGAGAGTGGTAACTTGAAATAGTGCGTGACCCTGCTAGGTTCAAACATTAGACTGACCCTGCACACCATCTGGATAGTCCTTCTCACTAACGGAAGGTGCTCCCCTATATCTCTCTATTTTTATATGAACTATAGTAGTATTTCTCAAGCAAACAGGTTTTACAAGTGCAGTGCAACAGTACATGATATTTTCATTAAAGAGGTGGTTCGCCTTCAAGTTAACTTTTAGTATATTGTAGAAGGACCAATTCTAAGGAACTTTGCAATTGGTCTTCATTATTTATTTTTCATAGTTTTTTTAATGGTTTGCAATTTTCTTCAGTTTCTTTGTAGCTTTCAAATGGGGGTCACTGACACCATCTAAAAACAAATGCTCTGTAAGACTACAAATGTATTGTTATTGACGCATTGTATTACTTATCTTTCTATTCAGTCTCCTCTCCTGTTCATATTCCAGTCTCTTATTCAAATCAATGCAGGGTTGCTAGGGTAATTTGTACCCTAGAAACCAAATTGCTGACACTGCAAACTAGAGAGCTGCGGAATAAAAAGCTAAATAACTATAAAACCACAAACAATAAAAAATGAAATTGCAATTGCAAATTGTCTCAGAAAATCTCTCTACATTATACTAAAAGTTAACTGAAAGGTGAACCACTTTCATGTTTTGGTTTTACTGTTCCTTTAAGGCTATGGCTACAGCCCTAAGCAATACGACACTGTGGAACATGGGATAAAAAATATTTAAAAATAAAATCTTAGGCTCACAACCAAATTCATGGTTCCATGGGTCACTGCCCCAAACAGGCAGATCACAATATTAAAAAAGTCTATACAGTTTTTCTATAGGAGTCCTGTATAAGGTTGCAAACCATTATGCAGTTTGTCTTTTTTTATGCTGTGATCTGTTTAGTAGAGGGTGTGTCCTTAAGAATCAGAAAACAGGTTAAAACGTCCCTGGGTTATTTAAGGCATATGTCTTTTTATAAGGTAGCTGGAAAATGATCTAAATAATTTTTTGCTGAATAATACAATATTTTGCTTTGGCTATATGTAGTAAGTGGAGGCAGTAACAGACTGCAAGGCTAGCGGAGAATGCATGCAGGTTCATCAAATGAAAAACTACTGAAAACTAAAAGTTATACAATGTAAACAACTGGCTTATCTGTTGGGCCACAGCATAAATATTTGAAGCCCTAAAAGGGCATCTGTGAAGACTGGTCCTAACAGGGCTCTCCTTTTCACTAAAGTCAAACAATCCCTGACTTGCACCTAAGTGAAATCTAGCCAATCACTGATTGGTTGCTATGGGTTACTGCCCATTTGCCCAGTGTTTATAATTTAGTAATGTATGTATAATTTATTTAATATTTTCATTTTTTATACATAGCCTCCAGTGTGTGACAACGTTTACTAATGGTCTATTCACCTTTAGCAGCCAATCAGCATTTACTAGTCTCCTGTTAAAAAGAATACATCTTATTGTTTGATATGCGTTATTTTATTAGAAAAATATGGTGAACTGAGTCTGTAAACTGCACACTGTGTCAGTTAAAGAGGTGGTTCAGCTTTAAGTTAGCTTTTAGTATGTTATAGAATGGCTAAATCTAAGCAACTTTTCAATTGTTTTTCATATTTTACTTTTTGTTGTTTGTTTTTATTATTTGCCTTCTTCTGGCACTGAACAGTTTTTAAATGTGGGTCACTGACCCCATAAAAAAACACAAATGCCCTATAAGTCTACAAATGTATTGTTATCTCTGCTTTTTAATACTGAGTTTTCTATTCGGGCATTCTCTTATTCATATTCCAGTTTCTTATTCAAATTAATGCATGGTTTCTAAGGTAATTTGGAACCTAGCAACTAGATTGCTAAAATTGCAAACTAGATAGCTGCTAAGCTTAATAACTGAAAAGCCACAAATAATATAAAAAAATAAAAACAATTGCAAATTGTCTCAGACAATCACTACCTATATGAAACTAAAAGGGAATTTAAAGGTGAAAAAACCATTTGTGTCTTTTTTATGACATATGTGGGTAACGATACAGTCCTATGTAATGCCAGAAGAATAATCCTTACTCCTTTACAAGCTGAAAATCTGTTTGGAATGTGAATACGTTTGCAGCTTGACTCAACTAGCTAAATTTTTCCCTGACTGAGTCACATACCATAGAATGTTCCTGTTCAGTCAATACAGCTGCGGTACTGGAACACCAGAGGTGTAGAACTACGAATGTGATTCAGGATGGAATTAGAAGGTTAATCCTAGATAAAAGATATATGAATCATGCTATGGATGACGCAAATACTAAAAGCAGGAGTTCACATATAGGTGATATAGAACAGCAAATTGGCATTCATTTGGAAATCTCTAATGGAAAGGACAACCTAGTCATTTATAACTGTATTGAAGGTTATAGTTTTATAATACACAAAAGCCGTGAATATCTTGTAAATTATATCCTTATAAACGGTGAGATCTGATGTCATCATTTATAAACGGTGAGTTCTGATGTCATTTCTGTCACATGACTCAGTGAAACTTGTGTATTATAATAAATAAAGTACCCCCAGTTGCAAAATATGAGGATATTAGAAGTTACCTCGGAGTTCCATGACCTGTATAAAAACATTTTTATATGGTCATGAAACTCCTCGGTAACTTATAATATCCTTATATTTTAAAATAGGGGGTACTTTATTCACTATATATTAGAGGTTTCCAGTATGTACAGTGGTGGATTAATGAGATGTGGGGCCCATATACTACATTCACATGCCCCCCCTTACAGGCTACTGTGTGCACCCAAGCTCTCTACACTGACCACTGGGTCAGTTGACGCCACTGGATCTGCAACCATGTGGGCACACAGTCATACCTTTCCTGCCTTTTCCCAGCAGATGAACCCAACCACACCCATCGTCACAAATATAAAAATATTAAAAGAAACACATTGTCAAAAAGCTAGAGGTGCCCCTAGGCTATAGCCAATGGAAGCCTGTGCATTAGGGCAGGGCACATAAAGCTACTTGGGGAGATTAGTTGGCCAGAGACAAATTGCTTCTTCGTCGGGCAACGAATCTCCCCGAACTGCCTCCCTTATGGCTGGATGACATTCGGAAGCTTCTTTTCCAAAGTCACCCGAGGTTGCCTCACCAGGAAGAAACTTTGAATGGCCATGGAAACCGAAGCATTCTGAGTGCCATCCCGCTGGCGATTTACAATCTAGCCGGTGCGGAAGCAGTTTGGGGAGATTTGCCGTGATTTGTCGCTGGGTGACTTATCTCCCCCAGTAGCTTTGTATGCTCCTGCCCTTAATCTGCCCCTGAGTATGCAGTTTAACTCATGAGGATACCTAGCCACGTCAACACAATTTTGCCTGATAACCATGTGACGTGTCACACTAGACAAGTATCATCAACTGGCTCCTATTTACTCAAACAATATGTTAATAATAATATTCTTTGTGCATCACACATAAGAATAAAACCTCTCCAGCTAGGAAACAATTTACAGCTATATTTGCAGGTCTTAAAGGGCAAGTAACGGCCTGCTAATATGTGTTATATTTTAGGGATACTGTCGTGGGTAAACATGATTTTTTCAAAACACACCAGTTAATATTTCTGCTCCAGCAGAATTCTGCACTGAAATCCTTTTTTTAAAGGAGTAAACAGATTATTTTATTTTGAAATTTCACATGGTCATGTGACTTGTGCTCTGATAAATTTCAGTCACTCTTTACTGCTACACTGCAAATTGGTGTGATATCATCCCCTCCCTTCCCAGCAGCCCATCAACAGAACAATAGGCAGCTAACCGGATTAGTGAAAATCATATCATACTTACCGAGATATGGCTTTCCTGGACTGGAACATGGCAGTGGGCAAAAATGGTTTAATTCCCTCCCGCCATGCAATGGGACAGGAAATACAACATAAAGCCTGCTTCCGCCCCCTGGCCACCATCTTTGAACTCCTGGAGTCTCCCCAATGAGGGTGGGAAGAAGTGCCCATTGCCATGTTCCAGTCCAGGTAAGGAAAATCTTGGTAAGTATGATATGATTTTCACTATCCCTGTTACCTACACATGGCAGTGGGCAACAATGGGATGTACCAATGCAACTGCACATAAATGAGGGAGAAGTTAGCATTAAAACAGAATTTAATGCAGAATATAAAACTGCAGAGCCAAAAGAGATGGATTTGTTAACAAATACATTAAATTTGTAACGGTTAAGAAACATATAAAAAGAGGACCACACTGCCTCTTTACAGATCTCTTCAGAAGTGGCTCCTGCCTGAAAGGCCCAGGATGCCACCATGCCTCTGGTTGAGTTTGCCTTAATAGCAGAGGGTACTGTGCTGATATTTAACACGTATGCCTTCTGAATGCTTTGCTATTATGGATTTGGATGGTTTGCTCCTGCTTTCTTTCCTTGAGTGATTACCAAGAGGGAGTGTGAAGATCTTATTTGTAGGACTCTTTCCAGGTAAATTTCCAGACATCTGCCACATCCAATTTATACCATTTCTGCTCAAGCTCAGATTTCAGATCAGGAAAGAATGTAGGTAATACGATGTCCTGAGTGGTGTGGAATTCAGACACCACCTTAGGGATAAACTTGTCTGCTGTTTTAAGCACTACCTTATCCTGCAAAAAGTTAAGTTTCCCTTCCCGGATAGAAAGAGCTTGGAATTCTCCAACTCATCTTGCAGAAGTAATTTCCAGCAAGAAGCACATCTTCAAGTTTTAACATTTTTAATGGAATGTCGACTATGGGTTCAAAAGGTTCCCTGGTAAGTGCATTCAATACCAGACTTAAGACCCATGTAAGAACCTGGAGTCTAATAACTGGCCCCATGGAAAAACTTTTTTAACCAGCATGTTTTGAGACCATGCCATTTTCCACCGCTGAGGGTGGAAATGCTTAGTTTAAGATCCAACCCCTTTTGTAAAAATTCCACAAGCTGAACTCCGGAAGCATTAAGTGGATCGACTCTAGCTTCCTCACACCATTTGCTAAATTTTTCCCAAGTGATGAAATACTTTTATAAGGTGTTTGATTTCCTTGCTGCCAACAGTGTGGAAATGGAAGCATCTGAGAGTCCAGAGGTGGAGAGGTTAAACCTTTCAAGAGCCACTGTGTTAAGGCCCATCTGTCCGGATGAGGATGGATTACTTCGCCTTGTAACATCAAATCCCAACTGGGAAGTCTGAACCAGTGTCGGTCTGGGATGCCGGGGCCCACCAGAAAACCTTAGACCAGGGGCCCAACTTTCCAAACTATTATTCCTTCTCTCCTCACTTAACCTCTTTATTGTCCTATTCTTTTAGATCTACTTACTATACTCTATTCTTCTACTTACTATACTCTATTCTTCCATTATTAAGCCTCTTTTTTCCACATAAAGATGAACATGAAATAGGACACATTGTTAGAAGCAAGAGGCCCACTGACACCTGGGCCCATCGGGAGTTTTCCTGGTATCCCTGTGGGCCAGTCCAACTCTGGTCTGAATGGAAAGTCCTTGGAGAGGAGCAGTATTTGGGAAATCCAGGGCCTCTTTGGCCACCAAGGTGCCACCAGAACTAATTCCGCATGATCTTCTTCAGAACTCTTGGCATCAGAGACACTGTAGAGAACACATATGCTCTGCGAAATTTCCATTGGATAGAAAACGTGCCCACCATCCAAGCATCCTGATCTATTGTCCAAGAGACATATTTGGTAATTTCGTGTTTGCCCTTGTCGCCATAAGATCGAGAGAACGGACCCCATTTCTTCACCATTATTCTGAAAACTGATTGATGAAGTTCCCATTCCCCGAATTGAGGGATAACGCTGCTCAATCTGTCTGCTTTCACATTCTGGACTCCTGGAATGTAATCCGCTTTCAGTTCCTCTAAGTCCAATAGACCTTTTGACGTCGTCCCTTCTTGCCTGTTCAGGTATCTGACTGAAGTCATATTGTCCGACTTTATCAGAACTGACTTGTTTAAGAGATGGCTCCTGAAAGTAAATAGTCCCAGGAAAACTACTTTTAATTCCTTCCAATTGGAAGATCTGGGGATTTCTGAAGGACTCCATTTGCCCTGAGTCTCAAACCCCAGTGTGTGGGATCCCCAGCCCCACTTGCTGGCACCTGTGGTCAACACCACCCATTGTGGTTGAAGCATGGAAACTGGGTTTACTGCTTTCTTCCACCATCTCAAGGACTGTGCTGTAGTTGGCTTCAAATAAGTTGTTGGTGAGGTCTGAGGTGATTGTGATCCCATTTGTTCAGGAAGTCTTACTGTAGTATCCTGGTGTTGAAGTGGGCCCATTTCACACAATCTATTGTAGAGATAATTTTCCATATTCTTCTCTGGGATTTTACCACTGTCTGCATAGGTCTGGTTCGGAATTTGTTTACCGAGTTTTGGATATCCAGGATTCTTCTCTCTGGAAGACTGAGGTTGAAGTCCTTTGTGTTGATGATACTCCCAGAAATTCCAGCCGTTGAGCTGGAAGCACAATACTTTTCTCCCAGTTCAATATCCATCCTAATTTTTGAAGATATGAGGCTACTTCCACCAGATGAACTACGAGAAACTCTTTCTAGCGGACTTTGATAAGTACGTCATCTAGATAAGCAAACAACTGAATCCCCTGGAGCCTTAGATTTGCTATGATGGGAGACAGAACTGTTGCCAGCCCAAATGGAAGGGCAGCATACTGATAATGTTCGTTCAGAATCTTGAATAGAAGAAACTTTCTGTGAGATCTTTCCACCGAAATGTGCCAATAAGCATCCTTTATATCTAGTTTTACTAACCAGTCTCCTGGATTCACACATTGTGTGATAGACTTTAGGGTTTCCATCTTGAAAGGAAGAACTTTCAACTGCCTGTTCACCCTTCTGAGATTGAGAATGACCCTTAATTCCCCTTCTGTTTTTGTCTGAGAAAAAGATGAGATTATACGCCTGAAAATTTCTGGCCTTGAGGGATCTTGTTTTTCAGTAGATCCTGAATGATAGATCTTAGGACTGAAGAATTTTTGCAGATCTCTGCTTGCCTGATGAAACAAAGTGTTTGGGAAGATTTCTCTGAAGATTTAGCTTATTACCCTTTAAGATTACATCCAGTACCCATATATCTGGGCAAACCCAAGCCCACATTGCATTGAATCTTGTTAACCTTCCCCCTACATACAATGGGGCTCCCATACCTTCATGCTCTAGGCTTCTCAGATTTAACTTTGGAGATTCAATCTCTTCTTTTAGCCTGAAAAGGCTGACTTCTGTTCTTCCACTGTCAAGAGAAAGATTTTCCAGGCTTGTACTATCTGACCTCTCTGTAAGATTCCTGGCAGGGTTTCTTTTGTCTCTGCGTTCCTGCAGGAGAAAGGAAGATTTACCCGCTTATGCTTTCGAAAATATTTGATCCAATTCTGAACCAAACTTTCTCTTGAATGGAAGACTGCATAGGTTATGCTTGGATTGAGAATCCGCGTGCCATTGTTTTAATCATAATCCTCTTCTAGCCACCACTGAAATACCCATGGATTTGGCTGCCAGTTTTATAGCTTCAAGAGAAGCTTCAGCTGTGAATTAATTTGCAGCTTTCACATCCTGAAGCAACTCAATAAGTTTATCTCTGTCCGTACCTTCCTCTCTGTCCATACCTTAACTCTGTCCGTACCTTCCTCCAATTCCTAGAGCCATATCTTATTGGTCCTGGTGACAGAAGTAATAGCAATAGCTGACTTCCATGCTGCACCGCCTGCCACATAGACTCTCTTTAAAGGAAAACTATACCCCCAAAATGAATACTTAAGCAACAGATTATATCATATTAAGGGGCCGATTTACTAAATTCATATGAATAGATCGAAGTTCATTCGAATAGCGATCGCAGAATTAATTCGATTGGTCAAATATGCAAATTTGGCTTATTCGATCATCGAATAGCGAACAATCGAATGATCGAATATTCGATCATTCGATCAGCGAAGGATTTAAAATTTATTCGACTGCCTACTTCGCCAGATTGAACCTACCGAATTGTAATAGAAGCTTATGGGAACCCTCCCATAGGCTTCTGAGGCTAAGTATTGAACGAATAGGATTCGTACAATTGAAGCCTTCAATCGTTCGAATTGTACGAATCATTCAAATGATCGAATAATTCATTTGTATGATGGAACGATCGTTATTCAATCGTCGAATGATCGAAGATCGAATAAAAGGGTAGCCTAAAACTATTCGATTAGCATTCGAAAATCGAATGCTAATCGAATATCTAGGAAAAGCGAATATTTTTTGGGGAATAATAGTAAATTTGCCCCTAAGTGTTATATTAAAGAATCTTACCAAACTGGAATATATTTAAGCAAATATTGCCCTTTTACATCTCTTGCCTTAAGTCACCATTTCATGATGGTCTGTGTGCTGCCTCAGAGATCACCTGACCAGAAATACTTCAACTCTAACTGTAACAGGAAGAAGTGTGGAAGCAAAAGACAGAACTCTGTCTGTTAATTGGCTCGTGTGACCTAACTTTATAGTTTGTTTGGTATGTTTGTGTGCACCATTGGATCCTAGGATCCCAGGAGGATGTCCTTATTTTTTAAAATGGCTATTTTCTGTTTATGATTACCCAATGGCACATGCTACTAAAAAGTATCATTATAAAAATGGTTTATTTACATGAAGCAGGGTTTTACATATGAGTTGTTTTATGCAATATCTCTTTTTATAGAGGCCTACATTGTCCGGGGGTATAGTTTTCCTTTAAGGCTCCATCTTGTAACCTTTCCATCATATCTTTTAGTGATACGCCTTCATCTACCAGAAGGGTAGTTTTTCTTGCCACCCTTGTTATAGCCGCATCCACTTTTGGAGGATTTTCCCATGGTTTAGACGAGTCAGCTGGGAATGGAAAATTTTTTTGTACCTTCTGGGAACTACTTGTTTTCTTTCTGGATTTTCCCATTCTGACTGGATAGCTGTCCTGAAAACATTGTGAACTGGAAATAGATGATTCTTCTTGCAAGCAGATTTAAACATCTTATCCTGCTTAATAGGTGATTTTCCTTGATCTTCAAGATCTAAAGTCTTTCTAATCACTTATGAAGGGGTTCAATCATATTGGTATTACTGGTAGAATCCCCCTCTTCAGTTGTGTCTTCATCAGAATTTTCACCTTCAGTATCACTCTGCCACACTCCTGAAGACCCGGTTCTAATAGGGGAAGGCCTATCAGGACTACTTCTGCCTCCTATAGAGGAAGATCTTCTAGCAGGCTGACCTAAGTTTCTTAACACATTATCCGTAACTTGCAACATCATGGAAGTCATTGACTGATAATAGCTTCTTTCATCCAATTCATGTCAGAGAGGAAGGTATAAAAAAGTATCTCAAAAATCTGAACTCTGTAATTTGACAACCGTTTATAGGTTTTCATTGCATCTAATAGAAACCGTCCAATTCATAAATTTTTGAACATATAATTTATTATCAATGTATTACTCTGTATTAAATAATGAATTTAAAAAGATTGACCTTGATATAAACATTACATATGAACAATCAATTATAGAGTACGCAGTTCATATCGCATTTCATCAGCATGTATCAGTTCATCAAAATTATGTTTTGAATTAATTATTGGGTTTTCAGTTCATGAAATTTTAGGAGCACTCGCTTTTGTCCCGAGAAAAGTTCATCGCTAAAGCACCGCTTCTAACCTTTTGCTTGTGCGCTTGCTATCCAGTGCGTCTTATTGGGACCAGCTTTTTCAGTCACACTGGCGGTCTATAAAAGGAAAGGGCTCGCGTCTCTCAGTGGCTGCATTCCAAAGCACGTTTCACAATTTTGGCTTCGTCAGGGCATCTCACAGACTTAGTAACAAACTCTCATTCAATCCAATTGCCAAGATGTTGGGAATAGATAAAGCTGTGGGTTTGGATTGGATTATTCTGCTCCACATTTTAGGATAAAAAGCTATCTCACTTTCATGGCGGATTCTTCATAGCTTACTATTAACGGGCCAGTGTTCTCTCATTATGTGTTTTTTAACAGGATGAATTGAAATGATTGAAAAAAAATTCTTCATTTCATGAACTGATAAACCCAATAATTAATTCAAAACGTAATTTTGATGAACTGATGAATTGCAATATGAACTGCGTACTCTATAATTGATTGTTCATATGTAATGATTATATCAAGGTCAATCTATTTAGATTCATTATTTAATAAAGAGTAATTAATTTATACTCATTAGATATAACCTAAACCTATAAATGGTTGTCAAATTACAGAGTGCAGATTTTTTAGATACTTTTTTTATACTGTCTACATTGAAATCCTTTTATCTCCTGCACCACCCTTTACTTTGGGTAGAGTATGACTTTAAAATATATTAGAGAGTACTATCTCCATATAGAAAACTCCTCATCATATCAGAGACTTGTGTTGGAACAACTTCCTGAAGCTTCCTGTAGACAGTTAGCGAATAAGCTTTTGTGTGGAAGAGCATAATCTGAACATGAGGCACAATCTCTTCTGATTAATTTTCTCCTACTTCCTTCTCTGATTGGAGAACTCCTGTTAATGAAAAGGGTACCTTAGAAATAATAGCAGTCCTCAGCAAAAGAAAAAAAAATGTTTTTTTACTTCTCCTATGTCATATCCTGATATACACCTCTCAAGTAAACACTCACCCCCTTGAGCCTGAATGAGACCTTCTAGAGCTCATTATGCCGATAGGGATACAATCCAGTAGTTATCCAGTATGAAGAGAAGATCAACCTAAAAAAATTCCATACCTGTCTGAGGAAGATCCCTGCAGGCTCAGCATTAGCAGTCAGGAAAACATATACTTACAATAGTACCCTCCTGACAGCACAAACTGCACAGAAACACCTTACCAGATCCGCAGCCACAGGGGGAGAAAGTCTGGGCACCAAGCCCGCAAGGCTTTCCCAAGGACACCCACATGGAGCACCACGATCCTTGGACATCAGAAGGGGAGAGGGACCCATCTGGAACTAGCGGGGTGATCGACAGGAGGAAAAAATATGGCGGCCAGGGGGCGGAAGCAGGTTTTATGTTGTATTTCCTGTCCCATTGTATGGCTGAAGGGGATTAACCCATTGTTGCATCTCTGCTGAGGGATTTGTTTGCATTGTTAAAATTGCCCCACCTTGTGGTAGACATGAGATTAGCATCAAAGCGGAAAAACTGCTTTTTTCCTGCTTGGGTGCTATTCTCATGTCTAGCTAGGAAGCCCAACCTGTCGGTGTATACCAAATTGGGAAGAAACAATGACTGCCTCCACACCAATATTACAGCTAAAAAAATACATGTTGGTTCAAGAATAAAATGTTAAATAGTAGAGTGAATTATTTGCAATGTAAACAGTGTAATTTAGAAATAAAAATAATCCCTTTAAGGTAATAGGCCTGCTGTGGTACTTCCCATGGCCCTTTGTATGTTTAGTTTGTGCCCCACCATTTGCAAGCTGAACTTACCTTAATAGTTCATTACGTATGGGCAACTAATTAAGCTCTACACTTGCTGCATACCTTGCATACATACAAAGCGTCCTATACCCTGTAGCAGTATTTTGAGTTCAAAAGAGTTTAATTCTCTGATATAGCTTTTTGTAGCCAAACCATGATACTGAACAATATTTGTTTTTAGATCTTTTGAGCGTTGCTGTGAGGATCCCATGCTGTCAGAGGAGAGTCAAAAAGAAGCACAACTTGCAACTGGCCACCTTTTCTCATGATTGGACACACCTGCCTATGAAGTTCAAGGCTTAACGAGCTAGTCCAACTAAGTTGGTGTTGCCAGTTATCAGTATTGAGCAGTTACATGCATTCAAATTAGCAAAATTACAAGGGTATCCAAATGTTTGCACATCTAGCTTTTCACATTTTATTTAATTTAAACTAAATACTACTTCACTAAAAATCAGTACTCATATGTTCCTGGGAAATGAAAGACATACCACTGTTATATCTTTTGTTGAAAGAGGAGTAAATTATTATGGAGGCTGAGATAGGTCCAAAGAACTTTGTTCCGCAAAAAGGGAGCTGCGATGGACGAGGAGAGGTGGTGAGCACAAGGGCTAAGCTCCGCCATTGGTGTTTCCTTATACATTTTTGCATTTAACCAAGGCTGAGATGGGTTCCCAAACTTTTTCATATGAATGTTCTGCTCAGGTGTGGGACACCATCTAGAATCTAGATAATTTAAGAAAAAAAAACATTACAAAACATACTAAAGTCTTTGAAGTTCCAAACAATTTTTTATTGCGACACAACATTTAATAAAAAAGCAGGCATTTGGTAGTTGCACAATTATTCACCCTGAGTCAATTACTGGTAAAATCACTGCAATTCCAGCTGCAAGGGTTAAGTACATACCAGCTTTACGCACTGTTTGGTCTGGAATGTTTATCTCCCATTGTTCTTGACAGATTTTGTCCATGTTGTTTAAGTTGCTAGGATGACACTTGTAAACCTCCACTTTTAAATAGCGCCACAGCTTGACCGAGTTCAGTGCTTTGCCTGGGCCCTTGTAGGACATTGACCATTGTCAACCACTCCAGTGCTATTTTGGGCTTGTGTTTGAGATAATTGTTCTGCTGAAAGGTGAACATTGTCCCAAGATGTAGGGGCTGATTTACTAACAATCACATTTTTTTCCACAGATCTCTTAAAAGTTTTGATTTTCCAATTTTTTGTTAGAAACCCTAAAAATTCAAGATCTATTAAGTCTAAAAACCATAAAATTCTTTAATATAAAACCAGGTAAAAGTTGCTGAGGTCATATAGAAGTCAATGGGAGGTACGCTGGATTCTTTTTCACTAGGGGGCACATTTATCAAAGGTCGAATTTCAAAGTTATGTGAATTTTTTTTACTCTGATAAATTTGTATGGAATGAGAGGCTATATATGTAAAAACTAGATTGTCTAATATTCAATCAAATACCGGAAATTTCTAATCAAATTCAAATTGATTTTTCCTCAGAAAAAAAACTTGAATGTCAAGAAAAGCAATCAGGAAAGCAATTAACATATTCACCAGACCTCTGCCATTGACAACTCCAGGATATTGGGTCCTGGAGATAGCATAGCAGGAATTTTTTTTTTTTACACATACTAAATATTAATTTTCCTTTTCAAAGGTACAGGTATGGAGCACAATATCTCTCCTCCTGTTGTAAAGCTGACAATAATACCTGGTAAAACGGCTGCAAATTATTGTAACACTATTTTGGGATATTTATACCAAACAAGCTTAATGTCCAGCTAGTGATTAGAACATGGGTTACATTATTACTTAAGGCAGGGCCTTCACTAAGTGGAAGAATAAAGGTGTGGTGTAGTGCAACTACAAATCCCACATGCTACTGTGCAATAAAAAGGTAAAAGCATGAACACCAGGAGTTTCTTGCAGTAAATCAGATTGATAACAGTTTATTTGTCAGAGACAATTGACGCACAGGTTTACTCACAGTACCATGAGGCATATACAGAAGAGAAAATCAGCAAGCTAGGACAGGTTGATGAGACAGCTGAATGAAGCACCCTGCTGATGTAGTCAAGATAGTAAAGCAAAACTTCGAGCAGAAGTACCTCAAAAGTGGTTCCTTCAAGCCTAGAGAGGCAACTCCCTACTACAAAGCCTCCATGGAGCACAAAGCTGCTCTTTATCTCTTGCCTCACTATCTTACTATCCTAGAGTGTACTATAACAGATCTAATCCAGTCTCTAGCTGGTCTCATTCATGGGGTCCCTGCTCCCTGACTCAAACACTAGAGTTTCAGGTCCCTCTAGGGCAAAAGGGCTTTACTGGGGCTTGGTGTACCCGGGCTCAGTGGGAACATCCAGATGGATCAGACACCAGGAGCTAAAGCGGAAGATCCACCCCTTACCAAGTACTGTATAAAAGTTTGGCAGGAAGTGGCCATAAAGCCTCTCGGACAATAAATGGGATATTTAAATGATAAACTAGATACACATGCTTTTGCCCAGCAACTAGGGAAATGAAGAAGTGTAGTAATTACCTATAGGGGCATATTAACTCTATGGGTCCCTACATTATGAAGGTGTTTTTTTAAGCTGAATCTATTTTTGACACCCCTCCTATCTTTCTGCCACACAACAATAATCTAATTTGTATGTAACAATATTGTAGCGAGATTAGATGCAGTTTTGAGACTCACTCTCACCTGTGTGACAACAACTACTATTGGAGTCAATGGCTAAAATTGCTGGTCAGCAGTTCCTAAAAGGGGCAGTAAATTCTATGTTGGTTAGCACAGTGGTGCAAACTAGGTTCAGTTCCAGCCAGGGCCGCTCCGGCCATGAGGCAAGGTGAGACCCTTGCCTCAGGCAGCACGGAGCGGACTGTTACCAGGGGCGGCAAAAAGCAACCTCTGGTAACATTAAGAGCCAAATTTCCGTTTTTTAAAACGGGAATTCGGCTCTTCTAGTGCAGCAAGCGCAATAGCGCAATATCCCAGCAGTCTCAAAATTTAAAACCATTTTCAAATAGCTGTCAGAATCTCCTGCTCACTCAGTTCCCGAGATGGATGCAAGATCTGGGATGAGCATAGCAGGAATTTCAAATTAATTTTGTAGCCCTTTAAGTTACTGACAGAGAATGTATTAAAAAGACCCAAGCGTAGAACAATCAGACCTGTTCCAGAACTTGTCGTAATTACTCTCCCTGGGTAATTAAATGAAGAGCATTAAACAAAGATTATCTCTTATAAATCAATGAACACTTAAAAAGAATTAGAATCTAATTAAACACATGCAGTAATTAAAAATGATTTTTTCCTAGAATGATTTGTGCTGAAGCTTAGGTGGCATCTCAGATGGCCAAAGGTCAGTAAAATTTGTTTGCTTCCTTTAAAATGCATCATCTCTGCTTCAGAGGTTTTGATGCTTGATTCTTAGAATAGATTTATATATTTTTTAAAGATGGAAGTTTCATGTTTAGCCTTGCCCTATTGAAATACATATTGAAGTACAGCAATATATTTTTTGTCATGTGATATTACTTCTTACAAGACCCTTCCAATGCTGTACGAATAGAACTGGTATAAACACTTCTATAAAATGCTCTTTTTAGCCAGTCTTTTTATCTATCGAGGTGCTAAATCCAGATCTATTTGGGAAACAACTAATCTTCCAAACACATTTATGCTGACATTTTTAAAAACATTGAGACCGGAAATGTTGTCATGTGAATAAATATAATCTAGTTTGAGAGGAAGATGAGTAACAATGACACATGCACAGCCACAATTAAATGGCATTAAACATCTGGTTTAATAATTATTTAACCAGATTATAAAAATTATTTTTCTTCATTCTCTTTTGTTTGGTAAATGTCCATTTTACACAATATTACCTTTGATCTGGAAGATGCTAATTATGAATTCCACATAGGATAATCCGAACTGAATCCTGCTCTAACAATATGTTTATATTTGTGCTAAGATAAACACTGATTTGCAACTTCTGTACACATTTTTAGGACTCTCCCATGAAGCTACAAGGCAATTCCTTGTCTATAGAATGTAACCACAGCTTAGAAGGAGCATGGTAAAGATTAAATCAATCAACAGTATCCATTTGCTGCTCTACAAATAATTGGAGTAATTACTCTACAAATAGTAAAGGTACTGTAGATGTTGAAGGCTAAAAAGTACAGTTATCAACAAAATCAACATTACAGCAGGAAATGAAAACAGAGGGTACTCACAAAGCATAGACACAAGACTTAGCTCATTTAAAATGCATCTTTTTAAACGTGGCAACATGTATGTAAAGATACACAAGGCCGACATGACACAAGAAGTCCGCACTGTGAGCTAACATCTGAGATCTATCACAGACGTTTATTCAAGAAATAGATTTGCATGCAGTCACCCTATCACAATGGAAGTATTTAAAGGGATACTGTTGCTGCAAACCATGTTTTTTTTCAAAACTCGCCAGTTAATAGTGCTGCTCCAGCAGAATTTGTCACTGAAATCCATTTTTTAAAAGTGAAAAACAATTTTTTATATTTAATTTGAAATTTGGCATATTGCCAGTTTCCTGCATGTGAATAGGCACAGGCGACTTACAGTTTAGCGGGCACGAGAAAAGGGCAAGCAATTCAGGGAGATTAGTCGCCCCAAAGAAGCGCCCCAGGCAACTAATCACCCTGAAATCTTCTCGTGTGGTCAAGCCCTTAGGCAGGGAGAGGGTGCACTTTTAGCACTGCAAATACTACCCATGTCATTGGAAAATACAATGTAAAAGTAGTTCCATCCTGAAGTGTTGGCTCAAAGCTCAGAATCAGGGGGCACGTGCATGCCATGATGTAGGGCAGATGCAGCAAGAGAGAGCTCCGCATCTATTGGGGGAAAAAACTTGGTATTAGCCTCACTAAAGCCTCTGTTCCGCCACCGGGTAAAGGCTAAATATAAGGAGAAATCACTGACATGGGGAAATGCAGCACAAAAGATCACGCAGGGACAATGTCCCCATACCTGCAAAAAACCCCGGCCCAGCGCGAGTGCTTTCAAGATGGCGCCGATGTGACGGAGCCAGAAGCGCCTATTGATTCCTCCCCCCCAAGCTCTCCAGGTATATCTGATACAGCTACACATACCCTGTTGCAGCCTATGTCACCAGCTGCAGCCCCCCAGACCACATTCGCGACTGATACAGTTACAATGCAAGTTCTCACGCAGCAGCTAGCAGATCTGCATGAAAAGCTGACAGGCACTATTACAGACTCAGTGGGGCTCATTTATCAACATTGGGCAAATTTGCCCATGGGCAGTTACCTATAGCAACCGATCAGTGATTAGCTTTTTGAAGCCAGCTGCAAGTAAAACAATGAATGCAGCAATCTGATTGGTTGCTATGGGTAACTGCCCATGGGCAAATTTGCCCAGTGTTGATAAATGAGCCTCACTATGTACTGCACTCAAAGATATATGGGCAGATATAGGCATTCTGGGGGAAAGAACGATTCAGCTTAAAAATCATATGGAGGACATGATCACCAGATATAATCAGCTAGAGGAAGATAATTTAACCTTGAGGGAGGAACCCTTCCTATTACAGTCTCATACAGAGGATCTAGAAAATAGATCTAGGCGACAGAATTTAAGGATTCGGGGTCTCAGAGGATGTTACTTCACACGCTATCAGAACATTTTACGCTCCCTCTTTTCTGCCATCAATCCAGTCTTACCCGTTCAAGCATGGCGCTTTGATAGGGTCCACAGAGCCCTGGGCGCTTGGTCACCTAATATAACTTCACCAAGAGACATCATCGTGTGCTTACATTATTTTGAAGGCAAAGAAAGCATTATCGCCAAGACCAGAAATAACCCCACCAGGGTCACAAGGTACAAATCTTTAATGATATTTCACTGATCACCCTGAGCAAGAGGAGAGATATACGACCAGTAACCCAGAAGTTGAGAGAGCATAACATCACTTATAGATGGGATTTCCCATTTAAGCTGATTGCGACCAATGGGAACCTCCTATACACTTTGCAAGGACCTAAACTGCTTCAGGATCTTGGCCTTCCACCCGTGGATCCCAAAAGCCTCCCAACAGGCCGGAAGATGCAGCAACCTAAATACATCCCTCCAATTTGGGAAAAGGTGAAACAAGGCAGACGTGAACTGATCCCTTCACATGATGCAGCTTGAGTGCACTTATTTTACATGGCGGACTCAAGTGAATGTCTGGCTGGTCGTATCCACTGCCCATGGTCACCTGGAACGTTCCCAACACAGACTTGGCTCTGGTATTATTGCAAAGTTTTGCTTTGGGCAGGAGGTCGGCAAAACTGATATTTTTTCGGTTATGGTTTTTATGTTGGTATCTCTTATTGGTTACTGTTCATACTTCACAGTTTGATTCTTGTGTACTATACACAGACTTCTGGCCCTTGGGAGTTCTTACAAAAATGTTCTCATTTGTCATTAAACAGCAAAATCGACATACAAATTTTTTGCCTGTTATATGTATAATATTTTATACCTTTGATATATAAAATGCAAAGGTTTTGCTTGTTATATGTTTAATGTTTTATGCCACTGATGGGCATGATGGAATTCTTGGGTATTTAGGAAGCTAATGTAAGCTTTTGCCGTTATACTGCTATCATGGTTAAACTGTTAACGTTAAATGTAAATGGGTTAAACAGCATAATAAAGAGGTATATGCTCATTAGGCAATTGCATAAACTGAGACCAGATATCGCTATGATTCAGGAATCCCATTTTAAGACTGCAGAGAATAATTCCCTTAATACTAAATTATACCCCAGTCTAAGTCTATCAGGCCACCACAAACTCTAAAAAAGCAGGCCTTCTTACAATGATACATAGGGATTGTCCACTCGAAGTCCAAGAAGTACAAGCAGATCCAAAGGGTCGCTATTTAATTTAGGACTGTTTATTAGAAGGCAAACCCATTAGATTGGCAAACATTTACTCGCCTAATAAGCACCAATTACGCTTCCTCAAGTCCACCCCCTCAAAGCCAGAGGAAACTATCAAAGCCCCCTAATAATTGCAGCAGCAAAAAAAAAAGCACGGACACATACTATAACTAAGCTACAACATAAACTTAAACTCCTAGAAAGAAAAGCACAGTCAAACTCGACTGCTACCCTGCGCAGTGAGATTTTTGAGGTCCGAAGGGAACTTAATCTACTCTTGTCCGGAGATACTGAGAAGGCTTTAAAATGGACAAGACAGAAATTTTACGAATGGGGAGACAACCCACACTATTTGCTAGCCAAAAAGCTTAGAGAACAAACAGCTCAATCAGCTACAACTACAGATTATGGGGAAAAACTTTTTCACCCCAGGAGATAGCCACAGCATTTCAGGAGTACTACTCTATACTATATAACCTATCACCCCCACAACCTCAGAACCCACAAGAAGTGGCAATTGCCAGGCAAGCCTTTTTGGCTGTTAATATACATGCCACTCTATCACAAATAGATCTAGAGGCCCTTAACAGACCAATTACTGAAACAGAAATTAAATACACTATTAAGTCCCTCCCTGCTTCTAAATCCCCAGGCCCAGACGGCTATTCGTAAGCCTATTATAAAAAAAAATTTCCGCACTCTAACTTCCGCATTTAACCAAACTTTTCAATTCCTTTATGAGGGAGGACCCGATCCCTCAGTCCATATTGGCCTCTTATATTACACTCCTTCCTAAGGAGGGTAAGGATCCCAACATACACAATGGCACTAGGCAGGGATGTCCTCTGTCCCCCTTACTTTATGCTCTGAATATTGAACCCCTAGGGTCTGCAATTAGAAATGTAGATAAGATGGAAGCTTTACCCCTTAATGTTCCACAAGAGGTTAAGGAAGCATTGGCTTCCAAATTCCACTAAATGGAAGACCCAATTCCTTAAATATCTTGGAATTCAATTAACTAAAACATACAATCAACTTTATCAAAGTAACTGTCCCCCATTAATACATCTCTGCTCAAATGGAGCTCCATACAATATCATGGTTGGGACGCATCACAGTTCTCAAGATAACAGTACTACCAAAGTGTCTGTCCCTAGACAGACACTTTGGGACCTTCAGGTGACCCTGTTTAGGTTTATATGGGGCAAGCATAGACATAGGATAGCAAGATCAGTTTTTTAGCCAACAAATCCCAGGGGGGACTGGCTGCTCCAGCTCTACAAGCATACTATGAGGCAGCCCATTTGTGTCAGATCCTGGGGTGGACCACAAATAAACCTTCTAGCAAGTGGGCAACTCTTGAGGCCCTTTGGATTTCTCCAGCACACCCTAGCTCACTCCTTTGGACCACCAAGGAAAGGGGGCTGCCAATGGTTCTAGCACCAATGGGCTTCACTCTGAAGATTTGGAAGCAATGCAAATCCAAATACAGATTAGCAAATCCACAATCTCTATTTACTCTTTTCCTAGCTAACCCGGCCTTCCCCCCAGGCCTAATAGAAATGTTCCAGAACAATTGGGGCCACTTGGGACTGTAGAGAATATATGCTCTTCTAAACCCATTAACAATCAAACCATGGACTTTTAGAGAGGTTCAAAATAAGTTCCATAAAGTCCTCCTAAATGTTTTTTTGAATTCCTGCAAATTTCCCACTTTTCTCAATCTATCTGGTCAGAGGCTTCCCCCTCTTACACCATTTGAAAAACTCTGTATATCAGGACTTCCTCAAAAGGCTCTGATTTCAATGCTTTATAGAACCATCACAACCTTACCCGAAGATCCATTTCCCAAACATTCTTATATGTTGAAATGTGAAGAAATAACTTCCACAACACTCCCAATGGAAGATTGGATAGAGATCAAGTAAAATTAAAAAAAAAAAAAAAGTGCTACTTGTGTTAGACAGAGAGAGAGCATCAATAAATATATGTTTTTTTGGTATGACACACCTGTGAAGAAACGAAATCATATTTTCCCACGCACTTCTCCATTATGTTGGAGAAATTGTGGTCTTAGGGGTACTTTGAAACATATAATGTGGGAATGTCCTAAAATAACTGCATTATGGAAAGGTGTTAAAGATTTGCTCTCGCAGATATTACTCCGGGATATTTATCTAGACATTTACACTACCTTAGTGGGCAAACCCATCCCATATATCTCTACCTCAGAACAGAGGCTCACAAATTTTATTTAAAGGGGTGGTTCACCTTCAAGTTAACTTTTAGTATATTGTAGAAGGGCCAATTCTAAGAAACATTTCAATTGGTCTTCATTATTTATTTTTCATAGTTTTTTAATCATTTGCAATTTTCTTCTGTTTCTTTGCAGCTTTCAAATGGGGGTCACTGACACCATCTGAAAACAAATGCTCTATAAGGCTACAAATGTATTGTTATTGTCACTTTTTATTTTTTATCATTCTATTCCGTCCCTCTCCTATTCATATTCCAGTCTCTTATTCAAATCAATGCAGGGTTGCTAGGGTAATTTGTACCCTAGAAACCAAATTGCTGACACTGCAAAATAAAGAGCTGCTGAATAAAAAGCTAAATATCTATAAAACTACAAACAATAAAAAATGAAAACCAATTGCAAATTGTCTCAGAATATCACTCTCTACATTATACTAAAAGTTAACTCAAAGGTGAACAACCCCTTTAAACAGCAACTAGACTAGCAATTACTTCACAGTGGAAAAATGTACACTCTAATATTTTATATATAATTTGCAGAGTCAAAGATATGAA
This sequence comes from Xenopus borealis, assembly GCA_024363595.1. Lineage (NCBI taxonomy): Eukaryota > Metazoa > Chordata > Amphibia > Anura > Pipidae > Xenopus > Xenopus borealis. The sequence goes on along the minus strand of CM044431.1, from coordinate 88,511,746 downwards.
GGAAATGGAGTATATGGTGTCAAGGGGTAATTGGGAGAAAATATGGAACAATTGGAACATTTATATAATATCCACCCAACAGGCTTGGAATGATTTTCCTAAATAGTAGTACATGCTTAAAACTTTAAAAAAACTGATGATGTTTTTTGATTCACTTCCCAAGGGCAACA
>CM044431.1:88490892-88511566 GCA_024363595.1 Xenopus borealis | reverse complement strand
CCTGTACCCTTTTCTTTTTCCTTTTTCCAGTTCTTTCAGGATACCAAGTGGATAATGGCTCATATAATACAATATACTCTAGCTTTCAGACAGGCAATATTAGAAATGTAAGGGGACTATGTATAATCAGGTTTCAATTATATACTAGATTACATGACTATGGAACTTGTTAACATAAATGTAAAAAGGTAATCTACAAAATTGTACACCAATGTCATATGTAAGCTTTTGTATGCTTCTTCTTTATGCCTCAAAAAAAACAAATAAAAATTTCAGGTTCTAAAAAAAATTTAAGTTATAAAAAAAAAAGCTCAGAATCAGGCACAATGCACTGAGATGACTGCCTCCACACTAATATTACAGCTAAAAGAATTACATTTGTTGGTTCAAGAATACAATTTTAAATAGTAGGGTGAATTATTTGCTATGTAAACAGTGTAATTTAGAAAGAAATAAACCATAAAAATTGTGACAGAATCCATTTAAGTCCTGCCAAATGACCACTTTATGTATTTATACATAAATAGAAAAGGTGTAGCCTGCCTGAAGATGCTGATACAATTCGATAGTAGGAATGTTCATGATAGTTCTGAACAATAGCTTCCATGAAGTGGACCAAACATCTGGAGCACTAACTTACTGGCTGATTTGTGTTAAAATAATGTCATACACATTATTAAATTGCCTTTGGCAATTTAGGGACTATTTGTTGTGTTGTGGATGCCTACCTACAAAAAATTTGTCCCAGCACATGGTTTAGAGGGAACATTGTAAACTCCTATGGAGTGATAAATTGCATTTTACCATATGGCAGTCTATCTGAAAAGTCTGTGTTTGGCAGATGCCAGAACACAACCTGATTTACATAGTGTCAACATGCTTTGATAATGGGTTCATGCTAACCCAAAACACGTTGTGTAAATAAACACATTTTCACAGTAATATGTGCATGGTCCAGCTTTCTCTTGCTCTACTAGATGGCACAGTGCCAAGATAAGGTTTGGTGGAGGAGGTAAAATGAGGCTTGTTTTGATAATTTGGGATAGGTCTCCTGGTTCAGATGAAAGCAGACCTTCAGACTACAGCATACAATGACTTCTGTTCATCTGTTCATCAAAGCCATTATATAACACTGCTTGAACAAATCCTGTCTGAGTCTGATAATTCTTAGAACAGAGATGTCAGTCTTGGGAGCCTCCACTAATAATTCCACCATCCTGGCCCAGCTGTCTACAGTAGCTGCATTGGACACAATATTTAGGTAGAAACATACATAATCTTTATAAATAATGTTTGTTCAAGGACATGGATCTTTAAAACTCAAAGGGTTCTGAACAGGCTAAGAAAAATCTGTTGCTAGCTCCTCCATGTCTCTGAAACAATTCTCTAATTTGCAAGTCATTAAAAGGGAAATCTTTCCATTCATCAAATATTCAATTTATTAACAGAATGGAATTTATTAAAGTGAAGATATCATACAAATTATTTCATAGCAGCATTCAGTTTATGGACTTCAGTTAATGACTGTAATAACTGGGGGTACCTACAGCATTGGAACCCCTGTAATGTACTATTTTCTTGTCCTTTAAAGCTACTAAAACATTGTAATATTACAAAAAACAGGATTGATTTACCATCAGTATGGATTTATACTAGCTTAGTTTTTATCAAGTATTAGGTAAAAAATAAAAGATCCCATATCTGTACTACAAGACTCTACTTTGAAAGTTCTACTGCTTTTTCATTGTTTGGCTCAATGACCTGGCAAAAATAATAATATATACACACATACATCATTACTGGGCACTGCCAGTTGTGCATTATTTTGTGTATCTCAACACAAACAAAGGCTGAAGGAAAGGGAACAGATGGATAACTAATCCCGATGGAACTGTAGTTACAATCTGGGTGCCATTACTTGTATGTAGCATTCTATGGAAAGAAGACATAAGTTGAAAATATTTCCATCTGTTGTATCCAAGGCCACCATCAGGAGAGGAATAAGAGGTACAATTGACCTTGGCCCAGAAGGTTTGGGGTGTTAAGGAGTAGCCCGGCCATGCTGCACTGCTTCTTTAACTACTTAAAAATAACTTGTAAGGGCCCTGTCCATCAATGATTGTTTTGTTAACTTGTAGGGTCACTGGCCACCATTTTTTATAGCTTGTAGGGGCGCTGGCCACCAATGTTCTTTTTTTCATTAGCTTGTAGGGGGCTCTGGCTACAAATTTTTAACTAATTAGGGACCTTATGCCTTTTATGCTTTTATGCCTTTTATGCTTTTATGCTTATGCCTTTATGCTTATTAGTATAATAAAACACAGCATTCTGGTGCACTTAATTTTATTATATATTTTCTAAAATTTCATGAAAATTTCATGGTATTGTGGACTGACAGATGTGTTATTCATTCTTTGGCTTCTAGTAATTACTGTTAAATGTGTCTCTTTCCTGAGGAAGACTGAAGAGCTGAATGTTGAATGGTATGCAGCTTAGTGGCATGCAGGAAGGAAGGGAGATCATTTCTGTATCATTTCCTTTATTTCAACGACTCAGCAAGTGCTAATAATGGAGATGAGATACCCTCATTGAATGAAGCAGCCATGAGGCCATATTCATTGTAAGCAGGTCAGAATTTAGGTTTGAAAGCTGCTTCCCTCTGTAATTGTTCTAATGAAAAGTGATAATATAATAGGAAGTTTAGAAAGTCATAACAAAGTTGGAATAGTGTTTATTCATTTATATAATTCAGCCTTAGCTCTTTCCTGTAATTAATTTTTGCCACAAGGTTTTAGTGTGGTATTGGGGAAAATTAGCTTTTTTAATAATAATGAATTGGAATCATAGTCACTGTGAAAGAGAACTAACAGTTCGATCATTGAATGGTCAAATGATTGAATGGTCGATAATTCGATCTATTCGATACGCTTGAATTTTGCAAATCCGATGATCGAAGTGGCCAAATTTGCATATTCAAATATCCAATAAAATTTTACGATCGGAATTCAATTGAATTCGATCGAACTTTGAATTATTCACGTGAATTTTGTAAATCTGCCCCTAAATGTTGTGAGCCATGTTGTCATTATTTTCATTGCTACTTTTTTTGTTCCTTGAAAAAAAACACAAAATGGCTTTAAAAAGAAACACATTTTGATTGCAGCACATAGAGTTTTGTCAACAAAGGGGAGCACAATTTTCTGTTGGTGACAAAATGCCCTGTGCACATTTACACAAAAATTACACTGTACTGTGCCCACAAAAGGTCATAGTAGCAGCAACAATTGTGTTGGACTAATTATCCACTTGCAAGTGTAACATTGCCCTTGAAGGGAGAACCTGTGGTTTCCATGCCATGGAGCTTCTGAAACAATGATAACTAGATTAATGAGACAAAATTGTAGCACTTTTAGTAGTTTTACTAATATTACCATTCACTAATACTCACCATAACAAAGTATCAGCAATTACTGACTGCAACAATAGCTGTACTCTAGTAATGAACAATACAAAAATATTTATTAGTGTTCCAAAAATAGTATTTAACATTGCAAGGACTGTAGCTATAGTCACTTTTAAACAACATTTACAAGTAAGCCAAACATCTCATTTATTGTTAAGTGCTTTCATTTCTGTTGTAAGTTTCCATCTGGAACTCTAGAGTTTGCCAACTCTAAAATTCTGTTTATTTAAACTTTCTCCCCATATACAAAAAGTAGGTAATACATTTAACCAGCTCTGAAAAATTTTTATAAATTTGTAGAACTTGCCAAAAGGGCAACATTCCATGCAAATGTTTCAGCTGCCGGCTCATTACCAGAAATCTCTAGCAATGAAGCACCAGCAGTGATTTATACAGCAGGCCAAAGGTTAAACTAATTTCTCAATTTCCTACACACCATCTGTGAAATAAAATCTGTACTTAAAGGCCAAAAATATCATAAAATTACTAATACATCATATATTCCCAATCTTCAACCAGTTCCCATAAGTGTCTCTTGGCACCACTTCACTAGTATTGAGTAAAACCTTTAAGTTGTTTGTCTAGCGCTGTGGTCAGATAATTAATTTCCATCAGCACCATATTAATTACAGAATTTTCTAAAATGACATCTTACATTTAAAGTGTTGAAATATTCATTATTAAATATATTAATAATTATTCAAATATTGTCTATTGTTTTTATAATAAGCATATTACATATTTATTTTACATTTTGACTTTTGAAGTAGATTTAGCGTTACAGAAATAAATAACAGAAAGACACAGTCCATTATTAAGCATTTAGCTAGTGACAGAAAAGGCTGCTCATCTGGTTTTTCCACCTATGTTTTCTATGCAGGTGGAGAAAAGCTAATGTGCTCCAATCTTCTCCTTCTTGCATTTGCACTGGCAAGCATAGCTCCAGTCTCTGACCATACACTGAGTAAATGTTTGGAACAAAATGGCATATTGATTCCTGGGCTATGCACCTGTATCCTTTCCTAGTAAGAAGCTGAACTTTTTGTTTTATCGAAACAAGCTCTCTTTGGAGGTCTGGAAGTTGCCAGGGCTTTACTGCTCAATTTGTGTTGAAAAGAATCTCCAGGCTCTTTAGACTGCAACAGTTTTTTTTACTGTATAATCAGTTGCTTTAGCATTTTGGGTTGTCCCTGATTTGGTCGCTCTTTTCTTTGGTCATTTGGGCTTTTCACTTCTAGCTCCAAATATGGGCAAATATTTAGATAATGCATATGACCATGACTAAGCCATATACCACCATGGGGCAGATTTACTATTGGTCGAATTCGATGGTTAAAAAGGATTTTACCGCAATCGATTGGTCGATGATTTTATCGATGAATTCGAACGATTTTATCGATCGATCGAATATTTTTTATTTGATCAAAACAATGAAACCCAATTTGGTAGCTTTGATCTGGCGAACTAGGCAATCGAATAAAAATTTAAAGGGGAAGTACTTCGATGGTCGAATAGTTGAATATTCTAATGAAATTTTCAAAATTCCCTGGTCAAAGTGATCTTCAAAAACATGAAAAAATTCAAATTCTAATCCTTCATGTTAATTTAGTAAATCTGGCCCCATGAGTCATTAGCTAGTTTCAATATTGTAACATAGGTTAAAAAATACACTTTTCCCCCATAAATAATAAATAAAAAAGTACCACATTTGCCCAGGAGCAGTAAACCATAGCAGCCAATAAAATGTTTGTTTTTAAACTGTTGACCAGTAAATGCTACCTGCTGTTACTATAAGTTACTGCTCCTGGACCAACTTTCCTTTTATTGCATAACCCCATACATGTCTAACTAATCCAGAGGAAGGTAAAACCTTATCTGTAGCAATATATCTATGAAGATTTTCATTCATTCATGTTTTGATATGCAGTATTTAGTAGATATAAATCTAAAGCAAATCTGAGAATACGTTTAAAAACTTTGAGTAAAAGTTTAATAACTCATCTGATTGGCTTCTTTAGCTCAACTGGACCACTCAGTTGATCTGAAAGATTGACTCAGATGAGTGGTAAAACATTTTCAAGAATCATAAAAGTCCAGTTGCTTTAGACTTATTTCTTTTTTTTACTCAAGACAGGTTTTATAGAAAATGGGCATTAAAAGAAAATTACACATTGCATAGTTGACATTGTCAATACAGTAACATGTACAATTGTTTATGATAGATCAGTCAAAGTGTTTACAGTATTTTCAGGGTTTTCAGTGGATTGTACTTGTTTGGGGTTTTGCCCAATATCCTAGATAGGTGTTGTAACATTTTAGACCAATATTGCTGCAAGTTAGGGCAATTAAGGCAGTGGAGCAGGGTAGCTGGAGTATCTGCACTCTGCACATGTAACAAGTATGGGACACATTAGGATACAGCTGATTCAGCTTGGCACTGGTGTAATATGCTCTGTGCACCATATACAACTGTAACAGCCTGTCATTACATAAAACAGGTCTTTCTCCCAGGTCTTTCTCCCTGGTCAAGGTTAATTAGCGTGGCAATAACTTTGCTAATCTCTCTGGCCAGTATTGTGGCCGATATTTTAATGTCGCCATTAGGACTGAGATGGGTCTGTAGGACTCACACAGAAATTGGTCCTTGCCAGCAGGGCTATTGCTTCTTCCTACATTGACTCTGGCAAATTGCCAATCTCAGGGACTGCAGTAAAGGTTTTAAGAAGGTGGGGGATAAAGATCTAACATGTTTTGTATAACTTTTTAGTATCCCCTCCACCCCTGGGGTCTTGCCGTTTGGGAAGGATGCAGTTGCCTGTATAATTTCCTCAACAGTTCTATTGCCATCCATATATTCCCTGACTCAAGGAGTCAATGAGGGGTGGTCTAGTTTATTTAGTAAGTCATCTATTTCTGCTGGTGGTTTGGTAGCTTAGATGAATATATCAGATCAGCATAGAACTGGACCAGTGTTTTGTCTGATTGCCTCAGGCTAAGTCAAGGTAGCACCATTAGTGTTTTTTAAGGCAGAGATTGTGGGGAGTCTGTTTCTTTGCCAGGTTTGAAAGCATTTTAACAGCTGTTTCCCCTTGTTCATATACCTGTGTTTTAGTAAAGAGTAAGCCCTTTTTTGCCCTTTGATTCAAACGTTGACTATATTCCTGCTGTTTAAGCTGTAAGGCAGAAAAACGTCCCTCTGTTGGAAATTGAACAACCAGCTGTTCTGCGGAAAGCAATTCGTTTTCTAAACTGTTTTGTTGAAGGTAGGCTTGCTTTTTGAAAGCTACAATTTCTGCATTAAGCTGCCCATGTGGACTTTAAACACATCTCAAAGTCCAGCCGTGCCTTCATTTATGCAAAAGAAGTCTTGTATTACAGTATGTCCTCTAAAGTGGCTTAATTTTCTAATATTTGCAGCTACACTGGGTTGAAGGACCATATAGGTTTTGTGGGTGTCTAGCTGGAGTATAATCTCCAAGGGGACGTTATCTGATTTCTCTATAGGAAGATATTGTGGACACTTAATTAGTGGCATAGTCTGACTTTCTACTGGGGCATAATCTATCCTAGATAGGGATGAATGAGATTGTGAGTAGCATGAATATTGTTTAGTGTCTGGGTACAGGTGCCTCTGGACTTCCATAAGCCCTAAACCAGAGGTCCCCAACCTTTTTTACCCATGAGTCACATTCAAGTGTAAAATAATGTTGGAGAGCAACATAAGAATGCAAAAAGTTTCTGGGGCTTCCAAATAAGGGCATTGATTGGGCATTGCTAGCTTCATAAAGGAGGAGATAGACTAATTAGTCTTAGGCAAAGAGAGACTTTTTGGATTTTTGAGCTGAATTGTTTACAACCTCATGGTTACAGAGGCTTAGACCTGGCATCCTTTTATATATCAAACTGCATTGAGTTTGTGTGCTGTAGCGCAGATATGTGTGTGCTCCTCATTTGGGGCATTTGTCTGTTAGCACTGGGGAGAGAGGTTCCCTGGGTGAGCATTTGTGGTGGTTGTGTGTCCACTTGCCATATTGTAACTTGGTTTTGACATCTCCATAGTTTGAGGTATAGCTGCTAGCATTAGGGAGAACCGTTCCCAGTGGAACATTTACAATGGTCACTTACAGTATTCCCTTGCCATATTTAAATATGAGCTTGTGATTGGCGATATAATTGAATATTGAATACAGCTAATCAAGTGAAGCTGACACAAATAGTTCTCCATAAGTAAATTAAACCCAAATTTTTCTATGGTTAGAGTGAGAGTGGGGTTAGAAATATTCCTTCTGAAGAAGCGTGGTGCTCCACGTGAAACGTGTTAAAGATCAGGAGCAGTGGCAATTGGACTGTTTTAATTGTACAACATTTTGTGAGTATACCCAGTTGTTGGGGCACATTAGTTCTAAATAAATACGTCTACAATATCATATATTTCTTGTTTTTATGAATATTGTGTGAATATTTGAGGACACCTTGGACTCAGCATGAGGTTGCTTGATGCATTCTTACTTTGAAAGTCTTGAGAGTAGGTAATTTTACCATAGGATGGCTGATTTATTATCCTTGGTCTAACTCACCTGAAGGGTACAGCACATGGCACTTTCTAAACAAGTCTCACATAATTAACACAGCACAGTGTGTTGCACTTGGCACTTTATTATACATAAAGGGTACTGCACCATAGTATCCATGTTGCACTTCCCTACAGAGGTTTGTTTTTCTTTGGTAGCTTTTATGTTGACTTGCAGCCAATGGGAGGTTCTGTTTGGCAGTGCACATGGATTTATGCAACTAAAGCTTGCCTTTAATCCAAGAATGCAAAAATAAGCACCTGCTTGGAGACCACTGGGAGCAACATCTAAGGGGTTGGAGAACAACATGTTGCTCACAAGCCTCTGGTTGGGGATCACTGCCCTAAACCATCTAGCATTTCCTGTAGGTCATTTACCTGATGAACTGCTCCTTGACCTGGCTTAACTAGTTTGTCATGGGTTACATTCAGTAATGCGTTGAAGTCTCCCATTGCTACAATTTTTGCATGTCAGTATAGGGCCGTAAACTGATAACATGATCAAACAGTCCCTTTTTAAGGGGGGGGGATATATATATTTGCCAGGATGAACACCACATTATTCACACGGCAGTGTATACAAACATATTTCCCATTGGCATCTGACTTAATACTGTCAAGTTTGAATGGTACAGTTTTTTTAATTAATACCAATACTCCAGAGGAGTGGTTAATGTATTCGGAGTGGTAGGCCCATCCCACCCAAGGTTTTTCTAAGACCACCTGTGACGTGTTTCTTGGAGAAAGCAATTTTAGCCATCTTTTGCTTGAGGTGGTCTAATACTATGCACCTTTTTATGGGGAAATGGGAAAACCCTCACATTCCAGCTTACTACCATGATAGCCATATTGTACCAATCTTTTTATGATACCAGTACATTTTCATTATACCCAGCTTAACCATAACATATCAAGTAAAATTGAAAATAACGATCTTCCCAACAATCGCAGATTCACTCCATCAAAAGTATGGTGTCTCTCTTGCAGGCATTGAGCAGTTGGGGCTGGTCCAGTTGGTATCTGGTAGGCTCTTTTGATGGCAAACATTGGGTTGGGGTAAATCTGGAATGAGGAATGAATCTGCCAGTACAACTGATTCAATAAGGGAATTCTACAATTGTACTGCTCTCACTGTAAAAAAAAACATTTCTAATATGAATGGATGCCCTTGTGTCTGTTGGAATGAACCACTAGTAAATAAAACATCAGTTATTTACTGTATTGGCCTACTTTTCTATTTATACACAGTGTATCTTTTCCAGTGTAAACAACCCAACCTGGCCAAAATTTCTTCATAGAGACATTCCATACTTTTTACTATCTTAGTTGCCATTTTTTGGACGCTCTCTAATTCAATAATATCCCATTTGAGCAAAGAAGCACTGCATACAGATGGGGCCTTATCCATGCTTTGTAAAGGGGAAGAATAATCCTTTCCTTCAGTGAATCTATGCCCCTTTAATGCAACTCAAAGCCTTGTTTGTCCAGTTGCTGACTGGTATTGCTTGATACAGCCAAGTTTACAAAAACTCCATGGTTCTTCTCCATGATGGAGTTGCCTAAAGCAGTTCCATTAAGGGTATAAGTGGCCTACATATTTTTATGTCCCAGGTGCATGAGCTTACATTTATCTATTTTGAAAATTATCTGCCACTTCTGCCACTTTGTCACACAAATTTCCAGTTCACAATTCTACTGCAAGAATGCAACACACTAGATGTAATTTATTGGGCTACATAGTTCATAATCTCAACATATTAAAAAGCATGTTGCAGGTGTGATTTTAAAAAGAGAAAGAACATATAGATTGATCTTTATTTTAAAGTGTAGTTCATGTACTAGACTCCCCAGCTGCCATATAGTTTGCCTCAGTCTGGAGCAACTTATTGAAAATTTGGAACAGATGAACTTGACAGATGTAATTATATAATTATGTGTGGTCATATTACTTTAATAGTGAGGTAAATTGGTCAGATGTCATACACAACTCTCTGTACACCTATATAATGAAATAATTCCACGCTGCATTTAATCCTCTCCGCTGATTGATTGACTATAAGTTTAATTGTACCCCACTCCCCTCCAAACTCATTAAGAGACATACATACATGCAGACATTTCAATCTAAAATGCTTTATTTGAGAATTCATCAGCTTTCAGAGACAGAATTCCTTCACATACAGAATGTTAATGGTAGGAGGGAAGTCTTACTGAGATGTAAAAAGTTAAATATTAATATGGAAAGGGATTTTTTTTTTACCATAGGTCAGGATTTAGGTACAAGTTTACATCTCAAAGAAGAGATTTATGTCTGAGTCTATATGATTATGTTACTAGTACAAAAGATAATGTAATATTTCTTTAAGTAGTCACGCTGCAGGTTACCAGATCTTAAAATAAATACAAATCGGACTTCTCTACACTTTGTGCTCGAATAACATCATTATCTACAAATTACCTTTGTGTCCTTCTTGTTTTAAAAAAGTGCCCCATGCTCTTGTTAATTATATTTATTTATATAATGCCTTCATTTCCATAGTGCTCTACAAAAAGGATTTAAATCCAAATCCTAACAGTTCACATATGCAGACAAACATTTCACCAGCATTGATTCACAGTTACAACTGGATTTTGTTACAAGATAATGTCACCAAGTGGAGAAGGCAAAGGTCATTAGTAAAGATCCAGCTTTGCATTTTTCATAAATAAGTCTTCTCAGCTAGTTAGCTGTGCTTTTGTTCCATGTCCTGGTAAAAAAAAAAAAGATTTTATGATTTTTTCAGGGTCCAAAAATCAGCATCATAGAATGTTACTTGAAAGCCATCTACTTGATATGCTCTCAGAAGGCATGCAGCACAGAAGAGGGACTCATCAAGCAACCAGTTGGGAGAGCAGTGATGTGGTCCACATAGTGTAGATACAGTTTAAGCGCTGACAGCTCAACTGAGAGTCAACTGAGAGATAAGGTTGACAGAAACCTCAACACTTGCAAGATTAAAGCAAACACACAGCATTTGGTCAACTGCTTGAAGCACAGATAGTTAAATCTAGGAGCTGCAATGTCTTGATGATGGAATTCTGCAAAGGAGCACAGAGGACCTCCCAACAATGCAGGAAAGCAGAGCAAGTAAGAGAGTAACGTTAATATTTGATGTGCACTTCCAGGATAGAACCAGTTTTTCATTCCACCATCAACTGCAAATATTTTCACTTTTCTTTCATGAATATCCATAGCTTGAGTTGTGATCTTCTGTGTTAATAGCATGAGGACTGAAATCATTATAAACAACCTATATGAATAGAAAATGGTAACATAATGTGTTTATTACAGTGGTAATGTTATTGTAATCCAATTGTAATCCAATTATTCTAAAATAGAATAAGGCTAGAAATGCTGTATTTTGTATACTAAATATAAACATGAACTTACTGCACCACTAGCCTAATCAAACAAATGATTTATGCTTTCAAAGTTGGGAACAGGGGGCTGTCATCTTGCAATTTTGTTAAACATCTCTGCAAGACCAAGACATGCACATGCTCAGTGTTGTCTGGCTGCTTAGGGATCGTTTTAAATGATCAAAACAGCATAAGTCAAATAATATCTGCCAGAAGCCGATACAGCAAGACTGATTAATATAATAATACTCAGAATATGGAGACTGCACTGGTTCCTTTGTTGTCATGTAATTTAATGTGGATTTGATAGTTTTTGTATTGTTTAATACAAACTTTCTCCAACTCTGCAGAACCAGTGGCTGCAGCAAAATAATCCCCCAAATAGAATACCAGTTTTTCTGATTAAATCTGGCTCCATGATCTTTGTCCCTGCAGCCGGAGTTGGAAACATTAAAGGGGATTCAAAGGCATAAGTATCATATCATAAGTTCGATTGTTTCCCAGCCCAGCAGTTAGGGACCGTCTGACAATTCCTAGCCACAGCAGTAAATGAAGGGAGAATTTCACTGCATACAGTCAGGTTTCTTATAAAAATAGTATATTGGAGATAAGTTTCTTTTTCATTAAAATAAAAATGGGATTTTCCTTGTCCTTCAAATAAGAAAACAACAAAAGAAGTGATACATAAAGAAATCTAGACTAAGGGGTTCCCTATCAAAATCCAAATTTTTCTGATTTTTAAATCAAAACAGTGCTTAGTTATTATTAAGAAAGCACAAAGTAATTGGTTCATATCGTACATTTTTTTCTGTTTTTTTCCTGAATCTTTTCTGTTTTTTCCCAAAAAAACTAATTTTCCGTATTTGTGCCCTGAAAAGTCAAAAATAGTTGGATTTTCAGGCTAATTCCAGTGCAGACCACAGAAACTTCAAAATAGGATAGGGACCTCTCCCACTGACTTTTAAACAACTTCGGCAGTTCCGAGGTGCCGGATTTTTGGATTCTGACTTTTTGCAGCACCAGACTTTAATAAATCCCAAAAAATTCTATTTTTCTTTTCCACTAGAAATTAAATTTTATGGTAAAAAAGTCTGGCATTCAGACTTTGATAAATAACCCCCTAAATCTATGAAGTTACATTGACATATTTCAAGCTCTATGTTAGTATTGAAACAATTTTATGGGAGTAGGTTGATGTAAATAAAAGGACCAATTCATATGACTTTATAGTGTACAAAAACCGAGTGTGGTTTTGTGATATTTCTACAATTTTTCTCAAATAAGGAAAATGGGTCAACCACAACCACAGACTCAGTTCAAGCTAGTTCATTAAAGCATGTTGCTTTATTATGCATTGGTGTATATATTACAAGAAACCAATGTGTAATTACAGTTCATTTAAATCACAGTTAATCTAAATCCAAACCTATGCTTTATGATGCCAGACAACACATGTCAAAAAATTGATTAAAAATAACCAGAATCATACAATCTATCATTCTAGTTATAAGGTTTGTGCCAGCCAGTGCCATAGTCATGAGATTGTAACCCGATACCTGCTTTTCATTAAAGGACAAGGAAAGGCAAAAAAATAAAATCCCATTTTTAGTTTATTTAATGAAACCTATTGTTTGTACAGCACTTAGTGAGCCTCTAATCAAGGTGACTGTCATCCTAAAAGCAATGTGCAAAGCAACACAACAATTGTTTGTTTGCTTAATCACATGGAGCATCTTGCTGAAAAGAGAGCAAAAGGATAAGAGACCTGTGAAATATGTAGGCTATTAGGGTTACCAAATATGTGCCTATCAAGTGCCTTAGAAACCTTAGATACCAAAATATTTTGTTTATTTGTTTATGAAAGTGATACAGGATAAGAGATGGCAGAGTAATGGAGAAAGCATCACTGCTCATCTCAATTTCCGTATAGAAGACATTGACTATAACATCAAATCTACTCTATTTAAATACATCTATCCAAATTAAAGAGTCCATATATTCATATATTTAGTTAACAATGTATGTAGGGCTTTCTTGCTGAGTAATGCAGTGTTCTAAATACTAAATAATGGCTAAACTAATGCCAGTAACAACTGCCAATTTAAGCCAAAATAACATTTAGACTGTAAGCTCTTATGAGCAGGGCCCTCTTTACCTCCTGTTTTGTTCAATATATAAATGTATGTGTTTGCTATTTGCGTCCCTCTGTGGTATAGTACATTGGAATATATTGACAGTTTATAATACTAGCGAAGAATAATGCCATGTTATCAATTTTTAAAGCATGCTGGGAGCTGTGGCCCAGAAATAGGCAATAAAACCTCTCATTTGCAGCTCTTAAAGGGGTTGTTCACCATCAAGATTTCTTTTAGTATGTCATAGAATAGCTCATTCTAACCAACTTTTCAATTGGTCATCATTTTTTCTTTGTTATTGTTTTTTAATTATTAGCTTTTTTATCTGACTCTTTCCAGCTTTCAAATCATGGTCACTGACCCCATCTAAAAATGCTCTGTGAGGCTACAAATGAATTGTTATTGCTACTTTTTATTACTCAGCTTTCCTCAAATCAATACATGGTTGCTAGGGTAATTTGAAACTGCAAACTGGAGAGCTTCTGAATAAAAAACTAAATAACTAAAAAAAAAAAGAAATAATAAAAATATGCTGCAAATTGTCTCAGAATATAAATCTCTAAATCATACTTACAGTTAATTTAAAGGTGACTAACCCCTTTAATAAAACCGAAACCTACACTGTCAGAATCTCTGACCTACAAGCTTCACAGTATTTGATCAGTGAGGGTTTCTTATTACAGATTTAACATAGCGAATATCAAGGGGCCCATTTATCAAAACTTTGAATTTATCTGGTCGAGGTTTTAAGGGGAAAACTCAAATGTTTTTTGGGAAGAATTTTAAAAAATTTGTTATAACTCAAAGCTGGTAAAGATTAAAATCTGAAAATAAGTTGAGGTTATGTAGAAGTCAATGGCAGATGTCCCTGAAGTTGTTTCTTGACATTGTGATCTGTGCTGGATAATCCAATATAGTTGGGGTTTTCATCTGATAATCGTATCATTTGACACTCAATTTTGTCACTCTGAAAAACTGAGATTAATTATAGTTTTAGTAAAAACCCCCATAAGTGTGACCCATGATAACTTATATCAATGGATGTAGTTTGAGGGTAGGATTTGTTAACCCATGCTTTTTCCCAATACTAATCATGATGTGTATCAGTGCTCATTTAGATTTAGATATGCAGTGGATAAAGTTTATGCTGATTAAACAAACTCAGCAGGTTTTAAAGCCAGCATTGTTGGGAGGGGTGGGTCGGATTCTTTGTTTTTCAGACCAACTAAAGAGGCAGAATGTCAGCCTTTGGGGTTTTTCCAAATCTTCTTTGAGCCTAATCTATGATTGGGGAAAGGCATTCTTTTCTGTACCAGGGCTGCTTCAGGGTCTTTTTCCGCCTGGGGCAAGAGGGATTTAATTGTGCTGAATTTACAATAAAAATGGAAATTTGGATCTTAATGTTACTTTTTGTAAAATGCCACCTACTCTTCCTGCCTTTGATTAGGACAGGAAAAATATCAAACCCTGCTTCTTTTGTGAGACAGTCCCATCCCCTTATTGCCCATGATGTTATCACAGCTTTTCAGAGTGCCAGTTATGATGTAGCCCCTGATGGCACTCCCACTTGCAGCTCCCTGATAGCTGCTCTGTGTAAAAAATCCTAAATCCTTGGAGGTGTAGCCTCACCAGCATCTTTACCACTTTAATGTACTGGGCCACCTTTGAGAATTAATCCCAGGGATATGAGTGCAACCTGGAGTACCTGTCTCACACTCCTAGATTGTGCTAAAACAGAAGCTAGACTGTCACTAACTACAAAAGTACTAGGTCTCACCTCCTCTTTCTTGCCTTAGGCCCTCAAGCACATCCATCCCCATACATAAGGTCAGGTGGAGTACAAAGAGGGAGAGCTATGTGATCCCACCAGTCAGGACTGGATTGGGAGTCAAAATCAGCCCAATCAGCCCCCCACCAGCCCACTACAGAGTGATTTTACAGCAGCCCCTCAGAATTCACAGATTGCCAGTCCGGGCCTGCCTCCAGATTTATAGTCCTGGGAAACTGGAATGTACCCATCATGCCTGTAACCTCCTCTGGTACATTGCGAACTCATTACTGTTACCTCTTTTATTGGGCAAAATTATCATACTGAAAGTCTAAGTTTAGGTAATTAATTTTGTACATTGTGAACATTAATGATGCCTCTTTTATTGGATAGAATTATCATACGGTTAATCTGTGTTTAGGCTATTTAAAAGTAATAATATCATTTATAATAATATTATCATTAATAATGTACAGGGAGATCTGAAGGTTCCGGTAGCTAAAGTAAAATGATCACCATTTATTAAACCTGAAATGAAGGAAAATGAAAAACTTTGTAAGCTTGAAACTTAGAGTCAAAATAAAAGTGTCAAAGTTATATAGCCTAAATTAGTTGGTTTAAGGCCAAAATGTTAAATGTGAAAAGAGTAGCGACATTAATACAAGTGTATTGATCTGAGTATAAGATCTGAGTGTCTTTAATTTTCATGGAATAATGTACAGCCTATTTGCTGGAGTCATAAATTCATAATCAGGTATTAAGGTTGGTGTTCCAGTAGGAAAGTTATTTGGGAAAATAAAGTTTATGATTTCTATCCAATTCAGAGTAGAGGAAATGAAGTAAATGTTTACCAGAAATTGATTAAACGTGACATTAAAATTAAAGGTAAACTTAGTAACACACAAATAATGGGGAATTTAACTTTTCAGCAAAGATCTTTCCTTAAGCAATTATTTAGGGATAAGACTGTGTTCAAACAGGCAGATAAGGGTGGCATAATGGATATGATGAATGAAACAAATATTGTGGCTGAGGCGCGTCAGCAATTGAGTGATAGGGTCACATATAAGAAGTTAACAAGTTATCATAGTGTAGGGACCCCTAGAGTTAACTGTGTCCCTAGTTTAAAGATTTGCATATCCCCTGCTATTGTAGACAGATTAGAGTCAGCACACACTCAAGATTCTCCGGTGCAAATTCCAATGGAGGCCACAATCCACCAGATACAAAAGTTTCAACGACGGACAGCACCAACTTCTTTCAATAAAAAGCCTTTATTATAGCATGGCTATGACCAGTGATATAGTAATGTTTCGAGCCACATCCTGGTCCTTTGTCGAACTAAGAGTTAGTTCAACAAAGGGCCAGGATGTGGCTCGAAACGTTACTGTATCACTGGTCATAGCCATGCTATAATAAAGGCTTTTTATTGAAAGAAGTTGGTGCTGTCCGTCGTTGAAACTTTTATCCCCTGCTATTGGCCAGGTGGCGCTGTGACCACATCCTGCCTCACACTGGTATAGTGCTGGGAAAGGCGTGGCAGCTTCCTCTTTGCCTTCCACCTGAGGACAGGGTGGCTGTGTGCTCTGAACCTGGGCATGGGTTCAGTAAAGTCGGGGACCAGGAAACCCTGTGAATGAGGTTTAGCTATAGTAGGGCAGACTTGTAATAGTATCTCTAGGAGAGAAAGGTAGATAGTGGAAAGAGAAAGTGCCGCTGAAGCTCCAACACGGATTTGCAGCAGGGAGTAGCATCCCAGAGGCTCTGTGTGAATGCCTCCAGTGCAGGGGCCTCAGTGAAAAGAGTGTTAGGTTAGCTTCCAGCTTCCTGATCAGTGCACTGGATGGGGATGTGTACTGAATCACTGCAAATGCCTAATGGATGTCCTTCCTCGGCTGAAATACCTATTACCTGAAGCTCTGTGTGAGCTCTGTGTTATATGTGCCTCTCCATATGCTGTCTCTATCTATGAGCTTTTTGTTAGCCTGCCAGTTCTGTGTGAGCTGTGTAGTGTGTGTCTGGTGCTAATACCTTGTCTCTTGTGTGAGTAAACCTGTGGTCATTGTCTCTGACCAATAAACAGTTCTTTGTTATTTCACCCAGGAACCTCCTGGGGCCAAAGTAGCCTGTGTGTTGTAGTTCCACTACACCTTAAAGGGAGAGCTTCCACCTGGCGAAGACCCTGACCCTTTGTGTAGTTTGCAGTGCAAACCATGCTTATACCGTTAGCTGAACACTTTAACTAATTGTGGTCAAGATTGCCCAAATTAGCATTACAGTAGTGTAAAAATTTAAGAGAAATTACAGAATTTTGTTGAATATGGGATTCAGATTGAAGCTATAACTGACAAGTTCAAATCTGGTATTTCAGTGCTCTGGTATTTCAGTCTTATATCATCAGCTTAAAATAAATAAACCAGAGCAACCCCTGTAAGGTCAACAACTCATCTCGGGTGTGGGCTCCTTGAATGAATAACTATCAGAGATGAATGATATTTTATTACAGCCCCTGGTGTATGTCCACATATGTTAGGAACTATGGGGTTTAAGATATGTGACCTCCCTATAAGTGTGCCAAAAGGGGCTGCTTGCAGTTAATTACAAGTTAAGAATTATACAGATATGGATTTCATTCTTAGTGCTACTTGGTATGTGTTGACAAACCTCTTTATGTTTGATGGGACGTATTACCGCCAAGAGTGTGGGACGACTTTGGGGATTATTTGAACATCTATGTGTTATGGTTTGAAGAGTCCTGCATTCTTGGAGGAGATGAGATCTTGGTTGGTAAATTGATAATATACGGTTGCTTCATCGAAAATTTGTTGTTTATGTGAAGGGGAATTGATAATCTTTTTATACAGAGTCTAGGGGATATTAAACTTAACCTACAATTTATGCATCCATGTTTAGTAAATGAAAATTTGTTTCTGGATTCATGTATTTTCACCATGGGTAACCCATAATTTTCCACTCACCTCAGTTTACCTCAGATTTTAGCTAGGGGGCAACACAAACCTAGTCAGGGGGCGCTGCCGAAGTACTAGGGAGGCCATATAATGCTCCAGCATGTAGTGTTCCGAGGGCTGACTTTAAATAGGGCAGAGTTAGCTCTGATTGGCTGACTGCAACCAATCAGGCTGCTGCTGGGCTGAGGCTGCCGAAGCCAGGAAACACATAGTGAGTAACCTAACATGATATGGTCAGAGCCCTGGCGGGAGCCCTGGAGTTCGATAGAGCCACCCTGCGGGTGCCCTGGGGTTCAGCAGAGCCACCCTAGCGGGTGCCCTGGGGTTCGACAGAGCCACCCTGGTGGGTGCCCTGGGGTTTGGCAGAGCAACCCTGGCGGGTGCCCTGGGGTGTGCCCAGTGTTATAGGCAACTCCACCCTCGTGGGTGCCCTCCACATGAGTGCCTGGAGTATTGGTAGCTGTACAGGCAACTCCACCCTTGCGGGTGCTATCAACATGTGTGCCTGGGTTTTGGAGGTAATTTCTTGTGCTTATAGTCACTGTGTTAACACATGGCAGAAGCCCCAGTCCTGGAGGCACAGGACATGGCAGAAGCCCCACTCCTGGGGGCACAGGACACAGCAGAAGCCCCACATGGAAGAAGCCCCACTCCTGGAGGCACAGGACATGGCAGAAGCCCCACTCCTGGGGGCACAGGACACAGCAGAAGCCCCACTCCTGGGGGCACAGGACACGGCAAAAGCCCCACTCCTGGGGGCACTGGGCATGGCAGAAGCCCCAGTCCTGGGGGCACAGGACAAAGAGGCAACAGACCCTGCTGCGAAGCCAACAGGGGTACAGGAGGCAGCTACTGGGAAGCCAGAAGGGGGACAGGAGGCAGCTGCTGAGGAGCCAGCACAGGTACTGGAGGCAGCTGCTGGGGAGCTGGCATGGGTACAGGTGACAGCCAGTTGCCAAGGAAGTCTATCTGAAGCTGTGGACAGCTGATGGTGCTGGGAAGGCACCTCTGGAGCTATGGGCAGCGTATGATGCATAAAGGGCCCCTCTGAAGCTGTGAGCAGCAAAGGCTGTTGGGGAACTGACTCTGAAGAAGTGGATGCTGCTGAGAAGACTCCTCTGTAGCTGTGACCAGTGAAGACTGCGGGGTAAGCCCCTCAGGAGCAGTAGGCAGTGGGGAATGCTGAGAAGACACCTCAGAAGCTGTAGGCAGCGGCTGCCACTGAGGAACCAGTTGCTGTGGGGTAGCAGGCCCAGGAACTGAGGCAGACAGCTGAGGGGTAGAAGGCCCGGGAACTGAGGCAGACAGCTGAGGGGTAGCAGGCCCAGGAACTGGGGGAGATTTATCTGGGAATGCCAACAGAAACTGAGCAGTATTGTAGGTTAACAGGGATCTACTTTGCAGTATGTTTTCTGCCCAGGAACGAGCTTTACCTTCTAGAAGGAAGAAAATGATCTCAGAAACATGCCTGACTGGAGGAGCACTCTTAAAGTGTTCTTTCTTTGAAAGGAGCAGAACTTCTAGGATGACTGGAATTTTACTTGGGGTGCCATCACAATATCTGCGAGTCAACAAAGAGAACTCAATCTTTTTGGGAATCAGGCTGGTAGGCACACAAATAGCCCTTGAAGACTCTTGTGGCTGGAGCATTCTGCCAAGGATTAGGTAGGGGGCGCTGTTGAGGAAGCAGGAGGAAAACAAGTCTTTTAGGCAACTGGCTGAACCCACGGGACACAGACAGACAAGGGCAGGAACAAGGTGATGAGGGCAATGAATCAGACTGGAACAGGTGCAGTGTGGCAGCTGTAGTACAATTGTGTCTTTTAATTCTGAAATAGACCTAACCACAATGGACAATCTGCTCAGATTTTATTTTGTCAAGCCGACCTATAGCCCCCCAATGCAGCAGTGTAAATAAGATTGAGGGGTTTGCTCCCGGTATAGGGAAAAATAAAAAATAAAGACTAGTTGAAAAGTTGCTTAGAATACTAAACTATATAAGTTGCTTAGCTATACTAAACTATAGCTGTAAGGCAATCCACCCCTTGAAGACATGATTAATGCTTTCCATTTCAAACATTGGTGCAAAACGACACTAGTGCAAATACCTACAGCAACCAGTCAGTTTTTTTTTTGTTTAATTTTCTGATCTCTGTTTGATGAAAACTGATTGTTGAATAATTAAATGTACTGGTGCAAATAAGCAATTATGTTAATAGATCAGACCCTGAAAGTTCAGTCCTTCTCAACTGACTACTCTCTCAAGTCATTTAATATTCATTAGTATTTTCCTGAAGCAGTCAAAAACCTTCCATTAAAGGAAAAGTAAATGTTTTTCTTTATCTTTCTGTAAATTTGCTCTAAACAGCC
>CM044431.1:88436196-88473434 GCA_024363595.1 Xenopus borealis | reverse complement strand
GGGGCTGTTGGAGAACGTGTAAGTCAGTGCAGTCTGTGTTGGTTATGGGATAGAGTCCGATAGACATTAGTCAAATATAGATGGCAAGGCCTACCTGTATTGGCTGCTTTTTTCCTCCTCCACACCCTTACGTTGCTTGTTATTCTCCCTCCCCTCCCTCACAAAGTTCGCCCCTCGTTGGCTCACCAGAGCTGCACAGAAATTCACAGAGGCATCTCCCTCCAGCACTTTTTCTTCATACCTGCGGATCTCTTCTTGAGGTAAATATTGCTGGGAGCTGCAGCAGGACGCTAGAGCGATAGTGAGATGATCGCACACTGCCTGCAGTCGGAGGGGGAGATGGCGAACTAGATGCTAACTAGATACAACAACCTCCCCCAGCTAACTACTGGGACTGCTTGTCACACTGTCTCAGGCTTCCTAAAACAGCCGGAGTCAGTAGTGAGGGAGAGAAGCTGTGGTTGCAGCACAGTTTCTAATTAGGATCAGAAGCGGCCCACTTGGATAAACATAAAGCGCCCCCTCTGGCTTTTGCCGAATAAACAGCCTGCCAGTCCAGGCCTGCTGTTTTCATCTTTTAAATAGGCGTCCCTGACCCTAGCAGACAAACAACTGTTTTTGTTATGATGAGCTACCCCTTTAAGCAACAACATAACATCCCTCTTTCTGTTCTCTATCTCTCTTAGTATTTGATTTGCTGTTCCCATTGCTTCAGTTAATGTACTGTTTGTGCTGTAAGACATACTGTAGTTGTTGTCTCAGACTGAAGTGTAATTTACTCTATACTAAAACAAGGACAGGAGATATAACACTATTAAATGCAAACAGTCTTGCAGGAATATGTAATTTTTTGTTATAAAAGATCTATAACAAACACATTTCCTCTGTGTTTGTTTTTCCTAAAGTTTATGTTTTCAGTATCAAGGTGGCCAAGCCTTCATCACATGAGAATAGTTATGCAGGTATTGGATTTGTTAACCTGGAAACCTGTTTTCCAGAAAGCTCCGAATTACGGAAAGGTCATCTCCTGTAGACTTCATTTTATCCAAATAATCAGAATTTTAAAAAATGATTTCCTTTTTTTCTGTAATAATAAAACAGTACTTTGTACTTGATCCCAACTAAGATAGAACTAATCCTTATTAAAGGCAAAATCAGCCTATTCTATTAGATGTATGGTATGAAGATCCAAGTTACGGAAATATAAGTTATCTGGAAAACCCCAGGACCCAAACATTCTTGGTAACAGGTCCCATACCTGTACTATAATGAGGGCAGCCTGAAACCTATGGATTTACCCAAAGGTTGGGTGGGTTTGGAGTAATCACTGCTTTTTGCAGGTCATGGAATAATTATATATATATATATATATATATATATATATATATATATATACTGTACAGCACCAACTTCTGTATAGCTATAATAAAAGAGCACCAAGGATCTTTTGCAAAAAAGCTTATATTATGGTATAGTATGCACAACGGATGTTTCTGTCCCATTGGGACCTTTTTCAAGGTACACATACATATAAAATCACCGCTTCAATAGCCTCCACCTGTGCAGATTACAATGTGCCAGTGACATCACTGTGTAAAGTTAACCCTTTTATTGCTGGCCCTAGACTAGCATATTTTGTGTTCGCATTTAAGTAGTATATTAAAATGCATAAATGTAGTGCTATGGGATCTTTGTGGCAATCAAAATAGTATTATCAAACCTGCAGACAAGGGGGGAGCGGAGGTCGTGTTGGACTATTTTGGAGTGTTGGAATATTGTCGCCAGGAAATTTTACAACAATTGTCTGATATTACTTGTTAGTATTGCTTAATTTTTTACCCCACCCCCAAATTCCTATTACAGCTTAAAAAGATCTTGGATTCAGCTGTCGCACATAGCTGGATTACTATTTGTTGCAGAATCGGTAAGACCTGTTATATATACTGTGCCCAAGGTACATAAAAATCTTGCACAACCACCAGGGCGGCCTATCATATTGGCAAGGGGGTCAATGACGGAATGTATTGCCAAATATGTTGATGATACTGTGACCGGATAGATTATTATTTTGTCATGCAGGATGCACAGAGCTTGTACAGCTGTATCCCACACAATTTAGGCCTTAAAGCGATAAGGGATCTCTTAATAGATTAGATACTTACTATGGCCCGCACTTAGAATTCATAATATCCCTTTTGGAGTTTATTTTGTACAAAAACTACTTCAAATGCGAGGACCAATTTTTTCTGCAGACCTCCGGGACGGCTATGGACTCGGATGTTGCTCCCACTTATGCCAATACTTATTTGTATAAATATGAAATGGAACATATATTGAATCACCCCAAGTTTTGTCAGTTTGGGGGGTATTACAGATGTTATATTGATGATTTATTTTTCATATGGTTTGGCACATAAGAGGACTTGATGCAGTTTGTTGGAGAACTGAATGAGTTTCCCACACCGATGAAGTTGACCACACACACACACGTTTCCGTTGCGTCTCAATAAAGAAACAACAAATATAAAGACTGCATGCACATACAGCTCTTGTTTTATTAAACAGTTGCCGTTTCAGAGTAAGATACTGATAAAGTTCATGCATTATGGAACTTGAACAGCAGAAAATGTCCCTTGAAATCTGTGAGCTAAATGGATTGATCAGACAGAGAGGTATAGATATAGGAGTATAGATATTTTACTCTGTGCTCCAGAGTACACCACACATATCCAAGCTTCTAAAACGGACATCTGGTTATCCTGCTTGGCCAGAGATGGGTTCATCCTCAAATTCCAAATTAATTAAAAAATTATTGTGACATTTGCGCCTCCATAGATTGGGCTGTCCAGTCTGGGGCTGTCTGGCTGATCTTTTCCAATAGGTTATTCACTTGAAAACATAAGGACTGTATTTGCTTATCCCATGTTGGTAATGCTTCTCGTGCTAAAAAACAAAACATATATCGTTTACAATATGGAAAGGTGTTTGTGTTTTATTTAGACAGTTGTGAAAGGTGATTACTATAATTAATAGAGCAGTAATAATGTCATGGCCATGTGATTTAGTATATGTAGATCTATAGAAGATCAGACAAAAATAAAAGTGCTTACAAAAGAGTGAGCTTCTTAGATTTGGAGATTGTTATACAGTTGTGCTCATAAGTTTACATACCCTGGCATAATTTATGATTTCTTAACCATTTTTCAGAGAATATGAATGATAACAAAAACTTTTCTTTCACTCATGGTTAATGGTTGGCTGAAGCCATTTATTGTCAAACAACTGTGTTTACTCTATTTAAATCATAATCACTACACAAACTACCCAAATGACCCTGATCAAAGGTTTACTTACCCTGGTGATTTGGCCTGATAACATGCACACAACTTGACACAAAAGGGTTAGAATGGCTATTAAAGGTAACCATCTTAACCCCTGATCTGTTTGCTTGTAATTAGTGGGTGTTTATAAAAGGTTAATAACTTTCTGGTCTCCTGACAGACCCTTGCATCCTTCAATCAGTGCTGCACTGATGTTTTTTGTATTCTAAGTCATGGGGAAAGCAAAAGAATTGTCAAAAGGAAGTTGAACTCTATAAAACAGGAAAGGGATATAAGAAAATATCAAAGGAATTGAGAACACCAATCAGCAGCGTTCAATCTCTAATAAAGAAGTGCAAAATTAGGGGTTATATTGAAACCAAACTAAATGAAACTAAAATTTCAGCCACAAATGCCAGAACAATTGTCCTGGATGCAAGGAAAACCACAAAAATAACTGCAGGTGAAATACAGGACTCTCTGAAAAAAATGTGTGAGGCTGTTTCAAGATGCACAATAAGGAGGTACTTGAAGAAAGATGGGCTGCACGGTCTAGTTGCCACAAAGTTTCCCACTTACAATATGCCAAACAACACAGAGACAAGCCTCAAACCTTCTGGCACAAAGTCATTTGGAGTGATGAGACTAAATTTGAAATTTTTGGCCACAACCATAAACGCTACATTTGGAGGAGTCAACAAGGCCTATGATGAAAGGTACACCATTCCTACTGTGAAACATGGTGGTGGATTGCTGATGTTTGGGGATGTGTGAGCTACAAAGGCACAGGGAATTTGGTCAGAATTTATGGCAAACTGAATGCAGTAAGTTATTAAAAAATCCTGGTGGAAAAATTGCACTCATCAGCCTGGAATCTGCACATGGGACATACTTGGACATTCCAACATGACAATGATCCAAAACACAAGGCCAAGTCTACCTGTCATTGGCTACAGCAAAATCAAGGTTCTGAAGTGGCCATCTCAGTCTCCTGACCTCAATATCATTGAGCCACTCTGGGGAGACCTCAAACGTGCAGTTCATGCAAGACAGCCCAAGAATTTACAGGGACTGGAGGTTTTTTTGCCAGGAAGAATGGGCAGCTTTACCGTCTGAGAAGATAAAGAGCCTCATCCACAAATACCACAAAAGACTTCAAGCTGTCATTGATGTTAAAGGGGGCAATACACGGTATTAAGTACTGGGGTATGTAAATTTTTGATCAGGGTCATTTGGGTAGTTTATGTTGTGATTATGATTTAAAAAGAGTAAACACAGTTGTATGACAATAAATGGCTTCAGCCAACCACTAACCATGAGTGAAAGAAAAGTTTTTGTGTTATTCATATTCTCTGAACAATGGTTAAGAAATCATAAATTCTGCTAGGGTATGTAAACTTATGAGCACAATTGTATATGTCAAAACTTTGCTAAGAGTATTGCACAAAAAAAAAATTATTTAAGTTACACTAAAGGACAATAGACAACATGATAAAACATATTTATATTGTGCAGCACTGGGTGGTCGTGGGTACAATCCCTGCCATGGCACTTTCTGCAAGTTTGTATGTCCCTTTCCATGTCTGTGTGGGTTTCTCCCACACTACAGGCAGGTTAATTGGTTTGCGGAAAAACAATTATGATGTTTGCTGTTCATATAGGGATTTTGGAGGGAATGTAATAAAGTTGGTAGCAAAAAAAAAAAACTATTTGCAAAGCAGAAAGTTGTACCTTTGTGCGAACGATTTTTCCTTTGCATGCATTAAATATAGCTTTTGCAAACCTGGAAACTGTTCAGCGAATTGTAATGCTTGCTAACACACAGAGAATGTAATAAAACCTTCTATAATGAGGGTAAGAGACTGGTGTTCTATTGCAGCAAACAGAACTAATTTGCTGAACAGCACCCACAAGGTTAATTTTTTGTTAATAAAAATAAAAAAAAAGAGTCTCAGGTTGCACTCTGTAGTTATAAATCCATACACCAAGTTTTATTTATAAATATGGTTTTAGTTACCCTTCACCACTCCAAATTCAAGCATGGCAAATCACGCACAATAAGTTAAAGTTCATCATTTAAGTTCAATAGTTCATTATATAAGTTATAAAAATAACCTGTAACCAATTAAAGTTCATCATTTAAGTTAAACATTTCATTATTAAAGTTCATAGTCAGTTGAAGAGTTAATATTGAATACTGTGCCAAAGTTCATTTAAACAATTCTTAATAGAAAGTTTAGATGTCGAGTTGGTCCTTGATTAACTGTTAAGAACAAAAGGTGCATGAGGAGAGAGTATTTGATGTTATGCCGTTATATCAGAGGCTTTGCAAGATAAGGTACAATCATTCAGAGCGCCGTAATGGCACCTTCTGCTGTGTAAAAAAGGTAGTTCATTGATAGCAGGAAGTATTATAGCAGAGCCGATACATTTAGTTATAATGTTGCCGACATCAAGCGCTTATATATAGTTTCCTCCAGTCTCCAGAGGATTGGATACATTATTTCAGAGCGGTTAGAATTGTATGTAGCGAACCCTCTGTCAGTGTGTTGAACGAGACCTCGCAGTGAGCTTAACTTTAAGTACCGCAATGTCAGTAAAGCCGCGCTACTTTTCAAATCTGCCCCAATCGCGTGCTGAACCTGTTTGGTAGCGCAGCATGCGGTTTCACTTCAAGGGTCGGCAATTGCTTGTAAGTACTAATATGAGATTAGTTCATACTCATCTGCTTATGGTACTCGTTATTTGTCCTCGGGGTCTTTGCCATCCAGTGGATTTTAAGCGCATTAAACCGATGTTGCTCTTTTTTATTTTTATTAATCCACTTTCTTTTGTCTCATGCACCGTCAGCAAATGCTGGCTTTGTAGTAGTCCAAATTTAATAACTGCATTTGAGTGCACAGCCGTCACATTTATATGCTTTAATTTTTTGTTACCATGCAAAGTGTAGAGTAGGATGTGCCTCTGTATCTGTACATTTGTGTTTTTATGATCGTCCTTTTAAAATGTTTAAACTGATATTTGCAATATTTAAAAGAATATCCCTGTGTGATAGAAAGTATCTAACTAGCTCTCCAACTGTGTATAATGCGATGCACGATGACGGTGGCCAATAAAAGCACTACAACAGAAAAAAATCTAAAGCCTTGAGTTCCTAATAGCAATCTTGGCCTTTGGCTGCGGTGAGATGATGGGAGTTAAAATTCACTACTTACTTTCAAAATGAACAATCCCATCAATCTGGTCAATGAATCCATTCATTCTTCCCTCTGTAATCATCTGAGAAGCTATTTTTTCTGCCTGTAAAAT
This sequence comes from Xenopus borealis, assembly GCA_024363595.1. NCBI lineage: Eukaryota > Metazoa > Chordata > Amphibia > Anura > Pipidae > Xenopus > Xenopus borealis. The sequence continues at coordinate 88,466,805 of CM044431.1, read as the reverse complement.
GATTGGGTATTTAATACAGTCTTTACACATAAAGTACGACATTAAATAGGTAGTTTACAGTGGTGGCATAAAATGATTAGTCTACAGCAGTGCTGTCCAACTTCTGTGGTATCAGGGGCTAGAATTTTTCTGGTCTATTGTGGTGGAGGGCTGATAATGGAAGCCATTGTTGACCACTTCACCTTTTAAACCACACCCACGTCAACACAAGAAATTTTAAGACCATATCCACGTTAATGGAGGTAGCATACCAAAAAAAACTCACTGCTCACTGCAGGGATATCACTCATTACTCATGTGAAAAATGTAAGTCATATTAAGACATACCCTAAAATCCATATGCCTCCTCCTCCTCCCCTGTGGATAACACAGCTTCCCCTCCCCAACACATGATTAAACAACTTAGAGGCCATAACAAACATTTCCAAAAGCCAACAACCCCTCAGAACATATAATCTTATACAACTCTAGATTGTATCATTACTCTAGCCATCGATTTTCTATTCAAGTCTAAAGGGGTGATATTTTGTTCTTTTCTAGGTAAAAAATGATACCACTCTGTCAATAACACAGACTAACTTTCTCTGCAGAGAAAACAATCCCAACTTTCATAGCCTTTCCTCAAAATGTAATTGTTCCATTTCAGTTTTATTGCAGTAAAGCTCATTATTATAAATTATTGAATTTGCTGGGCAATAGGAGAAGGTGAGCTGTAAAATGCATCACAACAACCAAAATCACAGCCACAAAGTGCTGTACACCACCTCCTACTGCTCCTGGGCAAAAGCCCCCAAGCACAAACATTTCTAGACTACCTTCCCAGGTTTGCATCCAATAGCCATCCCACTTCCCTCTCACATATACTGTGCATTATGAGACAAGGAGACAGACAGGAGGAAATGAGTAAGGGGAAGTGGGTTATTACTAAGCCACTTGGGGTACCAACACCACTGTGTGTATTATACATACATACAGTTTTATATAAGCGCTCACTAGCCATAAATAGAGGAGAGGAGGTGGGTGCAGCGGGCGGTCTCAGGCCGAGTGCAGTCAGGAAAACCCTGATCCGCACATCACTAAACTACACCAAACATGGCTTTTATTTATGCCTTACAAGCTGAGCTTTAAAGGAATTGTACACAGAGGTTAAATTTAAAGAAGGTTACCTTAGCAGCTGGAATTTCTAACAAAGCTCCAAGTTCTTCAAATGTAATATTATTGTAAAGCTTGCTTGCGGATAACAAGTTGTGCTCGATCACAGCTCTGTCCAAAATACTTGAACCTTAAAACAAATACCTTTGTTAATACATAAAGAAGCGACTGAGGAAGGGAGTAAAAGATTATCAATGAAGACTAAAGACAAGTCACTTAGAAAAGGTTAATCGATAACATGCTAAGCAATTATTCAATAACCCGCAGCTCTCAATTTATCTAAAATATTAGATAAATGGGTGCATTTTCTTAATTATCAAGTTACATTTCTCATTTCACTTTAACAGAATCTTGCCAATGCCTTGGATGTGGTAGATCTTAATAAGACAACAGCATTAACCAGTAATCTGTAGTGGACAAAATTTTCATAGCAACAGCAATATTCCTCTGATAACAGTGAAACATTTTTGACATTCTGTAAACTTTAGAAGGATCAAGGTAAGAATTATTACTATTTTGATTCTTAGAAACAAGGCATTTGTTAAGATACATTAATGTTACCACATAAACATTTTAGTTTGCCTCAAGCAGCAAAACTAGGAAATCACCTACAGCGCATCCCCCTCCCTTCAAAATGGAAAGTATCAATTTAATGTATACTGGTGAAAGAAAGATCTATAAAAGCTTACAACATATTTTCTGCCTTTCTTTAAAAGATAAGTAAACCTTGTAAAAAATGTAATGCTAATATAATAAATTTCATAACAGCTCCACCTGCTAGTCAACTCCTGTAACTGTACAGTCAAAGATATATACCTTCAGAAGGAAAACAAATGTTTTCTGATGTTGCTCTATTTAGGGAAGAGAAGGAAAAGTGCATCTGAAGCTTATGATATATTTTCTGAGCAGAGCAACATCAGAACACGTTTATGTTTTCCTTCTGAAGGTGGTGCTGTTTTCACAGAATTCATTACATTAGCAGTCATAGGTCTGAAGTGAAATAATTTAAATTGCAAATGTGCTTAGAAAGGCACCCTGAGTAATTTTAGATTAGTTTTTCTTATCCTTTGACCATTTAGTCATAATCCCAACAAAGTGTATATGAACAACAGTACCTCTAGCGAGTGATATATACAAAGAAGGGGAAATGTCACCTGTCAGAATTCAGAGAAGTCCAATTTGACCAAGCAATTAGGGGTCAAATCACTGAGAGGTGTGCTCTTGCACCCGAATTGCTTGGCCAAATTGGACTTCTCTGAATGCTCTGTAATACTTGTACCTCCTGGGCTATTACTAGTTTTCCTGGTCAGAAATCCAGCACACTGTGCTGAAACAGCGTCAGGAGGAGCTTCCCAATAGCTTGCATCTCTAATTGACTAATGAAGACATAGCTGTATCAGTGAAAGGTGACTCAGGTCTCTGTAATGGACGCTGTGTAGTGCATTGTAAGTATTTCCTCCTGTCTTACCATCTCCACTGTTCACATGTGAGCAAATCCCTAGGCTACAAGTACTACTACAGATTTTTCATTTTTAAAGTAGTTTAGATTTGTCTACAGTACTCTGATAATAGTGTCCCATTTTGTTTCCTTCTTTTCCTTTTGTCTTTCTATTTAGGAAACTCTGCACTAGATACTTATTGATTTTTGGATTACTCATAATTCTTACCATCTCCAGTTGTAGCTTTCTGATGTGGCATGAGCATAGCAGCAAACTCCTGAAGCTGATTTCCCCTTATGATCCTATCCAGGTACATCTTCTCCAGGATTCCATAGGCAGCCAGCTGCTGGCATCGCTCATCTTTAAACAAAGTAGCCAGCATTCGAGAACGCTGTTGACCTGCAAAAGTAAATGGTATGTTTGCAAGTGTTTAAATATGCAGGAAAAAATTACATGGAACAGATTGCAAATTAGTGTATTCTTGCATTTATCAAATACTAAAACCAGTTTCTAAACAGCACAGCAAAGCACACAGTATTTATTACTGTAGCCTAACTTTCCAATCATGTCTCAAATCAAATATATAAATGCTCAGGGTGTCCGCACTCTTGACTCCTTTAAAAGAGGTGCACGATCAATTTGGGTAACACACTTGATAGAAGGATCAGCACACAGCACACTCGCCCAGGTGTATACAAATGCACAGGTTGCGTCGTGTGCAATACCCTAATATTGGGCAAGGAGTTTAGACACCCAAGAACAGGGAAAAAATATAAAATCAAACACAGGTTAACCTGCACATCCACAACAGTAATTTATGTAATTAAATGCCCATGCGGCCTATTATACTGTGGCAAAACCATCAGACAAAAGAAAGAATTAATATGCACAGGGCCAGCATAAGGGCGGCATTAGACACTGAAAGAAAAGTGGATGTCAATAAGCAGGACATAGCACAGCAACCTGTAGCGAAGCACTGGAAAGAAGCGAGGCATGACCCATCTATGTTCAGGTGTATGCCAATTGATCATATACCAAAACCGCCCAGACATTGATAATTTGCTATTGAGACGGGAAGCATTTTGGATACATGAACTTGTTTGTGTCGTGCCCAGAGGGCTTAATGGGCAACTGCAATTAAATAGCTTTTTAACCTGAATGTTCTTTGATAACACCAACAGCATCTAATTTGTACTCCTTACTTCATAGGAAGTGCCTATACCAGGTATCCGATTACAATGTGATTGTTCATCAAACTCTGTAAGTAACATGTTTTCAAGTTTCTGTTACATGATTTATTGTTACATTGTTTCTAAATAAGAGTAAAGTTTTCTTTTAGACACAGTTCAAAGACTTCACCATGGAGCACACTACTGACACCCGATGGTGAAATAATGGAATGAGACCTTACACTGAAACATAAGGAACTGTATTGTGGAAACAAGCAACTGCACAATGGACTGATGACGTCATCAAGGCGCCAAAATTCACTACAGGGGGAGGGTATTTAAACTTTTACACTCATTGTACACACCATCCTTGATAAAGGTCGCCAGGTGGGACCGAAACGTTGGAAAATGTTGTTTTATGAATAAGAGCACTTGATTCATCTCTACAAGAGTGTGCTGATCATTCTATCAAATATATATATATATATATATATATATATATATATAAATTCCCACAGTCCCCCAAGGCTCATACCCACACAATTAATACTAGAAACTTAAAGTAAGCAAATTCAAAAGCTCACAACTCAAGTAGAGGATGGAGGGCTGGGTCTGTCTGACCTATACCAATATCATATAGCCTCTCAATTGTACTTCCTTCCCTGGTGGTTCAACCACTTATCCAAATCATCCCAATATGGCTTTGCAAGCAACCATCGTAGGTTCCATAGCAACTTTACAATACTCCTCCAAACAGAAAAAATGTGACCCTGGTTTTGACCACCCAGTATTGAGCGAGACAAATATAGTATGGGCTATGACTCTTAAGACTTAAATGAACCCATTCCTATCATCACAATGTCTCCTCCTCTGGAGCAACTCCTATCTAGAGCACTTTTCATATTTCCTGAAATATCAACACTGGCCAGACTATGATATCAAAGTTTGAAAATAACTATTGCATGATAGAAACTTTAAAAGCGATGACCAAATTAAACTAGCCAAAACCTGAAAACCCAAAATATTTTGCCTAACTGCAACTAAGGCATGATTTCACCAACAATTCCAGCAATGCAGCCGAACTATGTAGCACCTGGGGTAGATGGCATTCTCTGGGTTGTTGATCAGCGCAAGTTGGTGACTAGATTATACTGGAGTCTAATTACATTGAACCCCACCCTTACATCAACTCAATTGAGTGTTTAGCCAAATTTCAACAAGGAAACATGGCAAACTGCCCATGCTGTCAGGAACCCAGAGCCACATTCCTTCACATAATATGGTCATGCCCTAGCATCCAACACTACCAATCTGATTCTTTTATTAACTATTCCTATAATTAATATATCAAATTACCGAAGCACTGTCTGGTTTAACCAGAACACTGGCACTTTGAGCACTTTAGGGTTTATTAATGAATGAATTCATTTTTTATAAGGTCTGGTAATTATATCATTTTTTTGCACTTTAAGTTCTGATTGGGGGGCATCTGCAATAGGTAAGCCACATTAACCCTTACCTTTATATTAGTGTGGGCCAAGAAACCCAATAAACTGCAGCTGGATCCGCTCAGTTAATTAATTAGTATATGTGAATAGAGAGGGGTTGTGCTTTTCCTTTTCTTCACTTTTATATCTAATGAATTAAGTATATATATACACCTCTCTCTTCTGAAGTAAACTACAATTTATTAGATTTTACTAAATATAATCCGTGCTAGGTAATAGCATTGCCTATTCTCCTTGTTTTCTTTTCATTTTTAATTGTTTGAATAAAGCCTTTAAAAAAAAACTATCCAATGTTATCAAATGTTCTTTTATTTCAAAGCAATTTGTTTTAAAAATTATTGTAAAAAATATAAATATACTTAAGCTTGCCACAAAAGAAAGAGGAGACATACACACTGTTACTCCAAAGGTGAGCAACACAATGTCTGAATCTTATTATGAAGTCTATGACCATTTATAGTGGCAAGCATAGAGGCAGTGTACATTCCTGTAGGTATAGCTGCTATATGACCTCTAAATGTTGTCCATTTAATAGAATGAAGGTGGCCAGTGAACATATAAGAAGGATTACATATGGACAAAGCCTAGAAAATGTGGCTGCTGGAATTAAAGGACATAAAGAAAACTATAATGATAGAAAAAACTTTTGTACCTAGAGTAAAGTCTGTCTTTTTTATATGAGAAAATTCTCTGAAGCTAAGTTAGTAGCTGCTGGAAGAAAAATGAGAAGCACATTTTGAGGAGCCAGGTAGCTGCAGGAATTACCTGCAGAAGCTAGTATGGTGCAGTGTAGTGCATGTTTTAACGCCTCCATCCTCTCACTTTCATGCACTATGGTTTTGTATGACAGCTCATTGTATCGCTGAGCAGCCTCTATAAATTTTCTCCTGTAGTCAAGCACACGGGCATAGCACACCTAGAAAGAAAGGGCAGAGTTAAGAATGATAAGTCTGGAGAGAAAATGTACACTAAAAGCTGATCACAACTGTGATCATCACAGTGTGCTATCAAATAAGGAATATATGATTTTTACATTTATGACTTCGTCAACTGGGTTAAATTTACAACTTTTAAGTAATCTGCAGCAGCATGAGTTTGCTGTCATATGCTAAAAGATAAGCAAGGATTATGAAGGTTTATAGTGGAATTATTCTGACACTTAATATATGTACTAGTACCAAGGCCAGACAAAATATGTACCTACAAATGCAGCTCCTGATGATATATAAATTCTGATTGTACAAATATTTTATTTTTATGAATTTGCTATGGCCAAGGTTGGATAGATACCTTAGCAACTCTAAAACAGTTCCTTCTATTTTATACATGGCTTTCTACGTACTTCAGAAAAAGTTCATTCACATAGAGGTATAAAGACCACTATTAACTTTTTAATGATTAATATTTGAATCCATTAACATTACATCAGGGAATTCTTCATACCATTATTCGGTGCGCAGCATCTTTCAAATTTGAGCTCCATCACTCATACATGTAACATCACAGTCGAATTTGGAATTGATGTGAATTTTATTTTACTCTAATAAATTCACATGTACTCACAACTCGAATGGGAGTTTTTTTTATGAAATAATGTGAACATCAAAAATACAATTGAATGTGAACATCCTCAAAATGTCATTTGTAATCGAACTGAATATGGACAAAACTCGAATCAAAATTTCCTCTGAAAAATACTTGAATGTCAGGAAGGCTATTAAAGATCTTCAAATGGGTCAGCGGACCTCTGTCATTGAATTATAAATGCATTCAGTAGGTGAATATTCAAATTAGAACAGTTTCCATGGTCAAGATTCAAATTTACTTTAGAGTTGGTGCTTTTAAATTTGAATTTGTGAGTTTTGACACAAAATTCAATGCATAGAAACTGCACAAATATTTGTCATTTGTTCTCATGCTGTATACTCCATACCTATGAACACAAATTTCTAACTTATTAGCTTCAGCCTCTTATTATTAAGAAGGAACAAGGAAACAAGTAATGCTTATATTTCAGTCACACTTGGTTTGCAGGTATAAGTGGTTATTGTGAATTTATAGCTAATATAGCCAGCGATGTCTCTTAAAAATCCTTACATTACAATCTTTTCTAAATTAGCTCACCTTATAATGGATTTGAAGCTTTTCATTGGTTGACTCATTCTGCAAAAGAGATGCCCTGTTAATGTAGGCTTCTGCCTGTACTGGGTCATCATCTTCCAAGTACAGACGGGCTATTTTCAAGTAGGTCTCTAACTTATAGTCTACATTGTATTGTCTGTTGGACAAGAAAAATGTGTAAGTCTGACATACTTTGTAAAACAATGAAAGAAAACAGCTTGTAATCCTGAAAAACGTTTAGGTGTTATGTACCTGTTAATAATACTGATTCCAGACCAGTAGAAATAGAGCAATGAGACTGAATGTTTAATGACCAAATAGCTGCCACTTCTAAAATATGAAGATGTTCTATGTATAGAAGTATATTAGTAGACACTTTAACATGTTAGTTGTTTTGATGGTAATAGCTTCCGTAATGACATGGTTATGTATGTTAGGTTACCATTTCATAATGTTCTTCCCTTTGCTGCATCAATAAAACGGTTTACACTAATCACTGTCACTAATCACTTTATGCTTAGTAAAGATGGGGAGTGGTTATCAACAAAATTATGGAGCAAAATGTATTAGCTAAGCAGGGTCAGCTTTGCACTACAACAGAATTTTGGCATGTTTCAAGGGGAAAAAAATCCTATATTACAGATAAGTAAACCCCAGATGAGAGAGGTGGCCAGCTTCTTTCTAAGAGTTACCTGCCTCCTAGTGAAAGGTGCCCGTTTTGCTCCAATAAGAAAATACTAATCCATTTCAATCACCTTCAAGCCTTAGTTCATCTTTATAAAACTATAAAATAAAGGTTGAAAATATCAGCTAATTAAAAAAAAAAATCTTCTAGTTTACTTACTTTTGTCCTGTTTCTAAAGGTATCCCCACCAGCACTTGAGCAGCATTTCTCCAGTCCTCTTCTTTCTCATAAATGGATGCCAAATGCTGCCTGACTGATGCAACCTGTGCCAATTTAAAACATTTTTACAATATTCTCATTCAGAGATAAGATTCCTGAAAAGGTACAAAGAATTGTAATGCTCTTACATCTAAGATGCAGAACGGATACATGGCTATGAAAACAATGGATATTTTTTATTTCAATACATATTTATTTGCCCTTTAAAGACTGAGTATACAGAGTGTCACTTTCATCAGATAATATATTCATATACATGTTACAAAATTATTCCTCATAATTACAAAGGCAAAAGTAATATAATTTAACTCAAATCAACAAATTGTCCAACAATACAGAACAACAAAATTGCATTATTTCATAATTGCTTATGCTTATTTGTCCATGCCCTTGCTAATGTAAATTTAGCAGCTCTCATGATGACTGTAAACAATTGGAATGGAGCATTACACAGTTCCTCCTTTTTTACCTAACCATTTTGGAATGGAGGCTTCAAATATCAAATACAGTGGTGTGAAAAACTATTTGCCCCCTTCCTGATTTCTTATTCTTTTGCATGTTTGTCACACAAAATGTTTCTGATCATCAAACACATTTAACTATTAGTCAAAGATAACACAAGTAAACACAAGTAAACACAAAATGCAGTTTTTAAATGAGGGTTTTTATTATTTAGGGAGAAACAAAATCCAAACCTGTGTGAAAAAGTAATTGCCCCCTGAACCTAATAACTTGTTGGGCCACCCTTAGCAGCAATAACTGCAATCAAGCGTTTGCGATAACTTGCAACGAGTCTTTTACAGCGCTCTGGAGGAATTTTGGCCCAATCATCTTTGCAGAATTGTTCTAATTCAGCTTTATTTGAGGGTTTTCTAGCATGAACCGCCTTTTTAAGGTCATGCCACAACATCTCAATAGGATTCAGATCAGGACTTTGACTAGGCCACTCCAAAGTCTTCATTTTGTTTTTCTTCAGCCATTCAGAGGTGGATTTGCTGGTGTGTTTTGGGTCATTGTCCTGCTGCAGCACCCAAGATCGCTTCAGCTTGAGTTGACGAACAGATGGCAGGACATTCTCCTTCAGGATTTTTTGGTAGACAGTAGAATTCATGGTTCCATCTATCACAGCAAGCCTTCCAGGTCCTGAAGCAGCAAAACAACCCCAGACCATCACACTACCACCACCATATTTTACTGTTGGTATGATGTTCTTTTTCTGAAATGCTGTGTTACTTTTACGCCAGATGTAACGGGACGTGCACCTTCCAAAAAGTTCAACTTTTGTCTCGTCGGTCCACAAGGTATTTTCCCAAAAGTCTTGGCAATCATTGAGATGTTTTTTAGCAAAATTGAGACGAGCCTTAATGTTCTTTTTGCTTAAAAGTGGTTAGCGCCTTGGAAATCTGCCATGCAGGCCGTTTTTGCCCAGTCTCTTTCTTATGGTGAAGTCGTGAACACTGACCTTAATTGAGGCAAGTGAGACCTGCAGTTCTTTAGATGTTGTCCTGGGGTCTTTCATGGCCTCTCGGATGAGTTGTCTCTGCGCTCTTGGGGTAATTTTGGTTGGCCAGCCACTCCTGGGAAGGTTCACCACTGTTCCATGTTTTTGCCATTTGTGGATAATGGCTCTCACTGTGGTTCGCTGGAGTCCCAAAGCTTTAGAAATGGCTTTATAACCTTTACCAGACTGATAGATCTCAATTAATTTTGTTCTTAGTTATTTTTAACAAGGGGGGCAATCACTTTTTCACACAGGCCCATGTAGATTTGGAGTTTTTTTCTCCCTTAATAACGTAAACCTTCATTTAAAAACTGCATTTTGTGTTCAATTATGTTATCTTTGACTAATAGTTAACGGTTTTTGATGAGCAGAAACATTTAAGTGTGACAAACATGCAAAAGAATAAGAAATCAAGAAGGGGGCAAATAGTTTTTCACACCACTGTATATCATGTTAAAGATTTGTTAAGACATGTGTACCACGTATGAAACATGGGGACTATTTCACGGCAACCTCAAAGACACATAGGTGCAAGGTACAAATTTTGCTATGCATGCTGGTACTAGATACCACCTATATCTCATCTTATAGTATGTCTTTACCTAAGAAACATTGTTTAGGATCTTTTAACCATCAGCATAATCTGTTCCCCATCCTCCTGCTCTAATTTACAGTTGAGATTCTTCTGCCATGCTTACATATAAGGCAGTTCCTTCAAAGAAGCTGCTATAGAGGTAAGATACGGATCTTGACATGTTTGGGTAAGGAAGATACCAGCTTTCAAAAATGATTCTAGACATTTATGTGAAAAAGGAGCTAATATCTACAAGAAAAACATGCTGCAACTGGAGCATGCAAATGCTTTGTAAGGTGGAAGGTACATAATCTATATCAAGAAATGTATCCTAGAATATTTTGTTGTCAATGGATCGTTGGATTTCAAGACACCAGTAATGAAAAATATTGAAAAAGAGCTACAATCGAAGCATGTGGTGAAAATAAACAGCACTTTTTGCGCCTGATGGAAGTTCATTACCACGGGAGCACTGGTTTATGAACTATCTTTGAAATCCTTTTTCTTTTGTATTGAAATATTGAAAATATGTCTGTGTTTAAAGCTTGTATCTGTTGATTGAACACCTAAAAATAAACTATTCTCAACAACTGCCCTTAAATACAGATTTCACTTCATATTCCTGTAGAGGCTAATGTTTATTTTCCGGTGCAACACTTAAACCCATTGTATTCTACAGATGGATATTTTATTTGCTATGTAAACAGCAGCTTAATTATGTATGCAGTTGTAGCGATTTTTTACCAATGCAGGGTAACAGTACATTATATTTAAATGCATATAAAACACTATAATTTGTCGGTTTTGCTTGTCCTTTAACATATATTTTTCTTTTATAAATGTCAAAAATCTCCTGCTTCTGGACCAAAATCAAGAACCATCAAGATTATATTTTGAACCGGTATTTGAAAACAAGGGTACTAAAAGTGCCCTAAGCACCTTGGCCCACTTGGGGATAATCAATAAGTTATGCTCAGTCTCGCTTAGGCACTCACAGTAAGGTGTCTAGTGCCACCATGGCAAGATGAGCTAAAGTTACGACCCTGGTGAAATATTACTTTAATATGGACACTCATGTTCCCAGTCTGCAATATGCTCCAAAAAAAGACTTGCTGAGTGTTATACAGGTTATATTATGCCGCCATATAAAACAGCACATTGATTTTATCATTTTAGCAATAATTAACTGTATAGTGTTACTTTATCTCAGTTTTATATATGAACAGCGTATGAGATGATTAAAATTAAATTCAATATGAAAAGAGAGTAAATCAGAATCTTTACATAAAGTTGAAGGCAATATTGGCAAGTGAGAACTAGGGGGCTCTAAACTCGAGTGGCTCTTGACCAACAGAGTAAATTGTTATAGCGGATTATCGCTAAACCTTTAAAGCCTTTTTTCAAACTTGTCATGGAATAGATTTGTGTCCAGATGTACCAAACTTTATTGGGACATCTGCCATAAATAAACCTTATTGGAAAGATATAAAAAAATGCCCTTCTTAAGGCTCCTTTTTTAGATGCTATGTCTAAACATATGGCATCAATTTCCTTATGTACTAGTTTTTTTTATTTATTCTATAACCATAAGATCAGATTGGATTTTAACAGATTTTATTTTTAGAAAGTATTATACAGAAATACAGTTTTTTTAAATACCCATTCTAGTAGAAGAAAAGGAAAATGATACCTTGATTTACCATATTGACCTTTATTTTCAGTTTTTGGTCTATTTAGTGCAACATATCACACAAATCCATAGCTATTTCTTAATTAAAGAAAAAAGTATGCATGGCACAAGTCCTAGCCAGTTAACTAATTTGGACAAAGGGGGCATAGTGTCCTTTTTAAGATATAGCATTACATTATGTTGAACCCTCTGACCTGTTCTTCAAAAGAAATTACTCTTGGCTGGATCTTCTCCAGGGTGAAATGGTAGATTTCCTTAGCAATGCCATCAGGCAGGCTGGGGAGATGGGTGCAGAAATCAGTGAGTAGCTGACGTGAAATCACCAAACTGACATTTTCATTTACCACTGAAAAAAAAGTATGATTTATTTTATTAAAGATATAGTAGGAAAAATTGTACAGTAACAGTAAGAGGTATATTTATTATACTGTTTTAAAAAACAGCAGGATAATACACCCCACATTGGTAGGCTTCATTGTGCAATGTAAAATAATGGTGGCAAATCTGGCATTCACATGGAGTAAAATTACACACATCTTGATACATTTGCCATTTATTTTACAGATTTTAACACTGGTTTTTGTTTGGCGATTTTCTTTTTACACAGGATAATAAATATGCCCCGTACGGTACATAAACATTCTTTGACATAAGTGTTCACACTAAATATTACTAAACTACAAATCCTAGCAAACATCACCATATTTTTAAAGGTTAAAGCATGCTGACAGCTTCATAAGTAGAAGGACTACTTTAAAAAATGGATTCCGGCAACCAATATAATTATTTGAGTCTTAATTAATTCTAAGAATCTTCATTTTTTTAATTAACTTTCTGTTGAGACTCTCTCCCAATCATATTAAATTCTGTCTTCTAAACCGTCCAGTTGCAAACAATCCCAGAAAAAAACAGGTTAAAATAAATCCAGAATGATGTACTTTTTGACCTCTTACGGTACACTACACCTTTATAGCAAGGCAAACTCTGTGTTGCTTTCCAAAGTAAGGAGCCCAGGTTATTGCAAGATCCTGTATAAGATTTAGAATCTGTCTGCCCTATAAACACTTGGCTTACCGACTATTCATGCAGGCATAACATTCAGGTCCATCGCCGAATATGTTAAAGGAAAACTATACCCCCAAAATGAATACGTAAAGGGAAAGGAAAGTCTAAAATAGAATAAGGCTAGAAATGCTGTATTTTGTATACTAAACATAAACATGAACTTACTGCACCACAAGCCAAATCAAACAAATTATTTATGCTTTCAAAGTTGGGCACAGGGGGCTGTCATCTTGTAACTTTGTTATACATCTTTGCAAGACTAGACTACATACACATGCTCAGTATGGTCTGTGCTGCTTAGGGATCGTCATAAATGATCAAAAAACAAAGCTGTTTGAGTTCTGCATGGCTGGTAAGTAAGGCAGAGGCTCCCCCTGCTGTTCATAAGTATGATTGTTTCCCTGCCAGAAGTTAGGGACCGTCTGACAATTCCTATCCACAGCACTAAATGAAGGGAGAATTTCACTGCATACAGTCAGGTTTCTTAAAAGTCGGTACACATTTTTAAATTAAAGTATATTGGAGATATTTATTTTTCATTAAAGAAAGTAAAAATGGGATTTTATTTCTTTGCCTTTCCTTGCCCTTTAAGCAACACATAATATGATGTAAACAAAGTGGCATATTAAAGAATCTTACCAAACTAGTATATATTTTTAGGAAAATATTGCCCATTTACATCTCTTGCCTTGAACCACCATTTTGTGATGGTCTGTGTGCGGCCTCAGAGATCACCTGACCAGAAATACTCCAGCTCTCACTTCTAGTACATGGAAGAAGTGTGTACGCAAAATACAGATCTCTGTTCTGTTAATCTGTTAATTGGCTCATGTGATTGAGCTAGTGATTGGTTAGTTTTCCTTTAAGAGAACTGCAGCATCCTCAAAACAAATTTGGGAAGTGGCCTGTTTACACAAGCCACAACTACAGTAAGATAGTCCTGCTGGCAGTGTCTCTGCAATACAAACTGCAAACTTGATTGATGAGCTGTTTGTGCACCATAGAGGTTTCAGTCTGCACCCTATAGGATACGAAAAGTTACTCTGCAATGAAAAGTGAGTTATAGTGTCAAGAGGATTTATGTCTTGAACTACAGTTTCCAAATTAAAGGGGTTGAATGGAGCAGGGATTGAGCTGAACATATATTGATCATAGCAATTTCCCTGTTTGTTACACAAAAAAAAACAACCAAAACACATATTAAAACAAAAGGCACAAAATATGTTCAGCACAAGGGGGGATAAACTACCATGATGTGGGAAATACAATGTGAGGCTTCTGGTTTCCATTACCTGCACCCACACTACTTGCAATTTAAAAAAAGGACTGAGGAAATGACTGATTACATTTGCATAATAAAGGTACTCTTTATAAATACAAACATACTTGCTTCAACAAAAGCTTTTAATGCTTCAAGTTGTTCTGGGCCATTGAGTTGAAGTGCTTTCTCTAATATTTGACGGTACCTATAAAACATGAAAGAACCAACACTTAGAAAAAAACTGAGATTTTACAGTGAGAGATCATTCAGAAAATATTTTTTGCTGCTATTGTGCAAGTCCAAAAATTTGCATTTAAGCATATACAAAAGCACAGTCAATTATAATAATTATTTCTAAAATATACTTTTAACTTCCTGGTGCAGCTACCCACAATAGATGATTATCCTTCCATTCCTTCCTACACTAACCCTCATATCCCCAGTTATATAAATATACTAATCTATAATATACAGAATATTATTTATTTAAAGAGGTTGTTAACCTTTAAGTTAACTTTTAGTATGATGTAGGGACTGATAATCAGAGACAATTTGCAATTAGTTTTTTTTTTTTTTAGAACTTCAGGTTTTTCAGTTATTTTGATTTTTATTATGCAGCTCTCCATTTTGCAATTTTAGCAGTCTAGTTGCTAGAGTCCTAATTACCCTAGTAACCATGCATTGATTTGAATAAGAGACTGGAATAGGACAGGGTCTGAATAAAAAGCTGAGTAATAAACAGTAGCAGTAACAATAAGGGGCAGATTTACCGGTATCAAAGGTCGAATTTTTTTTCAAAGTGT
This sequence comes from Xenopus borealis, assembly GCA_024363595.1. Lineage (NCBI taxonomy): Eukaryota > Metazoa > Chordata > Amphibia > Anura > Pipidae > Xenopus > Xenopus borealis. Next base: position 88,451,618 of record CM044431.1, on the reverse strand, counting down.
TTTTTCGTTCGAAAACGGACCATTTTAACTCGAATCAACCGTTTTCGATCGAATGATTTGCCCCAAAAAATAGATTTCCAAAAAAAAGGTTCCAGGAGGTTCCCCATAGGCTAAAATAGCAATTTGGCATGTTAAAGGTGGTGAAGGGATGAATTCAAATGCTTTTAAAGAGTCAGTACTTTGATTTTCCAACAGTTTAATTTTTTCTATTCAAATCAAATTTTGGCCTTTTCGAAGTACCCAAAAGCGACCCTTTGTAACTCTGCCCATGTGTAGCCTTACAGAGCATTTGTTTTTAGATGTTTTTCTTTCATGTGGCTGCAGCAGAACTGCACTAAAGTCTAATCTGCCTGGTAAATATTGATAATTGAACTGGAACTTTAAATGAAGTGAAAATCAGAAGTAGCAGGCGCCTCTTATCAATTAAAAGAGTTGCTTGACTGATATGACTGTTCCAATGCATTATCTGATAATACATTTTATCCATGCTACGAGGGTTTTCTAAAAAAAAAAAATCCAATGTGCATACACCACTCATCAACATTTAAGAAGCAGAATTATTTCTATACATTTTTGACTGACTTTAACCCCACTTTGAGCGGCGCTAACCACCACAACAAGCAGGGGCAGAGATATCAGCTTCCGCAAGACAACGTAAATGTGTCCCAAGATGCTGCTGGCAGTCAACTCACTTGCCGGCTAGATCCTTATGCGACCCGCTAGAATTCATCAATTGTGTTAGATCTTGTCTGACAGAGGCCGCCATCTTGCTGTCTGCACGAACACACAGCAACACCTCGGAACTATTCCGCAGAATATTTCCGGCGGCACAGTCACGTGACCGCTTAGCATAGGAACCAGTCTATGATAGGTCAGGCGCTCAGGAAGGAAGTGAAAGGGGCTGGCGTAATAAAGTTGATTGTTTTCGATATCGGTGTAGTGACTGGCTGCTCTTTTTATATGTTTTGGTGGCGATGAGGTTTCTCTCCCTCAGTGGAGCAAACTGTAGGGATTAGTGTGTGATTGTGAATAAAGGATTTCATCGAGATGCATTCTGGATGGGTAAAACAATAGTAGTTTTGCAAGATTAGCACCCTATTCAGTCTGCGCCGGCCGGAGGAGGCGTCCAGCAGAACCAGACTGTCAATCTGTGGGTTCTGGCAAATGCCAGAGGGGCTGCTATAAGGTGCCATAGAAAGTCAGTATTTAGTGGGTCGTGGGGCCTGTTTGGGCCCCTGTGTACCTGAATCGCTTGGGCCTATTTTGACTTTTATTCCAGACTTATCTAATGTGGGTGGGTGCCAATACTGGGACATTTGCTTGTGCACAATGAACAAGTGCCTTTGTGCTGCCACCTTTTCTGGAAAAAATAACGGCCTTCCCATATTGTCATTTTTTCCTATTAATAACATTGACATCAAGCATCATTTTTACCAGACAGGCCGGTAAAATACCGGCCAGGCGGCAACTAGGGTTTCCTCTTTGAGGCATTTGACACAGGCATTTTTATCTGGTAGTGCCCATTCCGAGCAAGCATGACACTCCCTTTGAGCAGATTTCCTTCTGCTCCCATCAACAGGAGAACTTCTGCCAAAACAAAGCATATTATTATTATACTGTCTTCCGAGAGTGCATAGTCCCTCTTTTCAGCCTTTCCGTGTCCAACACTTGAGCTTGAATGAGAGTGTCTGGAGCTCATCATAGGATAGGGATACCTCTTTAATTTTCACCAGCCTGGAAAAAATGTCATCATTAAGGGATCCTGTCATGGGAAAAATTTTTTTTTTCAAAATGCATCAGTTAATAGTGCTGTTCCAGAAGAAGTCTGCATTTAAATCCATTTCTCAAAAGAGCAAACTGATTTTTTTGGATTTCATTTTGAAATCTGACATGGGGCTAGACATATTGTAAATTTTCCAGCTGCCCCAAGTCATGTGACTTGTGCTCTGATAAACTTCAATCACTCTTTACTGCTGTACAGCAATTTGGAGTGATATCACCCTCTCCCTTTCCCCCACCCAGCAGCCTAACAGAACAACAGGAAGGTAACTAGATAACACTCCCTAACACAAGATAACAGCTGGCAGGTAGATAGGGTTCCGTACAACTGTAATGACGGTCCGCACACACAATTTTTAGCAGTCGGCGAGTGTACCTCTTTTATTTATGCCACCATGATATCATTGATATGGTGGCATAAATAAAAGGGGTACACTCCCCGACTGCTAAAAATTGTGTGTGCGGACCGTCATTACATCATTGATATTATGGTGGCATAAATAAAAGGGGTACACTCCCCGACTGCTAAAAATTGTGTGTGCGGACCGTCATTACAGTTGTACGGTTGCTAAGGGGCCCGGCCAGGTCGAAGGTGAACCAGCACCATTACTGCAGGTCAGTGGAAGGAAGGTGTGCGGTAGAGAAATTACATTTGATAGATAGGGTTGCCACCTTTTCTTGAAAAAAATACCGGCCTTCCTATATATTTATATTTTTTTCCTATTAATAACATTGGGATCAACCAACAAAAATACCGGCCAGGCCGGTAAAATACCGGCCAGGTGGCAACCCTACTGGTAGATCTAAGAACAGCACCCATATCCCACTGCGTACTATTCAGTTACATTGAGAAGGAAAAACAACAGCCTGCCAGAAAGCAGTTATTGGTATTTTCTGTCCCATTTACATGGCAGGAGGGATTAACCCGTTCATTGCCCACTGCCATGAGAAAGGAACAGGAAATACTACAACTCTAACTGTAATAGGAAGAAGTGTGGAAGCAAAAGACAGAACGATTTCAGCCAAAAAAATTAGATTTTCAAAAAATTTCAAAAACACTTCTTAAAGGTTCCAGGAGGTCCCCCATAGGTTAAAATAGCAATTTCGCAGCTTTAAGGTGGCGAAGTATCAAATTCAAAGTACGTCGATTTTCGAATGGTCGAATTTAAAAATTCGATTCAGATTTTTTTTCAATTCAACTTCGGCTATTTTCATGACCTTGCGACTTTTCCCTGCTTCGGAACTTCAGCTTTTTGTCTCTTTGGTGGTTCAGGACTTCTGAAGAGGTGACACGGCTTCAGCACTGTCAAGGGGAGGGGGCCCAGGTATTTTGAAAAGTGCAGCACAGCCAGCTTAAAGGAGAACTAAACCCCTAGGTGCAAAAATACCCTCCCCTGTACAGGCCCCCCTCCCTCCTCCCTAACTTGTTGCTTATACTTCCTTCTAGGTCCTCTCCAGCGGAGTTCACGGCAGCCATCTTCTCCCGAGCGCTCTTCTTCCTGGATGCATCGGCGTTTGGTGGCCCATGCGTAGTAGGAGACATTTGCTGTTTCGGATCTACTGCGCATGCGCCGAAAGTCACAAAGTTTCTGAAAAAAGAAATCTGAAACTTTATGACTTTCGGGCGAGTGTGCAGTAGCTCCGTACCGGCAAATGCCTCCAGCTGCGCATGCGTCCAAAAGTTACGAGCATTCCGTTCTTTTTTCTAGAAAGAAAAACAAATATTTGATTTGTTCTGTACAGTGGCCACCTATTGCTACAAGACAACAGAATTATACTAAGGGACAGATTTACAAAGGGCTGAATTTTCGAAGTGAAAAAACTTCTAAATTTGACTCTCAAAGTATATTTTAAGGGCTTTTTCGATTGAAAATGGACCTATTTCGATCGAATAGGTCCATTTTCGATCAAATAAAAAATCATTTGAATCATTCAATTCGATCGAACGATTCTCCACAAAATCCTTCGAATTCTTGGAACTTTTCAGGACAGGTTCTATGCGGTCCCCCATAGGCTAAAATAAGCTGTCGAATAGTCATAATCGAAGGATTTTTAATTTTAAAAATTAAATTTTTTTTTTAATTTTCACTTCGACCCTTAGTAAATCAACCCCTAAGTATATGACAATCTATTGGTAATATAAGTTTCATTGTGTCTTGTGTGTGTGATTTTACACAGTGTCGGACTGGCCCACCGTAATACCAGGAAAACTCCCGGTGGGCCAAGGTGTCAGTGGGCCCTCATGCTGCTAAACTTTTACCCTATTTCATGGCCATTCCCTATTTCTATGAGAACAGAGAGGCTGAATAGATGGAATAATTGATTATAGTATGTAAAGAAAACAAACTAGGAGAACAGAGGTTGATTGAGGAGATGTAGAATATTAGTACTGAGAGTGGGCCCCTGGTCTAAGGTTTTTGGGTGGGCCACTGGTGTCCCAGTCCGACACTGATTTTACACATTTTATCCTCTATTCTAAATTTGTCCATAAGGATCACACAGTAAATGATATGCTTGCCACTTGCTGGAACATTTTTAAAATATTTAGTCGTCATTTGATAACATCTGCAGAATTGTACCACAGCACTAACTCATAGCAGCAAGTACAGAGGTTATTTTGATCAGTCTAGTGTATCTAGCATAAAAAAAAAGCAAATGTCTTACTTGCTTAGGGCTCTTACATCAAGTTGTGTTCCACCTACATTTGGTGCTTGCATGTAGCGGAATAAGTACAGGGCAATCTGGAAGAATTGGCTGCATTTCTTCCTGCATTTCCCTGCTGTGGAATGCAGGAGAGATCCACCACAAGGGAACATAGGGAAAAATGTATAAGAGCCCTTAGAATAACTGCCATGAAGCACATTTGCACCCATTTTAGTAAATGAAGGCTTAAATTTTTCTTCTGATAAAAAGGGTCTGTCAATGTTTTGTGTGTTGGAACTTGCCCAGATTGGTTACATAAAAGACCACACAAAAATGTTATTGCTATACATGCAATATTATATTGGAAGCAAAAGATATGGATTGTACAGATATATTTGTGTAAGAAAGCCCCACCTGGCAAAAGATATGGATATATTTAAGTAAATATTGCCCATTTACATCTCTTGCCTTGAACCACCATTTCATGATGGTCTGTGTGCTGCCTCAGAGATCACCTGACCAGAAATATTTCAACTCTAAGGGGCAAATTTACCAAATTCACGTGAAATGATCGAAGTTCGATCAAATAACGATCGTACAAATTTTTTGTGAAATCCTAAAGTGAATTTTGGCCTCTTCGAACATCGAATAGATCGAATAATCGGATATTCGATCATTCGATGATCGTAGGAATTAAAATTTTAAAGTTATTCGACTGCCTACTTCGCCAGATTGAACCTACCGAATTGCAATAGAAGCCTAAGGGAAGCTCCCCATAGGCTTCAGAGACTAAGGGGCCGATGTACTAAATTCACGTGAATAGATCAAAGTTCAATCGAATTCGATCTAATTTCGAACGTAGGATTTATTCGTTTGGTTGAATATGCAAATTTTGGCATATTCGATCATCGAATAGCGAATGGTCGAACGATCTAATACATTCGAATAGAGTCGAATGAACGAATATCCGATCATACGATTTTTTAAGTTTATTCGATTGCCTACATCGGCAGATTGGACCTACCAAATTGCAATAGAAGCCTATGGGAGCACTCCCATAGGCTTCTGAGGCTAAGTCCTGATCGAATAGGATTTCTACGATCAAAGTCTTCGATCGTTCGAATCGTACAAATCATTTGAATGATCAAATGATTTATTCGACTGATCGAATGATTTATTCGACTGATCGAATAAATTATTCGACTGATCGAATAAATTTGTATTCGATTGTCGAATATCGAATAAAAGGTAGCCTAAAACTATTCATTTAGCATTCGACGATCGAATGCTAATCGAATATCAAATTTGGTCGAACTATTTTTGGGGAATAATAGTAAATAGTCCTGCCTGAATACCATTCGTATGATCGGATCGTTCAATTGTTCGAATTGTACGAATTTTTCGGACGCTCAAATGAAATTTCACGATTTTTTTGTGAAATCGAAGGATCGGTATCCAATCGTACAAATTCATCGAGAAATAGGATAGAGCAAAATGATAGCCTAAAACAATTCGAGTCGAATACTTATCGAATTGCGAATTTGGTTGAGCTAATTAAGGGGAATAATAGTAAATTTGCCCCTAACTGTAACAGGAAGAAGTGTGGAAGCAAAAGACTGTTAATTGGCTCATGTGACCTAACTTTATAGTTTGTTTGTTATGTTTTTGTGCACCGTTGAATCATACAATCCCAGGAGGCTGTCCTTTTTTTTTTTTTTTTTTAAATAGCAATTTTCTATTTATGATTGCTTAATGACACTACTAAAAAAGTATATTATTATGAAAATGGTTTATTTACATGAAGCAGGGTTTTACATATGAGGTTTATGCAATACCTTTTTATAGAGACCTACATTGTCCAGGTGTATAGGTTTCCTTTAAATAAGAGATACTGTGCAAACACGTTAAGGGCTCTTACTCACGATCGGTTAAAGCTGCGCTCCCCTGCGTTCCGTTTTGTAGCATTCAGCTGCAGGCGAGCAAAGGAATAGACAATTCTTTTCAATGGGGCTATACTCACACAAGCGCATGTAGGCGCCAAACACAGGAAAAATGCAGCATGTTGCATTTCAATCTGCATTTGGCAGGAGTATAGCCTCATTGAAAATAATTGCTTGTGTCTATTCCTGTGCTCCCCTGCAGCTGAACGCTACAAAACAGAAAGCAGGGGAGCACAGCTTTAACTGCTTTTGAGTAAAAAAAGAATTCTACTCCCCAACCACAAAATTCCTTACCACTCCATCCATTACTTTTAAAAGTTTTCCCATCTTTCTACCTACTACAAATGCACAAGAGGTTGTTAAGCTTTACTTGGAACCCTTTCTGTCAGATCACAGAACACTAAGGGGCAGATTTATCATTCCTCACCAATTTGAGGGCTTTTGGCCCTTGAATTCGGCATAAATTTGATTTTCTAATAAAAATTCGATAAAATCAAAGGAAATATTCACTAGTTTTGAGCTCTATTCGATTTTTCGAAAAAATCGCATGATTGAACGATTGTACGAAAAATCGTAAAATTTAATTCGATCGTACCATACGAATGATCGAAGTGTTTGATCGTAGGATTTCTATTCCAACAGGTAACATAAAAAAAGCCTATGGGGGATTTTCATAGGCTTCTATTACAATTCAGTAGCTTTGATTTGGTGAAGTAGGCAGTCGAATTTAATTTTAGAGGGCAAGCTCTTCGACCATCGAATGAACGAATAGTCGAATAGATTTTTATCAGAGCTATTCGATACGATTGAATTTGTCAAATTCAATGGTCAACTTGAGCTAATTTGCATATTTGAAAATATCTTTCACACAAATTTAGTAAATCTGCCCCTAAGTATGCTCCAGCTGCTGAGATTTAATAGAAAGGGTTGGAAGCAGAATGAGATGAAGCCTATCAATCCACTTGCATTTTTATAGCAAGTACAAGGATGGGGCCACTTACAATAATGGGTGGTGCAGGGTTGATAGAGAGAATTTTGGTTTGGGGGAGGGTTCATCCTCCTTTAAATTTTTACAGTTTTCACCATTGTTATAGTTTGTCACATTAGGTTCAGATTCAATATCATTGTATTTTTCCTTTGCATCCTTTCACTCATCACACAGATGGTACAAACAGCAGCATAATAAATGTTAACGAAATGAGAGTCAGATATTCAATTCTGCTTTTTTTCTGGGAGGCTATGGCATTGATCCTTACCATAGAGAGAATGGCACGCAAAATAAATTAGAGCATGTTGCTGCTCACACAATTTTGTAATTTGTCAGGTGCCAAAACGCTCCAAATGTCTCTCAATTTACTTTACTGTTCATTGCCTGGATTAGAAAACAAACACATCAGATAGCATTTTAGAGCAATAATCACCTTGCCAAAAAGCCAACTGCCAGTGTCCAGGATAATCCCATGTAAGTGACTAGATGGGCAATTCTCAGCATTTTCTTGCCACCCCACAAGCTCAGAAATAACAGGCTCCAAAATGCTGGAATAGTCATGTTTTGTTGCCCTAAAGCAAGACAAGGATAGTTGTTTTGCAGAAAGAAGAAAAAATTGTTAAAGGGGCTGTTCTGTAGAAAGAGTGATATTCTGAGACAATTTGCAATTGGTTTTCATTTTTAATTATTTGTGTTTTTTGGTATTTGTGGGTTTTCAGTTATTTGGCTTTATATTCATTTTGCAATTTCAGCAATCTGGTTGCTAGCATCCCAATTACCCTAGTTGATTTGTATAATATATTGGAATATAAATAGGAGAGGGTCTGAATAGCAACAACAATAAATGTGTATCTTTAGAGATTTCTTACACACACACACAGGTGTCACAATACATCGGTTGTATTTTATGCTGATGCGTCAAAACACAAATACCTACCTGTATAAAAGATATCTTTATATTTATGTATTGCAAAAGTGCATTGACTGCATGAAAATGCAGCACGATGGGTCTAAAAATGCAATTGAGCATAACTGCAAGGAAGCAGATCTCAATTTAAGTCACTGCCAGAGGTACATGATCACAAGGGTTACTTGAAGGCCTATAGGTGAGCATGGGCTAAGCCATCAGATGTCAGAGAGATACTAAACTCAATGAAATAACATTCTACCCTTTCTTTTTAATGAGTGTCAAATTTCCAATTAATCTCAAATATGTGTAAAGAAAAGCTTGACTTTTGAAAATAACATTTTACTTTTACATGAAACCACCAACTAATATTTCAGGTTTTTTGCACATAATACATCTCAAATATTTGAGTTTGCAAACACTAAAATTTTAGATTTTTGCTGTAAATGAAATCTAATCAGAATGTTGATAATCTTCCTATTACATTAAAGGGCAAGGAAAGGCTAAGAAATAAAATCCAATTTTTACTTTCTTTAATGAAAAAGAAATCTATCACCAATATACTTTATTTAATAAACGTGTACCGTTTTCATAAGAAACTTGACTGTTTGCAGTGAAATTCTCCCTTCATTTAGTGCTGTGGATAGGAATTGTCAGACGGTCCCTAACTTCTGGCAGGGAAACAATCATACTTATGAACAGCAGCAGGAGCCCCTGCCTTACTTACCAGCCATGCAGAACTCAAGCAGCTTTGTTTTTTGATCATTTGTGACGATCCCTAAGAAGCCCAGACCACACTGAGCATGTGTATGTAGGCTAGTCTTGCAAAGATGTATAACAAAGTTGCAACTTTGAAAGCATAAATAATTTGTTTGATTAGGCTTGTGGTGCAATAAGTCTATGTTTAGTATACAAAATACAGCATTTCTAGCCTTATTCTATTTTAGACATCCCTTGCTCATTAAATATAAAACATCAGAGCCAACTGGGTAATACAATAAAAGTTGCAAAGACTACTCTAGGTCTCGTAAGACATATTGCCAAAACCACTGAACAGGCATAATGTTTGTTAAAGGAATCCTATCATCTTGAGAATGTAGCAAAGTGAACCTTAAAGTAGTCTGAGCGTATTCACACTTGCCATCTTTTTTATTTAAAGGGGATGTAAACGGACTATAAAAAAAACAGTTTTCAGGTTCCCAGCTGTTTGTTAAGTAACTAAACTCCATACACGCATGAGTACGGACTACCGTTTCCCCTTACTTGCTTTGACTTCAGTTTATATAGATGTCTCAGCAGCCACTGCTACACTGACCAGCCTTGCTTGGTTTGCCAGACAGTATGAAAGCTGCAGCAGTTTTTTTTGATATTACAGCAGGTAGGTGCTTCAGAGATTAACATGTGCATTAACATACCTGCTGGCACAATGAGCATTGCTGATCTCTTCCAAGCAGTGCAACCAGCAGCTGCCTAGAGATGCAAATAGCAGTCAGAGTACAGGGCACAAGTGGGAAGTAGCATTTAGAAACAGTAAAAACTTGTAAAATATGTATTGCTGATACAGTATCCATTTTAAAGGGGTGGTTCACCTTCAAGTTAACTTTTAGTATATTGTAGAAGGGCCTATTCTAAGAAACTTTTCAATTGGTCTTCATTATTTATTTTTCATAGTTTTTTAATTATTTGCAATTTTCTTCTGTTTCTTTGCAGATTTCAAATGGGGGTCACTGACACCATCTAAAAACAAATGCTCTGTAAGGCTACAAATGTATTGTTATTGTCACTTTGTATTACTTATCATTCTATTCAGTCCCTCTCCTATACTTATTCCAGTCTCTTATTCAAATCAATGAAGGGTTGCTAGGATAATTTTTACCCTAGAAACCAAATTGCTGACACTGCAAACTAGAGAGCTGTTGAATAAAAAGCTAAATAACTATAAAACCACAAACAATAAAAAAATAAAACCAATTGCAAATTGTCTCAGAATATCACTCTCTACATTATACTAAAAGTTAACTCAAAGGTAAACAACCCCTTTATAAAGTTTGATATTACCATTTTGTTTACTTTATGTAACTTTAAAATAAATAGATCTTTAGAAAATGCTGGTATTTAAAACAATTTTATTGGAAAAGTTACAGTTTCCTCATATGGTTATCTGATGTAGTTGCACAGATTGGCCTTCAGTCAATTATTTGTGTGGCCAAATTTAAATAAAATAAGCAATATATATTCCTAATAAACGATATATCACAACATTGAAGTATCTGAAATTGTGAAGAGGTCTGACAGTGTAATTTTTCCCTGCTATTATTTAACAAAACTGCATACCTGCAGCAGAAAACAAAAGGAAGCACAATTTGTTTTTTTTTTTTTTAAACAATGAATATAAAAATGCTAAGAGCTCCCCCATCAAAGACTTAAAATTCTACTCTTTTACCTTTTCATTTTAATAAGGAAATGAACCCATATTTTCACTCAGGTCACAAAACGGCAATATTGATGATGACAAAAGCAGGAAGTATACAAACTCATAAAAACATTCAGCAGTAGTAATGCATTGGTAGCTCGCACTGTTCAATGACGTTTGTGGCAAAGTTCAGAAATGTGATTTTAAGCGAAGCCACCATAGTAATGAACATACTTTCTTTTCATATTTAATATATTTAAGTATAGCAGCCCCCCCTCTAATACATATACATAAGCTTTAAAATGTCTGTGCACACAAGAAGTCGTAAATGTCAGTCTATTCATCTACAGTAGTCCATTCAAATCAAACTAAAATTAAATGAGACTAAATGAGTGCAAGACATTCAAGAGGGCAGAAATACTATGATATTTAATGGGCTAGTAAAGGTTCTTCACAAACTTCATAAATTCTATTTAAAATTAAATGCCATTTAGTAACAATAGCAATGCTCATATCTGTGGTGTTAATCACCAGCATGAACCAACTTTGCAACCTGTATGTGCATGTATACATAGAGTTAACATATTTTTAACAGCACAAATCAATTAAAACGAATGGGAAAGGATTCTAATGTAATTAAATATGCATTATACTATAGTTGTAGCAACTCCTCTCCAACTAAGGTGGGTTGATTTATTATGCAGCCATATATCACATCAATCAGTTTCACTGCCATTTCACTTTAACTTAACTTTAGTGGGTTTATTTCTAGTTTTTCTAAACTTTTTTTTTATTCCTTTATGGTACTACAGGTACTAATTAGACCCAGCTATATACACAGTCTGATTTCCCAAAGCTCATGAAGGGTTTTTACATCTAACAATATATTGGGACCGCCTCAACTAAAATTACACAATACGCTTTATAAAGCAAAGGGTTCTAAGATGTAAAATCCCTACCATAAATTATCCAGTATTGTATTTTATTCCTGTTTTCCTTTGTGTCAGTGTAGCATTGTTTAAAAGGTTAGAGAAGAATGTAAAAACTTCTGCACAAGGCCAAAGGCTTATGTATAAAGATGCATATTTGGATAAACTATTTTTTTTTATATATTAAATAACTAGAGAGTCAGTCTATTGTGCAATTCAAAATGGTACAGGACTGGCAGGTTATTTTTCCTGACCTGACACCAATGGATTGTACATTTAATGCAATGAAGTACGTGGGTTGAATAAATATATCCATATATATTTGAATGCAACAGAGCTGAAATAATCAACAATATTATTTCAGGAGCTGGCGCAGAAACGTATTTAATTCAAACTACTCCATCTAGTGTTATGCTCTCTAGAATATATTTTAATAATAACTTACATTTCTATGAATGTATTTTCCTGGGGTAAAAAAAAATAGTGGTGTAAAACCCCCCCAAAAAAACTGTAAACTTAATGAAATTTGCTTTAGATTTACCTGTATTTTTCTTTACAAAGCCTGTACAGATGTAATGGAATTTAATAAAATGTGCCTTTTGTCCGATTAGCATTTTGCTAACAACACGGGCCAGCCACTCCCTTACTGGACTTTGAACGGAGCTGAAATTATGCCCCCCAACCAATATCTGGTCAGGGCATACATTTTTCTCTTTGAAGAAAGAGAAGAACACTGCCCTTGAAATGCCAGGGTCTGCTACTGCATTAACTACAGCATTTTTCATTTGATTGCCTAATATTTCTTCATTCCATGGTCATTCGTTACACAAAATAAATCTTAAACAAAACTAATGCAGACTGGTGCACCTTTGATAATCTCATTACTAACACACTGGATATAATAATAATTTTAAATCAGTGCCTAAAATACATAGCTTAATGAAAACCAGAACATGAACTAGTGATATATGACAATATTTTTTGTAAGGATTTACACCATGCCTAAAACAAACCTTCTTAGCAACTTACATGCAACATGCAGGCTCAGTCATTATTATAACATTGATAACAAAAAGCAGGAAAAAACTTATTGCAAGTTGTGCAGGAGGGCAAACAGGACAAGCTGTTTGGGTCATTTCAGTGCTATGAACAGTCAATGTAAGAATAAGCCTCTAAAGTGGCTTATAAAGGACTTCTAAATGAAAAGTGACTAAAGTGGTCAGTGGTGGTCCCAATGGAATAGACCCAAATGTCTTCAGTGGTACAAAAAAGAAAAAAAAAAAATAGGCTAACATGAAAAATACTATTCAGAATTATATTGGTAAAAAGAATGCATTTTTAGACCAAAACGATACAGAAAATATTCTGAATAAAACAACAAATGATACAAAATAAGAAATATAAGTAAAAATAATTTCTTGGTATAAGCGTGTTCCTGGCAGGCCACTCTGCTTGTCCATGACAAAAAGTATGATTATGTTTCAGAATTCATATATTACTACCAATGTAAAATGGGTTATTTCTGTGTCCTCTTTTCCTTCTTTCCGCTGAATGGATGGAAACCATATTGCGCTTAATGCTTGCGGACTATTCCACAGATTTAGTTTCACCACTGTTGCCAACTGAAGTCATCATTATTTCCAAAGACTAAAAAGAATCCTAAAATGGTAGAAAAGATTACCATATTTCCTGTAAGGACCAGCGCACACGCTCCCCACTCAATCTGTGAACAGAAAGAAGACATAACGGTAAAACCTCATATGAGCAGCAATAAATTAAATTGATTGTGTTCAAACAAAGTAAGTAGTCTTAGTTTCCCAGAATGTCAGTATATCTTTGGCTGGCTTAGTTACTGTGTTTTGTAAAGTGAACTGCAAGTAGCAAATAACTACCCCAAACTTACAGTCTGTGCTCTAAAGATAGATGGCAGGGTATTTTCTAGTTATTGTTGGTGCTGCAATCTGTAAAAGCTGCCTTCATAATACAGATGAGACACAAAAAGGCTAAAAACTGATAAAAATTGTAGGTTTTACAAGTTACAGATTGATAAGGCGAGGTCAGAGGAATGGGAGAAGCGCAAAAACATTTAAAAGAACTAAATAACTACAACTAATGTTTTTTTCCCTTACTCTAAGGAACAGTTCCACGTAAAAATAAAAACTGTGTAAATAGATAGAGTCAGTCAGCCACTTTAAGGTGGGCCACTGTTTAGCGAGTTTAAAATTGAGCCTCAGCAAACAGTCAGTGATTGGTTACTGTCTGGTAACCAATCAATGGAAACCAAAAGAGCTGAATTAGACATTCATTTTTGGCTAACTGACTATATTAGAAGCATGTTTTATTTTGCAAGGCCTATTTATTTATCCAGTTTTTATTTTTATACTGAACAATTCCTTTAATAAAAGTATTGTATACTCAACTTACCACTTGTACTCTGGCAAAGACAATGGGAAGTCCAAATGCAGAGACAACAATTCCAGTTGTGAGGAATATTGCAAGCTCCTTACAAGCATTGCTTGCTGCATCTGTATCATCCACCACTCTTCTTGCTATGCAGTATGGGATTGGTGCAAGGATATAGAAGAACAAGACAAAAAGTGGCCAGTACTTGCTAAAATGGAGAGAAAAAAAGTGAATACAGCAAAAGCCTCAATATCTATCTATCTATCATATGCACCTGGGTAGATGCATCTAAACTGAAGGGCATAACACAGATATGCATCTTCAATGGTACCTTGCAAAAATTAGTTCAAATTAATGAACATAGAAAATGATCATTATGAAAAGGCTAGTTGGGGAAGCTTAAGTAAACATTTGATAAACACACACAGAATATAATTTTGTTTTACACTTTAGGATAAATAAATTCTAAAATTTCAACCTCTTCTATGTATTTCTTTACAAAAAAAATGCATTTGGAGTGCAATGGTATTTCTGTACCAAAAACAAGAAAAAAGAGAATTGTAAGGTGGGGAGTAGTAGTGCCACAATTGTTGGATCCCTTCCCCCACACCTACTTGCGTTTGCACTGGCTCCCCCTTCCTCTCTGCTATGTCGTAGAATGCAAATGATCTCCACGACTAGTCAGAGAGATAAGGACTAGGGGGCTGTTTAGAGGAAATTTACAGATAGAAAAAAAAAACGTTTACTTTTTCTTTAATCAAATAGTAGCAACTGCGTGATGTTTAAAAATTAACTTTTAATAAATTTATTAAAAAAGCCAAACCAACAAACAAAACACTGGGCCATGCCCACACTGCACACCAAAATAAAGGCTGACTCACTCCTCATATTTGGAGACAGTGTGGGACACATTAAAATTTTAAACATCACTCAGTTGCTACTATTTCATTAAAATTGTTAAGTTGGAGCTTGAACTGGTTTGCAAGAAGGTGTGGGGGAAGGGATCCAACAATTGTGGAACTACAACTCCCCACCTTACAATTCTCTTTTTGTCTTGTTTATGTTTATACTTTTTCAAACCTGTGGGGGTCCTCCAACTTTATTTCACTTTCACTTATATAGCGCTACATCTAGATTTGATTTATTTATGTACCAGCTCAGGATAATATGTTAAATACAGTAGAACCTCTTATGTTTTTCAGGGGACCAGAAAAAAATGGTGTATAATCCCAGAAAATGTCAAATCGGGGAAATGTATTATGCATTATATATTGATGGGAGCACAATAATATAGTGTAACATTAGGGAAACTTAAAATCATGATATGTAAAAAATATATATTAGTGCACAAGTGATCTATAGTAGGGATGCACCGAATCCAGGATTCGGTTCGGGATTCAGCCTTTATCAGCAGGATTCG
>CM044431.1:88388032-88434573 GCA_024363595.1 Xenopus borealis | reverse complement strand
CTACAAGTCGCCAGGCGACAAAATGCCCCCGAATCTCCCCGTCTGGCCTTAGCCTTAAATTACATTTGAGATCAACCGTTTTCAATCACTGCCGCTACATATATTGTGTAAACATGTCTTTGAAATAATAACACAAGACCCCTTGCTAGGAGATACCATTGTTTTATTAACACAAATTCAAAGGGTTTTTTTTTTGTTTAGTGATTTTTGATTGAAGAAGGACAATGAATTAAATAACATTTATGGATGGTGAGGAAAATAATTCAGTGGGTCACAAACTAAGTACTTCAAAGATGTGTTTTACATTGCATCTTTCTATCACTCAGGTGTATGGTTTCCCTGTGCAAATCATTTGGTGCAAACTCTAATTACAATAAATATGTAATGATGGACAAAGAAAAATCACTTGTGTTACACATTTTTCTTTTAAAACAAAACTCTACACGCATTACAAGACAACAAATAAACATGATCTTTGCTGATTTTTTATAATGTCAACCTATATGAATCCTCTATTATTTGCAGCAGTTTCTTATTCCTTAATTAATAATTAAGAACACATTGTGGTGGAAAAGAAGTTCATGAGCATGAAAAGACACCTTTAGAAATTGCAACATGTGTTTTATGCAGCATTTAGTTCCAGTGTTTCTTTGTATGTAAAGGACCTACACTGAATTACTGTAAACATGCTAAATAAAACTTATCAAGCCAACATATTGTGAGTGCAAAGGCATATATTTTTTTTTTTGGGGGGGGGCAATTCCCTGCAGGGAACTCAACACAATTCCCAGTTTAGTCAAAAGTGTGCAAATAGTTGTAATCCTCTTCTGTTTCAGTTGTGATTACTTTAAGTGCAGCCATACAGAACAATTCAGCTATTCACAATTGTGATTTTGATTATAAATAACTTTGGCTTCAAAAATGTACTTTGCACCATTTTGCATTGGTAAAATAGCACCAAACAACTCAGTTTATTAGGAACATTTGCTACTAAATGTCAGTGTCTGCTTCCTCAAAAAGACAAACACTAGACATACATCAATCATTTAAAAAGTTGCCATTTAAGCAGCTTCCAAATGTATTGAATGTATTTCCAAACCCTATATTGCTTTCCTACTACCCAATGTGTTCACACCCAACCAACAAATTAATTATTCTAAATTAGGGATGCACCGAATCCAGGATTCGGTTCGAGATTCTGCCTTTTTCAGCAGGATGCGGCCGAATCCTTCTTCCCGGCTGAACCGAATCTGAATCCCAATTTGCATATGCAAATTAGGGGCAGGAGGGAAATCACATGCCTTTTTGTTACAAAACAAGGAAGTAAAAAATGTTTTCCCACGCCTAATTTGCATACGCAGATTTAGGATTCTGTATTTGGCCGAATCTTTTGCAAAGGATTCGCCCGAATCTAAAATAGTGGATTCGGTGCATCCCTATTATAAATGTAACAGTGCAAAAGCTTTTCAAATTAAACAGTGAACAAACAACAAAATTCTTCCTCTGTGATTTCAAAGACATACATGGGATTACTGTCTAAGGAATGTAAAAACCTTACTTCCCCTCAGCAGTTTATCACCTGATGGTCTGGTGACTTGAAATAATCTAAAGAAGTCAGCTATTACCACAGGGAATCTAAAATGAATGATGGCATAATATTGCATAGTGCGTATTTTGCAATTTTTTCATTTCTTGTTAACTATGTGGGGAACACAATACCAGACATTGAAACAGCTTTAAATGGATTCTGTCATGATTTTATTTTTTAATCAATCATTTTTGCATTTTTAACATATTACATAATAAAGGAAACCAAAGAAAGAGGAGAGGGAAGAGAACAGGAGAAGTTTGGAGCTTCGGCATACTTAAATTAAGGCCCTGCTGTCATGATTTTTATGGTGCATTTTTTATTTCTTAATTACACTTGAAATAATTCACTCTACCATATAAAATTTAATTCCTGAACCAATACATATATTTTTTAGTTATGTTATTGGTATGCAGGCAGCCATCTCAGGTAATTTTGCCTGGTTATGTGCTTTCAGAAAGAGCCAGTGCTGCATTTTGGAACTGCTTTCTGACCAGCTATTCTTTCTCCTTCTCAATGTAACTGATGGTGTCACAGTGGAACCTGGATTTTTACTATTAAGTGCTTTTCTTAGATCCACCAGGGAGCCGTTATCTTTTGCTAATAGCGGAGCTGCTATCTGGTTACCCTCCCATTGTTCTGTTGTTGGGCTGCTTGGGGGGGGGTGATATCACTCAAATCAGCAGTACAGCAGTAAAGAGCGACTGGAAAACTGTATATATATATGTATATATTATATATATATATATATATAGAAAATTCCCAAGGGATCAGCACTCGTTTGATGTGATGAAAAAAGTGTATTTATTGTACACACATATACACATCTGTAATATGTGTGTACAATAAATACACTTTTTTCATCACATCAAACGAGTGCTGATCCCTTGGGAATTTTCTACATGAACATATTTGGATCGTGCACCCTCCTTTAAAGGTTTGTTTGGAGTGCTGGCACTGTGGGACTTATATATATATATATATATATATATATATAGTCTGTGTCAGATTTCTCAGTTTGCACTTTTCAAAAATGGATTTAAGTGCAGACTGCTGGAGCAGCACTATTATAATTGCTGCATTTGAAATAGGTTTTCCCATGACTGTATCCCTTTAACAATTTTTTGGCAAGGGATAATAAAAAAATCTCCACACTCTTGTGTATCAGATGACAGCTTGACCACTTCATCGAACAAGACTCTAAATGCAACATCATTCATTAAAAATTATGTGTGCCTCCACCGATCCAATCAAACACTGACAATGCTCATGAAAGCCATACAAATATTCAAATGATTCCAAACCATAATTGGCATATGCAAATTAGGGGTGGAAAGGGGAAACCATTTTTCACTTCCTTGTTTTGTGACAAAAAGTCATGCATTTTCCCTCCCCGTCCCTAATTTGCATATGCAAATTAGGGGGTGGATTTGGTTCGGCCAAATTTGAATCCTGCCAGAATCCTGGATTCGATGCATCCCTATTGAAGTAAAAGTAAACGCCTATTGTAGTCACTCTTGTTACAGTGCCACTACACAATGCTTCCTAAACCAGTGTCTCCCTAAAATGATCTCCTACAAAACCTCTTTTTTTTTTTTTTTTTTGCAAAATGTAATTCCTAACAAGAGTCCAATATATAGTAAATAACTTCAGCAGTTTGTTATGCAATATCTATTTAAATCAGCATTTGCTTCTCTCTTTCCTTTATATGCTTCCGACACTGGACACAATGCAGCATAGCCTCTGTTGGCTTTGGCTACATTGTTTCAGTAGTCATAAACAGTTGTGTGTACAATATAAATAGCCAAGTACTGTTTCCTACAGCAGTGACAGATAGACAGTAAACAACCCTGTTCAACATGAGTTCTGGTTTCTGCCACCAATGTATACTTCGAGTATACAAACCCTGCCTTGCAAAATATTCAACCAGAAAATACATGCAAATAACCTACCAACATGCATTCTCTTTCCAAATACCTTGTTAAAGAACTACCATCTCGTTCTAGTCATGTAATTGCTGAAGGACTGCGCTACATGTGTATGCTAAATAGAATGTTGGCATACAATTAACATTGCTTTGATATTCGCAACGCATAAATACCTTTTATGCCTGCCATGGAGCCGAGCACACAGTTCTTGCAGCAGAAAACAATTACGCAAATAAACTCCAGACGGGAGCGATAAAATTGCTGTTCAGAACGCACTCATATAAACCAGGGAAGAACCTTTCAGTTTAATCAATGGAGCGACTCTCATAAAACACACTATCTGCCCATCTAGCTTTTCTAATCCCAACAACAGATGTTACCGCCACTTCCGCCGGACGTTCTTTTACCATTCATTGCTTCAAGGCTTCCCCCACCCATCTTTTGTTTCGACAAACTTTATTGACATGCCTTTAGAACATTAACATTGCATTGCTGTTGGCTTGGGTCTGCCCGTGGCTCACGAGGTTGGCTTGGGAAGGGATGAGGGCGACCTGGGCGAGTGAAGTGATTAATGATGGTTGAAATAAACAGGGAATGGGAGGGAGACGTTCTATGAGAGGGGCATGACGCATGATGAAGGTGGCACAAATACATGTTCAACGAAATGGCTGTTGAATGGTTTGCTCACATTTGAGATCACTCTTACGAATTAGAGAGTGATATTCCATACCTCCCAACATTTTGGAAGTAAAAATAGAGACAGCATTTTGACCACGCCCATTTTTGTGACCACACCCCCTAATTACCATGTTAATTTTACAAAATGTGGCTGATTATGAAAGTCTGAAAATATTTCTCCTGTTGCAATTACTTATTTTCTTATCTCAAAACTGTTACAAAGTATCTTATCTGCACCTGTTAGCTGTTCTGGGCCCTCTGCCAAAAGCCAATTAATTTAGAAACTTTGTTTCTTTTTCTGGCTCTTCAGTGCAGAGAACAGAGGGACTTTCCAGTACAAATGAGGGACTGTAGGTTGAGCTGTCCAAAAAAGGGTGAGTTGGGAGGTATGATATTCTTGTATTATTATTTGTGGTGGTTGAGTTATTTATCTTTTTAGGGTAAGGGCACACAGCAAGATTCTGGGAGATTTATTCGCTTTGGAGACTATTGTTCTTGGTGACAATCTCCCCAAACTGCCTTTCTCTGCCTTTCCACCAGCTTTAATGAAAAGTCACCAGCGGGATGGCACTAGTGGCACTTTGTTTTCCAAAATCGTCAAACGTTTCCTCACGAGGAACTAGGGTTTCCAACTTTTCTTTAAAAAATACCTGCCTTCCTATTATATATTTAACTTTTTTTCTATTAATAACATTAGGGTTAGCCATCAAAAATACCGGTCAGGCCAGTAAAAAAAAACGGGCAGGTGGCAACCCAACGAGGAACGAAGTGCCGTGAGTGCCATCCCGCTAGCGATTTTTCATTGTAGGAAGGCAGTTCGAGGAGATTGTCGCCCAGAAAAAGAGGCGATTAGTTGCCAGGCGACTAAATCTCCCCGTATCTTGCTGTGTGCTAGAGTCCTGCGCGGGTCCATTTTTTGGGACCCAAACCCGACCCGTACCCGCGACCCGCATTCTTACCCGCTTGGACCCGCGACCCGAACCATACCCGCAATCCGCAACCCGGACCCGCGACCCACTGACCATCAAGAATCAGGAAGTGCTGTCATCATAAACAGGAAGTGACATCAACGGAAGTAGCCGGGATCAGAAAAAAAAGGAGTAAAACAGGAAGTGCTGTCATTGTAAACCGGATGTGACATCATCAGTAGTAGAAATGCTCAGTAAAAATCCCTACAGCGAGGATCCGCGACCCGACCTTCAACCCGCCAACCTGCAGAACCACCGACCCGCTTCTTTACCCGCACCAAGAAATTCTACGAGCAACCCGCAGGGTACCGCGGGATTTTGCGGGTAACCCGCGGGTACCCGACCTGCTGCAGGACTCTACTGTGTGCCCTTACCCTTATGCAGCAGCTGTACAGTTTGCAATTTCAGCAATTTACAGGGCCGGATTTACATAGCAGGTGTCCCTAGGCCCACTGCTGTTCGTCGCCCACATACTCTGCCCTTTATTCACAAATTTTCATCAGCAGGACTGGAGCAATGGCGCTAGGGTTGCCACCTGGCCGGTATTTTACCAGCCTGGCCAGTATTTGTGATGGTTGAGCTCAGTGTTATTAATAGGAAAAAAAGATAAATATTAGGAAGGCTGGTATTTTTTTCAAGAAAAGGTAGCAACCCTAATTGGTGCATGGGAAATTTAAAAAACGATCATATCTCCTGCATTTCCCCAGTGTTTCGGAACCAACGTGGGTGTGGCTAGGCAGCATGTCACCCCCTTAAATCCTGCCACCCTAAGCCCAGGCCAAGGTGGCCTTTCCACAATTCTGGGCCTGGCAATCTAGTTGCTGGAGTCCAAATTACCCTAGCAACCATGCACTTATTTGAATAAGAGACTGGAAGAATGTAGAATGATGAGTAATAAAATGTAGCAATAACAATACATTTATAGCCTTACAGAGCATTTTATTTTAGATGGGGTCAGTGACCCCCATTGGAAAGCTTGAAAATTCAGAAGAAAAAGCCAAATAATTTAAAAAAACTATAAAAAAATAAAATAAGCACCAATTGAAAACTTGCTTAGAATTGGCCAGTCTATAACACATTAAAAGTTAAAAGTCAGTTTAAAGCCAAGTGGAGTGCTGACTGGAGAGAGAATGTTTTATGGGATGGGCTCATGAAGCATATTGATTTTGACATATGTACTACTAGAGATATTGACTTGCAGTGCTGGCGATGCTCTGGGATGTGTTTCAGGCTTTGAGGATAATTTATATTGCACAAGTGCGGTTAACCTTGGGGGACAATAATATCTTTGCTAACATTTTCTGTCGTGTAGGATGGTTAAATCATATTGCTGGTTGGTTGGTTTTGGCAAATGCGCCAGTGCAATTTAGCACCTACATGTACTATGGATATCAGTTGGATAAGGGAGGTTGGCCAGTGTGTGTTGCATCGGCAGATGAAGTGAAGAGGTGCTGCCATTCCTTTTTCTCCCTGCTGAAGGACAGGAACAGTTGAAAGTTGATCATTCCTATATTGTACATACCAGGACAACCCTTTAGTATTAGCTTGAACTACATGTGTTCACAATGTCAAGTCTAAGTTAACAGAACATGTCCCTGAACCTTATGCACACATGATCCATTCTGTCCATAAGTAGGCCTATGTCAGCATACACATGTAGCGCAGTCCTGTCATGTTCAGGAGTTCTATGTCAATAGCCAGTCCTCTATCATCCTCCATACAATGTCATCTGTCCTCCATGCTCCTTCCTCCATCCCCTGTCACCCTGCCTTCTTCCACCCTAAGCCTAACACTTATCCTAATACAAACCCTAAGGTTACAGTCTTTGGGTTACAATTCAGGAGAGTGGTAGGTGAGGAGGAAGGAGAACTGGAAAACCATGCAGGAAGGCTGAAAGCATGCGGAGGAGAGCTGACCACAGAAATTAAACTTCTGAGCCCTGACAACTGATTATTGGGAGGGAGCAGGGCAGATCACAATATGTATACAGTATATGGTGCAGGTATGCATGTTCTGATAAGTGAGAAATAATGTAATGAAAGCCTCTTGTAGGACAAGCTATTTTCTGATGTCATAATATACTGTATATGTCTCAATAATGCTGGAATTTCAGATATGAGTGTTGACATACTCACTGCAACTTTACAGGGCACTGGTCACCCCCTTTTTTTTTTGTTACCCCACCAGAGGTGTGGGCTATTAGAGCCCACAATATCATCACATAAGTAAGAATTAGGGACTGCATATTTATAAACAAAAGCAAAAATTCTAGTGAACTTGAACTGACCTAGCACCCAAAAATTAATTCCACTGTGCACTAATTACTAATAAATCACAAAGGGGCAAATTCACTGAACAGTGCAACTTTGCCAGTGACGGCTTTGTTGCCATCGCAACACTTCTCCAGGAGAAAATTTGCGCAGACAATGCTAATTCACTAAAGTGCGAAGTTGCGTCCAGGGCACTGAATGCTGGTGAATTTTCTCTAGCATTACTTCGGCAGAGTGAGCAAATCAAAGCGAAGCTACGCTAGTGTTCAATTCTGCCTAGCGCAACTTCGCTAGAGTTCTTGCACTTAGGCTAATTTGCATTTGGCGTGAAAATTAAAGTGGAATGGAGCTATTTATGTTACATGGTGCATCACATTTACACTGATAACTAGACATGCCAAGGGAACCTTAATAAAGCCAATAGAGTTGGTTTAATGTCCTACACATAAGCTCACAGTTAAATAATGTGCCATGTGGTAGAATTTTTTTTTATGCCTTTTGCAGCCTAACACCCTGAAAAATTGAAAAGACGCTTGTCTATATCAAGGTCAAAAATTATCAGGTAACTGAAAATTGAGGATGTTCTATGCACTCCAATGCATTTCATTGTCAGAGCTGCAGATGGCAAGTGTGGCGAAAGAGGTAACGTTCAGTAAAATCCACATCTTAGTATGTCCATTCGCTAGAGTGAAAATTCGCCAGGCATTAGAGTACGAAGCAATGCTATTGTACATCTCCTAGCAAAAGGGTGCCTGAGCTTGCTAGTAAATCGGCGAAGTAATGAAATGACGTCACACTGACGATTTTCGCTAGAGTTAGTCACTTCGCCCTTTAGTGAATCTGCCCCTTAGTTGTTCACTCAGATATCTCTCCATTTCTCCACGTTTTTTTACAGTCCTACCTGTGGACGTAGCTACTGAGGATTGAAGTGGGCACGAGGATCACATAAAAATGATCAAACTGTGGGTGCCTTGAGGGAAAGAGAAGTTCAAAAATGGTAGGTGTCGATACAAAATAGCGCAGAGGTTCTGCTGCAAAAGTGCCTTTATTTAATACAACATGTTAAATAAAGGCACTTTTGCAGCAGAACCTCTGCGCTATTTTGTATCGACACCTACCATTTTTGAACTACTATTGATGGCTTTGGATGGAAGCAAGGTGCAGCGATACTTAAAACTCAAACCACAGAGGAACGAGTACCAGTTTATTACATTTACTACTTGAGGGAAAGAGAATAGAGGATAGAAAATATACCCCACCCAGTTTAGTGTCAGTGCTATATAATATACTTGTACCCATTTATGAGCCTTAGTGAAATACGCCTCATTACTGCCTTAGGGAATGTTCTAGTCATTAGCAGAAGATATGTGATTAACCACAGTTGTTTCCTTACCATAGGCTAGCAACTCTATGTTGCAGTGAGTCAACCTGGTTGAACCAAGATTGTGGCAATCACAGCTAAGGAAGAGATTGCTAATTGCATAACTAGGTCATTTACCGTGAGTGTACTGAGATGACATCAATGGCAACATATGGTACAGAATTAAAAAGTACAATGCTTTTGTGAGCTAAAGAAAACTGTGCCTTCCATAAGCATTTTCCTTAAATAGGAAAATCTGTTCATGTGAGTTTCTACTGTGCTGTCTATACTCTTTATAAGGGTATTGTAAAGATGTATAGCAGCACTTGGCACATTTCCTTAATAAAGGGTTAATAATTACATACTGTGGTAGGATGGAGAAAAAGCGGAAAAGAGAAATTGTCCCTAGTGTGCTTACACTCAGTACAGGCATAGCAAACATTGGCAAATAATTTACAGTTTATGTTAGTTATGTGTCACTGAGAAAAAGTGTCATGCACTCGCAGTGTATTAAAGCAGATACATTTGAGATTGACTCCAGTTCCTGTACAGAAACACCTATAAAATTAACACAAACATAATACTTGTGGCAGTTTGGAATGGACTCTAAACGGCTAAGGGCAGCACATATTCTAATACATTTTTTTCTGCCTGGGATCACAATAATTCAGAGCTGAGCATCTAAAAAAAGGAATCAACTTGATTCACTTGGAAAGATAATGCAGGAAGAAGACTTTTGCATATACATGCTGCTATTGACAAGCTGACACTTTAGGCTTAAGTTGTTTATACAATAGACGGCATTTTTAGCCATATTCATTTTTAGGGTTTACTTCTCCTTTAAAAGGGATTTTGTCATCACATAATTGTCACCTTTTATAATATGAAAATATTTTTTGTTTTTTATGTAGTTTATAAGTACAAAGGTAACAACACATGGCGTTTCATGTGCGTCGTACAGTAGTAAAGCATTGGTGGTGCATATGGTTTTCCACTGGCAGTTAACAGTATTGCCGTTATCCGTAAACCTGTTATCCAGAAAGCTCAGAGGTACAGGAAGGTTGTCCCATAGACTCCATTTCATCCAAGTCTAAATTTTTAAACGTGTGCAAGCTGGAGGGGATGTCTGGTAGATGGACGGTATATATCCCCATTCTTTAGGTTTTAAAGAAGCTACTCCTTTAAGAGATTCCATGGGGTTAACCAGCCAGCAGCAAGCTGGACATCCAGGGGTGTTTAATGGAGGTGAGCAGCAGGTGAGAAGGGAGAGAGAAAAGTTTTTTGTTTTTCATGTGTGGTTACTCACTGTGGAGTTGGAGAAAGTTCTTTTTCAAAAGACCAGGGAATTCACTCCCGGCAGACTGGACACTTCAAGTTTTCTTGGCAAGTACACTGCTCTTATATTGGGACTGATGTGTTGCTGAATTGAAGCTGTTTGTTTTTTTTGCCAATGCTTGTCAATGAGAGATTTATTTGAACTGAAGAAAATAAATCAACTGTTTCCTTCAATGTGTAGTGGCCTGTGTGTTTGGTAAAAAAAAAACCCTGCTGTGATCCGCCAAACTTCACAACTGGTGCTCGGATGCGGGCAGGCACTACCAAAAGGGAATTTTAAAAAAAAACGAAAAAAACCTGACATTTAAAGAACCAGTAACATATTTTCGTTAAGATGGAGGAACTGTTTCATCAAATGTCTCAAGAGCCTGGCGGCCCAGCTATCTGCTCAACAGCAATCCATAGGTGCTCAGTTATTGGCTTTGTGAGAGTCTGTAACTTTACAGACAACTGTCTTACAAAAGGCTACACTTACCCAAGCCAATGTGTTGAGGCTGTATAGCAGTTTGCTCCAGGACGAGAGTCCATTGCCGTGGCCCAGAGGAACCCGCTAACCACCCGGGAAAGTCATTTTCTCCAAAAGTTGAGCCCCACAGATGATGCGGAGGCCTTTTTTACCACGTTTGAGATGACTGCAGAGTGAGAAGGGTGGCCCAAGATAAATGGACTGGCCTAATAACTCCATTTCTGTCTGGTCGATCCACAGAAGGCATATTAATGATCTTAACCCAGATGACGCCATGAATTATGATGGGCTAAAGGCAGAGATCCTGGCTTGTGTAGGGGTAACCACTGCAGTCAGAGCCCAGAAGGTACACAGGTGGAAATATCAAACCAACCTACCGCCTAGGTCACAGAAGCATGACCTTATCCATTTGGTCACCAAGTGGCTGTAACCCGAGGATCTGAATGGACCTCAGATTGTGAAGTGGGTTGTGACAGATCGGTATCTTCAGTCCCTCCCTGTTGACCTACAGCATTAGGTGAGTCATTGGGTGAGATCAGCTGGTCGAGATGGTTGAGAGGTACACAGCTACAGAGGAACTACTTGCTCCCACCCGTCAGCGACCATTTACTGTCTCACATCCGGAGAAGTCTACATCGGCCAGGAAAAGGTCCCCATGGAGCCCTAGACTCAGTGTGAAAGAAAGTGGAGACGTGTCATCACCTGCCCAACAAGGGGCACCCAAAGATACCGCTTCACCCCGGAAGGGGGGGAATTTGTAATGCTGGAGGTGTCAAGCCTGGGGGTATACAGTGCTCGTGGATGGCCGAGACCATGGAATTTGGGGCTCCCATGCAGCTTTCCTGTTATGCACAGATAGTCTACACTGCAGGCCCTGACTTGTTTGAGGGGCAATATGAGTGTACTGTTTACATTAATCAGGCTTCCATCAAGGCTCTCCTAGATTCTGGGAGTATGGTAACCCTGGTACTAGACAGTGTTATTGGTGAATTCAAACCAGCAGCCAAATCACTCCAGGGTAATATGCATCCACAGGGATATCCGGTCCTGTCCACTAGTCCAAGTGACCATCACTATTGCCGGTGAATCCATGGTGCATGAAGTTGGGGTGGTGAGTAAATTGTTAAACCCCGCTATTTTGGGACGTGACTTTCCAAAGTTCTAGGAATTGTGGGAAAGTGTGGGGAAGAAAACCACTGACCTGAGGGTGGGATTGGTTCCCCAAAACCCAAGGGATGTGATACTTGATATACCCAGTGATGTTGAAAATGATGTAATGTATGATTTTCAAAATGATATTGTGTCACTGCCCCAAACTCAGGAGAAGAATGGAACACGGATGCTGAAAAGGCTTAAAACTGGAGCTTAAGTCCGCACTTTGTCACCACCCCATCTTGGTGGCTCCAGTTTTCTCCAAGGAGTTTATTGTCCAGTCCGATGCTTCAGATGTAGGTCTGGGAGCTGTATTATCACAGGTCATTAATGGGGAAGAGCATCCTGTGGTATTCCTCAGTAGAAAGCTGACTGCAGCAGAAAAAACACTGCAATATTTGAGCGAGAATGCCTGGCCATTAAGTGAGCCTTGGACTCGCTTCGCTATTACCTTTTGGGTAGAAGGTTTCCGACTGGTCTCTGATCATGCACCACTCATGTGGATGAAACAAAAAAAGGGGCAAATGCAAGAGTAACACGGTGGTTCCTGGCACTCCGGGAGTTCAAGTTTAGGGTAGAGCACAGACCTGGAAAACAGCACCTGAATGCTGATGCTCTTTCCCAAGTCTATTGTTTGGGCTCTTCCGGTGCCTCCACCTCCCTTGGGTTGAGGCAGAGGGGGGGATATGAACAAGCTGGAGGAGATGTCTGGTAGAAGGCCGATATATATATCCCCATTCTTTAGGTCTTAAAGAAGCTACTCCTTTAAGAGACACCATAGAGTTAACCAGCCAGAGGTGGGCTGGACATCCAGGGGGTGTTTAATGGAGGTGAGCAGCAGGTGAGAAGGGAGAGAGAAAAGTTTTGTATTTATCACGTGTGGTTAAAAAGAAAGTGGAGAAAGTTCTTTTTCAAAAGACCAGGTAATTCACTCCTGGCAGACTGGACACTGCAAGTTTCCTTGGCAAGTACACTAGTCTTATATTGGGACTGATTTGTTTGTTTTTATTGTCAATGCTTGTCAATGAGAGATTTATTTGAACTGAAGAAAATAAATCAACTGTTTTTCCTTTAATGTGGAGTGGCCTGCCTGTTTGGTGAAAAACCCTGCTGCGATCCCCCAAACTTCACACATGGTATAATTTTTCTCTGTAATAATTAAATAGTACCTTTTACTTGATCCAAACGAACATGTAATCAATTTTCATTAGAAGCAAAACCACACTTTTGGGTTTATTTAATTTCTAAATGATTTAGTAGACTTCGTGTATGAAGATCCAGATTACCGAAAGATTCCTAATCTGGAAAACACCAGATCCCGATAATTGTGGATAGCAGATGCAATACTTGCCCTACGTCTCTATGCCCCCAGCCTAATAAAGTCCCACCCCCACATCAGGACTGGACTGAGAATCAAAATAGGCCCTGGCATTTCAGGTACACAGAGGCCCAATCAGCCCACTTAGAGGCCCAAACAGTCCCCACCAGCCCACTAAATACCGACTTTCTATGGGACCTTATAGCAGCTCATCTGGCATTTTCCCTAACCCACAGATTGCCAGTCCGGGCCTGCCCCACATTTCTCTACTCCCAGAGTTCTTTCCCCACAGCTCTCTTCCCCAGCGATCCACTCATTTGGCGACATCGCCAAGCCAGTGGATCTTTCCCCGAAATGCCACTAACAGCAAACAGCATGGCTATATAGGGGGTGATCCGAACAGCCCTATGGCTGAATGATCGTGCCAAAGGGCTTCAACTGGCCGGTCGTGATAATATCAAACCTTCCCAATCGATATCTGTTCTCAGTCAGACATGTCTGACTTTTCTGAACCAACTTCAAATAAACTATAGGGCCAACTGACTGATTAATTTGTCTCATGCACTTTTCCTAACAGTACATTGTTGATATATCTAATATAAGTAATTAAAAAAAAAAAACAACTGGACTTGTTTTTTTTTTAAATGCTTATACTGTATTAGATATACCATGACCTGGATGGATGAAAATATTCAGTCCGTATACTGTTGAAAAAAAATAGCTTTAACTAACTAAATCATTAGCTTGCTGATTTCTGTTGTAATGCAAACAAATAGCTATTTTAATTATTCAAATGTTGCTATAGACTGCCTATGAATAGATACAATTTGTGGTACTAAAGGGGTTGATTTCAAAGTGAGTGCAGAGACTATGTACAGGTATGGGAACTATTATTTAGAATGCTCAGGTGACTACATCTCCCCAAATCTGCCCGTGTGCCCCTGCCCTCAGAGTGTAAAGTCCCTGCCACTAGGGCAGGCCCGGACTGGCAATCTGTGGGTTCTGGCAAATGCCAGAGGGGCTACTATAACATACCATAGAAAATCAGTATTTAGTGTGCTGGTGGGTACTATGTGTGGGTTGATTGGGCCTCTGTTTACCTGCCAGGGCCTTCTGTTTACCTGCCAGGGCCTATTTTAATTCTCAGTCTGGACCTGCACTAGGGGATTGGCTGAAGAAAGGTTCAAATTTATTTCTCCAAGCCCAGCCAATTCCCGTGTCCTGTACTGGGACTTACAACTTAAGGAGAAAAAAACAAACCGTAAAGTCAGGAAAGTTTTTTTTTTTTTGTCAGGTTTGGGCCTGAGCCTTAATTAAAATCCTCCCATGCTCCCAGCCTAATTTAGTCATGTGCCCATGTTTCTCTGCTCCCAGTCTAATTTAATCCCACCCCTATGTCTCTCTAAGATTCACAGTTTTGATAAATAGGTCTCCCCATGTCTCCTTGAAGACAGTATTTTGGGATTGTCTCAGCCCCAGAGCTGTTCATGCAACAGTAAGGGCTAGTCCACACGACAAGATTCAGGGAGATTTGTTGCCTGGCGACTAATCACCACTTGTTTGGGGCGGTTAATCTCCCTTAATTGCTTGCCCGTGTGTGTGTCCCGCCACTGAAATGTAAAGTCACCTATGCCTATTCACACGCGGCTCCCCAAAGAAGCGGCGATTAGTCGACAGGCAACAAATCTCCCTGAACCTTGCAGTATGGACTAGCCCTAAGGCTAAGGCCAGACGGGGAGATTCGGGGGCATTTTGTTGCCTGGCGACTTCTCGCCGTGACTTGTAGCCCCCGAACCTC
Source organism: Xenopus borealis (assembly GCA_024363595.1). NCBI lineage: Eukaryota > Metazoa > Chordata > Amphibia > Anura > Pipidae > Xenopus > Xenopus borealis. The sequence continues at coordinate 88,419,712 of CM044431.1, read as the reverse complement.
CCCGAATAGCCACTTACCTAAGCGCACCGGCGTTGCTTGAAAACGCCGGCGCGTATCCACACGGAGCGGCGCGCTTTTTGAAATTGCTCCAAATTGCCTCGCCAGGCAATTTCAAAAAGCGCGCCGCTCCGTGTGGATACGCGGCGGCGTTTTCAAGCAACGCCGGTGCGCTTAGGTAAGTGGCTATTCGGGGAGGTTCAGGGGCTACAAGTCGTATCCAAGGTTTGGGTTATGGTGAGATCACTGGGGGAGCATAAAAAGCTTTTACTATGGGGCTTAATACTTCCTAGCTGTGCAACTGGTATCCATTATAATAGTGTACAGGTATGGAACCTGTTATGCAGAATGCTCGGGATCTTGGATTTTCTGCATAAGGGATGTTTCCATAATTTGGATCTTTATATGCTAGGTCTACCAGAAAATCAAGTAAAATTAAATAAACCCAATAGGCTGGTTTTGCTTCCAATAAGGATCAATTATATCTGAGTTTGGATGAAGTACACAGTACTGTTTTATTATTACAGAGAAAAAGGAAATCATTTTTAAACATTTGGGTTGTTTGGATTAAAGGGTATCAACGAGACACAGCTTTTCAGTAATTAGGAGTTTTATGGATATTGAGTCCCAAATTGTACATATATTTTGTCCTTTATACAGGTTTATGAATAATGTTGTGCTATATAGAGCCATATTTGTAATTGCCCTTGTGTCCATCCTTAATTTTATATGTTGAAAATCATAGGTACATTAAACGTAGTTTGATGAAGCAACATAGTTTTATTGCATGATAGTAATGTGCCCCATAATTTTGACTGTGTCCAGTAACACAAATCTATATGTGTCTTTGTGTTTCTTTTTATAAAAAAATCCTTATTTTATTTTGCAATACATTTATTTTCTTTTTGAAATCTGCTGGGCATTACTTTTTTACCCCAGGTTAAACACACTTCACTTTTTATGCATTACAGTTGTGTCTTCCAGGAATCCTCAAGCAGCGTCTGAAACACATTTTCTTTTAACAAAATGAGACATTCCATCTGTCTGGCTAAAATGGGAAGCAGGGGGTTAAGCCAGGAGAAGGTTGTGGTAGAGGGTGGAGCTATTGGGGGAAATGAGACCAGAGGAAGTGAAATATCTTAGTGTTCGTGGATCAAAGCAGGTGGGAGCATAGCGTTCATGCATGCACAGCACAATTAATGTTTGTTTCAATAGCATGAATGTCTCTGTAGACAAACTTATGCAGAGAGCAGATGATTCTACATGCAGATTCTCGAGCTTTGTCTTCTCACCAGCAGGTTAACCTGCTAGAGAAAGAAAACTTGATGATTATGGATTTACTTACTAACATTTGGCATATGTTGGTTTCTATAAAATGCCTTTAAGTAAGACTGATTGATAGTCTTGTGATCGCTCCATTGTTATGTAAACAGCAGGCTGCTTTCGAAGGCGTCTTGCAGTCCCTTGGAATCCAAAGGAATGTGTTTTTTTTTCAGCCAGCCAGAGTATGGCAGAGAGAAAGATAGCATCATTGTAGCAATATCTAGCAGAAACAAATGGGCCTTCTGTGGTAGCGTAACTCATGCTTTTTTATATTTAAAAAAAGAGTGTATTGGTGTCAGTAGTACAGTCAGGCATCAGAAGTCATTTATTTCAAGTTATACCATGAGAAAAGGGTTGTAATGTTTCCAAAGCTGCTGTAAATGTCTGCAAGTAGCAACAATACAAATGTCACATCACTACCAATGTGTAATGATTTTATACTGGCTGCTTGAAAGCTTCTATTTATGGTTTCTGGGAAGATACCGTTCAGGTATATTTTCCCTTTAAGAAGAAGCTTACATTTTGAAATTGCTTTTGATCCTTCCAATTTATTAATCTTTATAATCATAACAATTTTCTACCTTTAAGATTTATTTTTTTTCTACCTAAAATTGGCAAATACTGGTACATATATTAATGTCTAAACAGAACATTGATTTTCTGTAGCTATATAACGATGTGGGAGTTGACATATTGCTTTTATTTGGCTGAGGTAGATTCCAAAGACTCCAATTATTGGAACTCTATAGAAACATTTGCTACATTTTATATCTTTATTTATGGGGTATGATGGTTCTGTGTAGTCAATACAGTGGTCTTTCAGGGTTAAGTTGGCTGAACAATGAAGAAAACAACATTTGAAAAATAAGATATTGTGGTGCTCCCTGGATGCTCAGCCAAACTACATTTTGGCTTGTAACAGATCAAAACACTAGATCAAACACTGATAGTGAGGGCCACTTATTGCTGACTGCCAATAATAAATAATTCACTTGGTAGATGATTTTGGGCAGACTCTCAGTAGTTTCAGATGTGTTGAATAACTTTCATGAGCCATGTGCCACATCCTACACTTTCTGCTATAGGACACAAAAGAAGATCATTCTTAAAGTTAAGTGACGTTTCTATTTAACAAAATCTAAAACAAGTCACTGAATGAAAATGCATAGCTAGCAGCTGTTTGGGCTCCGCTTCAAATATTTTGAACATTACAAGTTTAAAAGGCTTGCTAAACTTCAAATTAACTTTTATTATGATTGAGTGTTATTCTGAGACTATATAAAAACTACCAATAGCAATAACTTTGTAGTCTTACAATAGATTCCCCATTTGAAGCTGGAAAACCCCAAAAGAAGAAGGCATATAATTAAAAAACTAACAAGAAAAACTGAAAGCAAGTTGCTTAGACTTAGCCATTCTATAACATACTAAAAGTTAACTTAAAGGTGAACCACCTCTTTAAGGGATTATCTTTTACACTGGTGGCATTAAGAATTAATAACAAGGCAATGAAACCAAGCAGCGTGTTTTACATAGTGAATAAAGTACCCCCAATTGTAAAATGGGTATCATAAGTCACAGAGGAGTTTCATAACCATATAAAAGTGCAAGACCGAAGGCCAAATGATTTTATACAGGTCATGGACCTCCGAGGTTACTTCTAGTATCCTCATATTTTTCAACAGGGGGTATTTTATTATAATACACAAGTGAGTCATGTGACAGAAATCAAATCACTAAGCTCTGATTAGAATTAAATGACATCACTAAGCAACATTTTAAGGATATAAATTTCGGGATATTCATGGTTGTATGTCATAAGACTTTTTGTATGGTTTATTTATACTCTGTGTGCATATAGATTAATCATGCACAGCTGGCAAATGTTTAATTTCTGCTATTTGTAAGAATAGCAATAAACCTTGGGGTGTTCACACAGCACTGCAGGGACACTTTGAAGACTTTAAATTTACTGTAATGTAGGGTATGTTGATGCATCATAGCTGTGCATGTCGGGCTGAGGATTTTGGGCTCACAGTGTGAACAGTAGTGTGTAGTGCAAGGTCTAAAATCAGCCTGGATCTCTAGCTTGCTCCCTAGACCATGTTTTAGTGTGTGAAAAAATATTTCTTCTCTGTATAAATTTGATTTACTTCAATATTAGATCAAATCTCAAGAATGTTGAATGTTTCAGCTTCAGCCTTGTGCTTTGAATTTCACGTTATCTAATGCAAACCCTTCTCATGTGATTTCTTTGTTCTGGAGAGCTGAGGAAATTTTGAGTGTGCAAATTTGCTTTCTTAGAAATGAACGTGGGCTACCATACTAATTAAGTAAATGCAAGGAAAATGACATATAGAGGGGACGTTGGTGGTATTTTTGCTTGGTGCTACCTGATAAAGAAATATAGCAGAACCCACTTTTACATGTGAATAGAAATTTAACATGAACATTAGATGACTCAATAACTAAAGGTAAGTTATGGAGCAAAACAAGTTTTTTGACCACAATGCACATAAGATAAGCTTGTAATGCACAAGTGGCATAATTTTTTTTGTGGCTACTGCTGGCAGGCTCATATTTCACAAGTGTGCATTTTTCTCTTGAATCTGTCCATGTGCCCATTTGTTTACAAATTAACCATGCCCTCATTTTAGCGGAAAGTAAATCCAAATAGCATATTTTCATTTTTAAAGACAAACCATTCATTTGCTTTGCCTGTTTAACTTTGCTTTACATTCCTTATAGTTTCGAGTCCGATAATGGACCTGCATTCCATGATTCACATACATGAGCAAGGATCACAGCAAGAAATTTTACAGGAAGATCCCAATGGAAATCAGAGGCACAGAGAACGTATCTTTAGACCAAGAGTATCCCTGTTTGGTTTAAACGAGGAAGAAGTTCGATCTAGGTACCGCTTCAGCACTGAAGTTATTCTGGAGCTTTTTGAACAAATCCAGCAAGATATTGAGCCTAACTGTGAGCGAAACCATGCTGTTCCTGGAATGGTGAAATTACTAAGTGCCCTTCATTATTTTGCCTCAGCTTCATTTCAAGGTACAGTGTCTGCACTTTCTGGGATATCCCAGCCCAGTTTCAGCAGGCATCTAACTCAGGTGTTAAAGGCAATACACAAACTTACTCCACAATATATCGTATTTCCATCAGACAAAGCTGCATTACAAACAATAAAAGATGGCTTCCAAAAAATCTCATTTTTCCCCAATGTTATGGGGGCAATTGACTGCACTCACGTTGCTCTGTCCCCTCCTACAGAAGACATGTACAGAAACAGTAAAAATTTTCACTCGTTGAATGTCCAGATGGTGTGCGCAGCCGATATGCGGATTCTTAACTTGGTAGCTGGTTATCCTGGATCAACCCACGATTCGTATATTTTAAAGCATTCAAGCTTGCACTCAATTTTGACATCTGGAAATTTACCAGAAGGTTGGATACTGGGTAAGCAAATACATTTAAAATAAAAAATATCATTATGTAAACTTAACAATAATTGCTTAATATAGCAACATGGATCCTAGCTGGTGCCATACACTCAAATCACACTCACGTTGGAAATTAAATTTGTCCTATGTGACTAGAATTGCTGGGGCTGAGATTGACTGGGAACCACTGGGTTTCAGCAGTAATACTATTTCAAATAAATGTTATATATCCTGAGCTTACTTTGAATAATAATACATTTATGTGAGGGAAAATGTTTCCCAAGAAATACTAAGTACATTTCAAGTGAAATAATTATATTTTCCAGGTGATTCTGCATATCCTCTGACTGAATACTTACTAACACCTGTCAAGGATGCAAAAACAAAGGCAGAAAAACAATATAACGCTGCACACAAGTTAGCTCACTCCATCATTGAGCGTACATTTGGATCTATTAAAAGTCGCTTCCGGTGTCTGGATCGATCCGGTGGTGTACTGCAGTATTCTCCAGAAAAGGGAGCTCAGATCATCCTGGCTTGCTGCATTTTGCATAACTTAGCAGTCAGTCGAAATTTGCATGTTGACATTCTTGATGATCTTGAGGCTCCACCCCCAGTTCCACCAGTTTCAAAAGAGGAGAACACGCAAGCTGGAAAAAGAACCAGAATTCGAGTTATTAACCAATATTTCACATGTAAGTTTATATTATGCCATTTCTCAACCTGACCTCAGGGTTTAACAACATTGTATAATTTCTAAACAGGGTTTCAGCTATTTGCCTTTGATTATATAGTGAATAAATTACCCCCTCTTGTAAATTATAAGCATATTATAAGTTACCAAAGAGTTTGACGAGAATATAAAAAGGCTGAGTATTTTTATACAGGTCATGGAACAATGAGGTAACTTCTAATATGCTCATATTTTGCAACTGGGGTACTTTATTTATTATAATACATAAGTTTCAGTGAGTCATGTGACAGAAATGACATCAGAATTCACCTTTTATAAGGATATAATTTACAAGATATTCACGGCTTTTGTGTATTATACTTGTATTTCATCTTTGCAGATGCATCCACTGAGATTGTTGTACATGTGTGTGTGTATTACTCACATGATCATTAAAAGGCTAACTTTTTCTACCATAGACTTCAAGGGGCAGCTTTATCAAGGGTCATAGTAAGTTTGAATTCTTGAGTTTTCAAAAATTCACACATTCTAATTTCAGTCCCCCTATTCGAATGTGAGATTAATCACACCTCGACCATGGAAACAGTCCTCATTCTAAACATTGGCACCTAAAACCTGGCAAGTTTATGTACAAGTCAATGGCAAAGGTCACTTGAGCCATTTGGAGATGTTACTAGTCTTTCTGACATTCAAGTTTCTTTTCTTGAGAAAAACTCGATTCGTACGAATCAAATAAATTTGGAATTTTTTGAATTTAAACAGATATTAGACATGAAATTTTTTTCTTAAATAACCTTCTGGTTGAATTGTTAGTATATTCACATTAAATGTTTTTAAAATTAATAAAAAATTTGACCTTTGATGGGCCAATGTTATTTAGCCATTTAGAGGTCTGGTTCAACCCATATTCACTATGGCACACATTTACAACTCATAGGACTACAGAGTGCAAAGTGCACTTTGTAAGTGCTTTGTAAATGGGCAAATAAGTACTGCAATTCTGCACCTTAGTGCTCTAGAATGTGTAACAGAATATTAGGGATGCACCGAATCCAGGATTCGGTTCGGGATTCGGCCTTTATCAGCAGGATTCGGCTGAATCCTTCTGCCGGGCCGAACCGAATCCGAATCCTAATTTGCATATGCAAATTAGGGCCAGGGAGCTAAATCACGTGACTTTTTGGCACAAAACAAGGAAGTAAAAAATGTTTTCCCCTTCCCACCCATAATTTGCATATGCAAATTAGGGTTCGGATTCGTTTCGGTATTCGGCCAAATCTTTCGGGAAGGATTCGGGGGTTCGGCCGAATCCAAAATAGTGGATTTGGTGCATCCCTACAGAATATTAAATGAGTAAAGGAGCTCTCTACAGTTTTGATCTTCCTTATTTGTGGCTGTGTAAGCATAATTTTATGCTCCATGGTATTGCATTTCATATAGAGTATAGGTGAACTTTAAATATTAAAGAAAAGACCAGTAAATGAACCCCCATAAAACTAGACTATAGAAGAGAGTCTATTACTTAACATTATTTTGTTTATCATTTATTGGGATGCAAATATATAAATGAATAAAAGTACTGCACTTCTAAAAAATAGTAAATCATAAAAGAACTGTTGCTAATGGCTCTTTTAAAATGTGTGTTTGCATGAGCAAATTCTTAGTGGAACAAATATGAAAAATAAATTGAGGGTGAAAATGTTTTATAAAAAATCCTCATTATTCATGGGTATGTTTTTCCAACAGGAGATTTCTCACCTTGCAATGGAATACACCTGCTTCCTATGGATGTAGATGGCTGCTTCTCCACCCCTACATGAGAAATGACAGAAACGCCCATCTGCTTTAGTCCTACATAGTACTCCATGGTTAACAATGTACTCATTTTTCATACTGCCAGCATTCCTCACAATGAAATTATTAACAGAAAGATTTACCTATCTATATATATGTGTGTCCATAATAGGTCTTGAGTTATTGGCAGAGCATTGTGGGTAGGGTGAGTTGCTACAGTTCATTAGTGGCGTGATTTGATTGTGAATGAACTGTATATTGTACAGATTGTCAAATGGTCTTCAGTTACAAGCAGATATAGATGTCTATATAAATATAGCTAACAGAATACAGTATGAGGCACTTCACTAGGTAAACCCTTTTGTTAATTCAGAAGCCATTATTTGGTGTAATTCCTGTTTATTTGCTCTGCTAACACACTAAACAAAACACTATTTTTAAATAAAGTAAATTGCTAGCTTCAATACTTCTGTTTAGTGCCCAAATTAAACTATAGTTAAATACAGTAAAAACCATTTACAGAGTATGGTTTGTAGTATTTTCCCTTTAACAGGTAATGAAGTGTGATTGCTGTCTATTATGTGCACTGCATTTTCCCTATTTGCATGTTTATTAGAAAGAAAATATGGAAGATAGGCAGACGGTTGTGTGTCAACCTCAACAAAAACTTCCGCAATGTTTGGTTGAATAAGATTCTTCACAGACACAAAAGAACAGACAAGCAAGTGCTCATTAGCACATGCCATTGTTTTATTGCTTGCCTGTGGAGCATGCCTTAAAGCAAGCTGAATGGCAACTCCCTGAAATATGTATAAAGCAAATACTGAAATGTTCTGTGCACATAATTATATGACTCTTTCTTGATGGAAATTTCCCATGTTTCTGACTGTATTTAATGCCCAAAAGGAAGCTATTTTTACCACTGTATTGAGTATTGCAACTGCTTGAAATTTAATACACCAGCCCTTTTTTCATCAGCTGGTTTGGTACATTTATCCTGCAGTATTACTTCCAGAGAGTTGATGGCCATAGACAGGCTAGTACTGTATATTAGCTGCTGCTAACTCCACTCCAGATAGAGAGCACAATTTATTGGCCCTTATATCAGGGCAAAATGATGGATAGGTACTATATCTAGCTGGGAATTGGGTGGATATATTATCTGGTAGGTTTAATGATCTTGTTGGTGAAGGGGTACACTGGCCCAATGATTTAGTCTTCACTTGGCAGGTCACCATCCATAACCCCATTAACAATCCAAGTCTTTCAGAGAAAAAAAAATTTCAAAATTTTGTAAAAATCAAACCTAATGCTCCAGCAGTTTTTCAACCACAGCTCACTTAGGGACAGATTTATCAATTTTGCATTTATGGGAGTTTCTAAAAACTTTTAAATACGAGTGAATAGAATTGACCTGCAAATCTGAATCAAATTCAATTTGAATTTAACAAAAAAAAATTATTTTTTTTTTAAATTCTTTGCAAAAGTATACCGAATGACTCCAAATTGATTGTAGGAGGTCCCCCATAGGCTTAAAACACAAATTTGGCAAGTTGTAGATGGCAAATAGTCGAATTTGAATTCTTTAAGGGACAGTATATAATACATTTAGGCTATTCCCTAGTCGAATTACACGAAATAAACCTGAAATTCAAATTTAAAAATTTGAATTTTCAATTCGACCCTTGATAAATCTGCCCCTTACTGTCAGAGACTTTCTTTCATCAACACCAAACAACAAAACTGTAGGTTCAATAATTCTCAAAAATATTGGGTACGCCTTAGATATATATTCTAAAATGTGAATTGTAATACTTAGTTTTAGCAATATATTTATTTCCTTCAATGGGTCCCTCTGAAACTGACCACACAAACTAGCTCTGGTTGAAAACTAGTTTTAGAACTTGTTTTATATGGTTTCCCTGAAATTCTATGTTTCCAAATTTGTTGCAAGCTTTGTTGAACTCTGTTTATGTCAAGTGTACTTAACCTTTATGTAGCTGAAATTTAATGTGGAATAAAGTGAGGATATAGTGTTTGCGTTGTAAACAACAAGCAAAGTGAAAACCACTGGGAGGGGACAATTTGTTAGTCATCCTCCAGTGATTATTAATGGTAACCTTAGATATGGAAAGGAGTACCAGCCCAAGGTTTGCAATCATATTCAACAGGGTGGTGCCTAACAAATTGCCACCCTCTTGTGATTTACACTTTTCTTAAGTTTTATACTTTTCTAAATTCATTGCATTTGGAAGTATTTCTTTGTCCCTTAAACAAAGTGAGTTGTATGCTGTCCAAAAAGGATGATGGTGTTTGTTACCTGGAATACTGTTTTGTATGCTGAGTTGGTAGTAGTGGAATACATGTGTGTCTGTGTTCATGTTACCTTCAGTGAAAACTAGTACCTAATACATACTAGTCTTGTCATTTGTACATAAAGGTTTGTCAGAAAATCTTGTTTTCATTATTGAATTATTACCCTCTGAAAAAACTTACAGCATTTGCACTGACTTATTAAATCCAGCATATAACAAAACAATGAACATAGCCATATGTTGGCTATACCTCAATTAGACAGCTTGGCCAGTGTTTACCATACCACATGACCTTGTAGATGTATGATATCTTAGGACAGCTTAAACAGTACATTCTGCAATTCTTTGCTCTTACAAGGGAATGTAATAAAAGTTGGTAACGAAAAAACTATTTGCAATGTGAAAAGTTATGGCTTTGCGCGAGCAAATTTTGTGTTGCGCTAATTTAATATAGCTTTTGTGAACCCGGAAACTGTTTAGCAACCACTTCCAACAGTGGAAGACCGTTTGCGAATTTTATAGTTTGCGCCAATGCGCAGTAAATGTAATGAAACTTCTTACTGAAAAAGTTAATAATGTTGCCCCAGTAGACTTCTGTACTGAAATCCATTTATCAAAAGAGCAAACTGATATTTTTATATTCCGTTTTGAAATCTGACATGGGGCTACTAGACATTTTGTCAGTTTCCCAGCTGACCCTGGTCATGTGACATGTGCCAGCACTTTAGGAGGGAACTGCTTTCTAGCAGGCTGTTGTTCCAACTCAACAATTGACGTACGGTTTGAGCAGAGTTCATGCTAGGAGGAGATGTTTAGTGCCACATGTCTGATCTTGCAGAGGGAATGTCGCCATGAGTTATATCATGGTTTTTTTAAATAAAGCATTGCAAGTAATAAACTTTGTGCAGGACAGAGCTTATCTTAGTGCAGAGTAGAATAGATTTTTTTACTAAAAAATATTTTAGTGTTACATTTCCTTTAACTTTGTTCTGACATATTTAAAGGAATTGTCCCGTATATACATAAAAACTGGGTAAATGGGCAGCAAAATAAAAAATGTTAGCCAAAAATGTAATTTATAAAGGATGGAGTGACTGGATGTCTAACATGACAGAATACTTCCTGCTTTTCAGCTCTCTTGTTTTCCACTGACTGGTTACCCTGTGACCAGGCAGTAACCAATCAGTGACTTGAGCGGGGGGCACATGAGCCATAACGGTTTGCCTTTGAATCTGAGCTGAATGCTAAGTATCAATTGCAAACTCATTGAACAGTTATGTCCCATGTGGTCCACCTTCAAGTCACTGACTAACTCAAAGTTAAAAAGCTGAAAAGCAGGAAGTTGGATTCTGGCTATTATATTATACATCCAGTCACTCCAGCCTTTATACATTAAATTTTTGTTTAACTATATTAGAAACATTTATTTTATACCGCCTATTTATCCAGTTTTTATTTTTACACAGAACTGTTCCTTTAACTCTGTATTTTCTGTATACCCCCTGCCCAGAAAGCAGGATGGCACAGTAGAAATTCCATGTATAACTACCCCAAGAAATCATAGCGGAATGGCTACTTCATTTATAAATACACCCATACATTCCATGTATAAATACCCACAGAACTTATATAAAGATGGCACAATGCCATCAATATTCCCAGAATTCATAGTAGGATGGCACATTGGAATTCCATGTATAAATACCCCCAAAACCCATAGCAGGATGGGAAAGGGGCAATTCCATGTATAAATCCCCCCACAACCCATAGCAGGATGGCAAAGGGGCAATTCCATGTATAAATACCCCACATAACCCATAGAAGGATAACAAAGGGGCAATTCCATGTATAAATACCCCAGAATTCATAGTAGGATGGCACAAGGGCAATTCCATGTATGAATATCCATAGAACCCATAGCAGGATGGCAAGGAGCAATTCCATGTATAAATACCCCCAGAACCCATAGCAGGATGGCAAAGGGGCAATTCCATGTATAAATACCCCCAGAATTCATAGCAGGATGGCAAGGGGCAATTCCATGTATAAATACTCCCAGAACCCATAGCAGGATGGCAAAGGGGCAATTCCATGTATAAATACCCCCCAAATTCATAGTAGGATGGCAAAGGGGCAATTCCATATATAAATACCCCACAGAACCCATAGCAGTAGGATGGCAATGGGGGAAATTACATGTATAAATACCACACATAGCCAGAGACAAATAGATGAGTAAATACATTGACAAATTGGCAATGATGATTAGCCCCTCATCCTTACCTAGGATAGGACGATTCACGACGGTGCCTGGTGGAATCCTAGTCAGCCGCAGATCAGGAGGATTCTCAGGAGTCTTACATGCATTATGCAGCAGTGTGTAACGCACCAATGCCAACCTAAACTAGATTATGCTGGACCCAGCCGCAGGATGTGCACCACCCAGCGCCCCCACCCCCTTAGACACGCTGGCTTTTTCACGCTGTGTGGCGTGAGGGAAGAAGATGGTTTGCGCGCCACAGCTCCACGTAGTTATGTTGCCAGCCTGCCAGTCTCCTCTTCCGTCTCCTCTGCAGCAGGCGGGGTGGGGAGCAGGTCCTGGTGCAACTTCTCCCCGTAGTTACACCACCAGCCCACCACACACAAAAAAAAACAGCAAAAAAAAAAAAAAAAAGGTAAAATTTGTAAAAAAAAAAAAAAAATCCTCCAAACTGGAGGAGGAAAATTCTGGGAGGGCCACAGTCCCTGTTCCGACATCTATGCTTTCTTTAATGAAAAATAAATCTATATCCAATATACTTTATTTAAAACATGTAAACCTGACTGTATGCAGTGAAATTCTCCCTTCATTTACTGCTGTGGATAGGAATTGTCAGATGGTCCTTTACTGCTGGGCAGGGAAACAGTCATACTTATGAACAGCAGGGGGAGCCCCAGCCTTGCAGAACTCCAGCAGCTTGCAGTTGGCAACTGTGTAGAGATTTGTATTTGATTTTATTTTTGCCTTTACCATTTCCAACTCCAGCTGCAGGGACAAAGATCATGGAGCCAGATTTAAACAGATAAACTGAGATTCTATTTGGAGGACAATTTTGCTGCAGCCACTGATTCTTTAGAATTGGAGAAAATTTGTATTAAACAATACAAAAACTATAAAATCCACATTAGACTTCATGACAACACAGGACCCAGTGCAGTCTGTATATTCTGATTATTAATCAGTCTTGCTGTATTGGCTTCTGCTAGATATTATTTGACTTGTGCTGTTTTGATCATTTATCCCTAAGCAGCCCAGACCACACTGAGCATGTTCACAGTTTTGGTCTTGCAGAGATGTTTAACAAAGTTGCAAGATGACAGCCCCCTGTGCCCAACTTTGAAAGCATAAATAATTTGTTTTATTAGGCTTTGTGGTGCAGTAAGTTCATATTTATGTTTAGTATGCAAAATACAGCATTTCTAGCCTTATTCTATTTTAGACTTTCCTTGTCCTTTAACAAATAGTAAGCACATAGGCACATACGGCTGTAAATATGCAAGAACAGTTGCTTTTTGTAAAATAACCAAATAATTTGGTTTAAATATTCTGAATATGGGGGGTTAAATGCCTAAAATACAATATTCTCTTGTTTAAATTGTGATGGTTGCTTCTCAGTTATTAAAGTAAAACTATACCCCAAAAATGAATACTAGAGCAACAGATTATATCAAAGTAAGTGACATATTAAAGAATCTTACCAAACTGGTATATATATATTCGAGTAAATATTGACCATTTACATCTCTTGCCTTGACCCACCATTTCATGATGGTCTGTGTGCTGCCTCAGAGATCACCTGACCAGAATAAGACAACTATAACAGGAAGAAGTGTGGAAGCAAAAGACACAACTTTGTCTGTTAATTGGCTCGTGTGACCTAACTTTATAGTTTGTTTGGTATGTTTGTGTGCACTGTTGAATCATACGATCCCAGGAGGCTGTCATTTTTTAAAATGGCAATTTTCTATTTATGATTACCCAATGGACATACTACTAAAAAAGTATATTATTATAAAAATGGTTTATTTACATGAAGCAGGGTTTTACATATGAGTTGTTTTATGCAATATCTTTTTATAGAGACCTACATTGTGCTGGGGGTATAGTTTTCCTTTAAGGGGAGATTTGGCACACACATGGTACCAGGTACTAAGATTTACATTGATACACATGGCACTGGTAATACAGAATCTGTGTGTTTACTCAGGTTACCCTGTGAACTGGGGTATGTGGGTCAGAATAAGAACTGGGTGTCATGCCCAGTAGCCCAAACCCCACACTGGAATGACCTGCAGGGCCACTGGGTCAATATTTAAAGTATAATTAGGAGGAAGTTGAGTGGAGAGGATGCATACAGACAGAAAGTTTATTGGCAAACATAAAATAAAACAACTTACTGGCTCAGGAGTTCAAAGTAAAACAAAATCCAAGAACAGGCACACTTAGCAAAAAAGGGTAGCAAGAACAAGCAATGGGAATAACAACATGGTAGAGTGTCCTGGAACAGGGTCATCCTGGAATTAGGAACATAGGAACAGGTGTCCAGCAGGTTGGAGAACTATGAATTGAAGTGGGGAGTTGGCTCATGCCTTAAATAAGGGCCCTCTGTTTGGAGCTAATTGGGAAATAGACTGCACCTGCCAGTTAGTGCAGAGCAGCTGCAATAATTAGCTAACCATTAGCCAGGACTAACCATAGAAACCTTAATACATGGTAAACCCATACCTCAAACTGCCAGAATACTAGAGAGGTAAGGGAGCAGGCTAGAATACAAGAGATCCCAGGTTCAAACCAAGCAGAAGAGTAATTCCTTACACTGTGGAATACAAAAAATCAGACAGTTCAGTGGAAAGTCCTGTTCAATGCACTGAAGTAAAGTGCAAGATGGCCTACATTGTTATTTATCAACAAGCAGTGCTATAGAAAGCAACCCCTCAAGTAAAGGCAATGAGTGCTGCTATGTTTCTTGTAAGGTAGAAAAAAACATAGGGGCAGATTTACTAAAGGGGTAAATTCCCCAGCGACAGTTTAGCACCCATCACAACACTTCGCCAGGTGAAAATTTGCTAGGATAACGCTAAATGTACTAAAATGCAAAGTTTTCATCCTGCCCAACAGACGCTGGCAAATTTGTGCTAGCGTTACTTCTGAAATTCGAGGAAATCAAAGTGAAGATGTGCTAGCGTTCAATTCTGCCTAGCGCAACTTTGTTAATGGTCTTGCACTGAGGCTAACTTGCATACAATGGGAAATTTAAAGTTGAATGTTACGTCGCATCGAATACATTGAATTTACACTGATAACTAGACATGTACAGGGAACCTTAATAAAGTCAATAGAGTTGTTATAATGCAGAGTTATACAAGGAAGGTTGAATGGCGGAGCTCAGCCCAGCGTACATCGTCTCACCTCGTCTGTCGCAGCCAACGCGAGAGCTACTTCATCCGATATCTTTGTAATCACAGATTATTGTTTGCCAGTAGCGCTGACAGACCTATCCACGGGAGGCAGCTGCAGTAATAGCAAATCTGGCTTTATTTAAACATACACGGTGGTTAATAGCGGTGAGTGTGCAGCAAAGAACTAACGCGTTTCGTGACCCTATAACCGGGCAGTGCCCGGTTGTAGGGTCACGAAAGGCTTTAGTTGTTATAATGCCCTACACATGAACCCACTGTAAAATAATGTTCCATATGTTAGAAAGTGTATGGGGGAAACCGGTTACACAAAAAACTTTTTCCACTCACAGAATATGTAAGTAACTGAAGACTGAGGAAGTTCAATGCACAAGTCAGGCGAAAGAGGTAACGTTCAATAAAATCAGTATTTTTGTGAATTTGCGGAGTAACGCCCATTTGCCAGAGCAAAAGGTCGCCTGGTGATAGAGTGTGAATTACTGCTAGCATCTATCTCCTTTGTTAGCGAAGTGATGCCTGTGCCCGTAAATCAGCGAAGTCCCTGAAAGTGGCACTGCTGGCGAATCATCCACAGCATTAGTCACTTTGCCCCTTTAGTAAATCTGCCCCATAGAATCTAATAAAAATTGGTTGACTTTATCGAGAATTTTTCTCATTCATTAAATAAATTTGAAGAGTCTTACAAACAAAACATTAGACATGTAACCCAATGCTGACTGCTTTAAAAGAACACTTAGGAATTGTGTGTATGTAACAGTGAATGGTGACATTACTGACTTTCCCCCCTTGATATTCATCTACATAGTTATAGTTACATAGATAAATTTGGTTGAAAAAAGTCCATCAAATGCAACCCCTCCAAATGAAAACCCTGCATCCATACACACACTTCTCCATACTTTCACATAAATTATGGGGCACATTTACTAAGGTTCGAATTGATTCGAAGTGAAAATTCTAATCAAATTTGAATAAAAAAAAATTTGAAATTCGAATTTATTTTGGGTTTATTCGACTATCGAATAGCCCAAAATTTTATTCGAATTGGTCAAATTCAAAAATTCGATTGTCGAAGTACTGGCCCTTTAAAAAAAATTCAATATAACAATGCGGCAGATAAAACCTACCGAATTGCTATATATCCCTATGAGAAGCTCCCATAGGATTTTTCCAAGATTATTTGACTAAAATTCGATCGAATGCTTAAAATCGTTCGAATCAAATCGAATTGCATTAAAACCCATCGAATTCGAGGGGTTTTAATTCGATAAAAATTCGAGGGTCGAATGAGGGTTAATTAACCCTAGAAATTCGACCCTTAGTAAATCTGCCCCTATATATGCCAATATCTATACTAACTATAGAGTTTAGTATCACCATAGCCTGTCTGTCCAAAAAATCATCCAAGCCCCTTTTAAAAGCATCAACAGAATCGGACATCACAACATCACCCAGCAGTGCATTCCACAACCTCACTGTGAAGAACCACCTACGCTGCTTCAAATGAAAGTACTTTTCTTCTAGTCTGAAGGGGTGGCCTCTGTCCGGACCTCCGATGATCCTCTTTATGGGTAAAAAGGTCCCTGCTATTTGTCTATAGTGTCCTCTAATTTATTTGTAAAGTGTAATCATGTCCCCTCGCAAGCACTTTTTTCCAGAGAAAACAACCCCAACCTGGAGAGTCAACCCTCATAATTTAAGCCTTCCATCCCTCTAACCCAGTGGTTCTCAAACTTCTTAATGCTGCGACCATTTAATACAGTTCTTCATGTTGCGGTGACCCCCAAGCATAAAATTATTTTAGTTAGGAAAGTACATGAAACAGCGTTGCTGTATAAAGGTTTGTTTCCGCATGTAGTGCTGCAAAATGTTTTGGCCACACCCCCGATTGCCATGTTCATTTTATAAATATGACTGTGCGCTTTAAATGGGCAGGGAGAGCTGTATGGCAGTCCCTACTAAGGGGATATAGAAAGTTGTAGTGCAACTGGCTTCTCTGCACAGGTTACTGTACTACAACTCCCAGCACCAACACCTGGAGAGCTACAACCTTGGCCCAGGGCTTGTGGGGAGAGAGATGAACCTGCTCCTGGAATCCCTTAAGCGACCCCTGTGAAAGGGTCGTTCGACCCCCAGGTTGAGAACCACTGCTCTAACCAGCTTAGTTGCACATCTCTGAATTTTCTCCAGTTCATTTATACCCCTCTTAAAGGAGAATTCAACCTCCCTTGAAGTTAAGTGCTCATCTGCCCCCCTCCGTTCGTCCCCCGCCCTGCCTCCCCCTGCAAAGTCTTATCCCGGAATCTTTCTCCCTTCTTCCCCTAGCGACCGGAAAAGCAGAGTGAATCCCTAAATGAGGCGTGATTCTTAACAACCCTTACCATAAAATACTCATATCTAGTTAATGTCTGGTTTTAAAATTTATTTGTAATTGATCACATGAAAAAAGTTTGATTTTTTTTTAAATGACAGGTATGGGATCTGTTACCTGGTTACCTAACACAGTACCTAGCAAGCTCAGAATTACAGGAATGCCACCTCCCACAGATTTAGTTTTGGAATGTACACATTCTACCAAATACCAAACTGTAACTCTTTGCTACAGTTTGTGGAGTTTCTAAAAATTGCTGGGTCTCTTCCATTCCCATTAAATCCCCTCCCCCCTTCATTTATTTCTATTGCTGATTCTGGGGGTGGTGCCCACAGGAGTGGCTGGATGGGCTATAGGCTCCAAGTTACATCACTGCTTATCATCTCTGCATTCATCTTTCCCTTTCTGTATTTCACACACTTTTTCTGCTCTCACCTCTCCCATTTTACACAGCCCTGTCTGATCCCTCTTATTTCCTCTCCTTTAACACTTTTCTCCGCCCTTTTTTCTTCTCTGTCTTTCCCACCAGTATCCCCTCCCATTATTTCTATTTTTTATTTTTAACTACAATTTTGTGAGTGAGGTAGAAAGATAAGATAACATCATTCAAAAAGGGCATAACCACTCTGTGGCAGTACCTGGTATGAAAGCCTCAGTTGCAGCTATAATTTTCTCAGGTGAGATACAGAATGGAGAGGAAAACATTATAACAATTCAGCAATGTTGAAACAAAATGTAAAACATATTAAAAAGAAAAAGAGAAACAAAAAGAAAATAAAAGTATGAGCAGACTTTGCATACCATATAAGTAAATTTGTCAAGCAATTGATTGACCCTCTATCTCAAGGGTCATCAAGTTGAGAGTAGATTTGCCAGGGACCCCCATATAAGAATTTGTTTATATTTCCCAAAGGATTTAGTGGTTTAGTTCATATAAGTATACCCTCGCCAAACTCTCCTTAACTTTACTGAAAAACTCTGTAGAAAGTGAGTTTTCCAAGCTGCTGCAATTGCTGCATCTGTTTGGTTGCGTTAAATATATAGGTGATTCAACAAATCATATTTAGTAATTACCTCAGTTGGTTTATTTAGTAGATCTTCCTAGGGATTTTTAGTAGGAGTAACTCCTAGAATACTATCTATCATGGCAAATACCATTCACCAAAGGTGCCTGACTTTAGGGCACCTCTGAACCAGATTATTTTGTATTCTTAATTTCTACAAACTCCTTCCCCCTCCATATTTTATTTAGTCCCTATTTTCTTCTACTTTTGTTTATTTCTCTACTTTCAGTTTCATATGTTTAAGCCTGTCCATTGCCCTTCAATATATTGCTTCATTATATTCTTCCAGGTCCAGGTTTGCTGTCAAAGTTTAGGTCAGATGTGTAGGGATTGTATACTCTGGAGGGACGTTTTAAATTTACTCACCAGCATCAATGTTGTCCAACGTCTTGGTGAGAGAGTAGTAGTGTAGTGTAGAGTAGTGTAGTGTGTTTTAATTTTATAGATCTGGGAGAAGGTACCAAAGTAGGTAGTAGAACTGTGAAGCCAAATAGTTGAAGGTCAAGGTTTGCTGACAAAGTTTAAGTCAAATGTGTAGGGATTGGATAGGCTGTAGGGACGTTTTAAATTCACTCACCAGCATCAATGGTGAAGAACTGTGAAGCCAAATAGTTGATAAAGTTGGGGAGTGCTAAACCCCTGCAAAGTATGTGACGGTAAGTTTTTTTCATGACATTCTAGGGGGTTTCTTATTCTGTGTGAACAGAAGGATTTTCATGATTTGATCATAGAATCCCCTAGAAATGTGAGTTGGGAATTAAAACAGAAATGTTAAGTGTGAACAAATCTTAAGCACATTTTTGAAAAAGAAACTTTTTATTTGTTATTTTTTGTTAAGGAACACATTATAACAAATATATGTTAACCAACTGTAATTAATACATAATGGCTATTCAATGAACAAAAAAACATCATCAATCCTTGGGAAAAAATCAAATACATTTTCTTTTGGCTACATCTAAAACTGTGTAATTGTTAAGTGGTCATCATTCAACCATGGTGTAAAGAAACAAGTAAAAATGCAAAATTGCTATATAAATAATAGCCCAGTTGACAATGTTGTCTATCAGTGCTTGTGCTTTTGAAAGGATTAGTATGTTTTTAACGGAGTGTGACTAGCTCCTCGGAGGAAGTTGGATGAATAGCCACTGTGTTGTCAAAGTCTTTCTTTGTGGCTCCCATTTTAATAGCTACTGCAAATCCTTGTAGCATCTCATCACAACCCAGTCCTTGCATATGCAATCCCACCACCTGCAAATATAATTTTTTTGTTAAAAGTATCATCGCATTTTAAATTGCCATTAGCTGAAGACTCTGACTCAACAGCTGTTTGTGAACAATTGCTTCTCTTACTGATATCTGATTAGGTCTTAGTCAAAGAAACATCAAGAAAGCTATAGAATCCAGTCGGGAGAGGACTGCATCCATAGCACAATGTGGTGTGACTAATATGCATGGCTAGTGGTTGGCCTTATCTGTAAGGTTCCCTCATGTTCTAACTTTTGGCCCAAGCTCTGTACCACTCAATCAACACAATCTTGCCCAAAAATATCCGCTAATATCCATTATATGCTTTGCTTTATTTACTATACAGGAACTTGAGGGCCTGTGCCTAGGTACCTTTAGGGACAGTGGCCCTCAGGTGCCTATACACAAGTTACAGTTTGTGAAAATAACAAAAATCTCTGCCTTCCCCAGATTGCAGGATAAATGTGGCAATGGAGGTTTGGGGTACCTGAATATCACGATTAGTGAGTGTGCAGTATATGTCTTCCTTCTGTGCATGTGTTCATTGAGGGCTGGGGGGTGGTTAATGTGCAGAGTTCTATCAATGAACTGCCAAATTTACAGCATAAGTGTTTCACTTCTCACCTTCTCCTCTTTGCCAACACAGACCAGTTTCATGACACATTTGGTTTTCCTCCTGGTTACTGCATGATACATTGGTGAAAATGAGGTAGTATAAACTTTCACATTTTCCCTTCCCTTTGCAGTCACTGCTTCTTCTGTAAAATGCAGAAGAGAAAAAAAAGAAGTCAGTGAAAATGAGTGCTGATAAATAATGAGAACACATACAGTGATAATGAGAGATTTTATTTTCTTATAAAGGGATTCTGATACATTCCTGCGACAATCCTGCTGTGTGAGGAGCAGCCTAGAGCAGTGATCCCCAACCAGTAGCTCGCGAGCAACATGTTGCTCTCCAACCCCTTGGATGTTGCTCCCAGTGGCCTCAAAGCAGGTGCTTACTTTTTAATTAATGGCTTAGAGGCAAGTTTTGGTTGTATAAAAAACAGATGTCCTGCCAAACATTCTCTCCTGTAGGCTGCCAGTCCATATAGGGGTTACCAAAAAGCCAATCAGAGCTCTTATTTGACATCCCCATGGACTTTTTGCTCTCCAACTCTTTTTTAAATTTAAATGTGGCTCAGGAGCAAAAAAGGTTGGGGAGAGTAGAGTAACCTGCTCTTCACAAAGTGGACAGAGAGCAAAGGAAGCTGAGCGGTTTTCCTGGGTCGTGTTGGGCTGGGGGCATCGTGATCTGTAGACTTCCTACATTTTAGTGCCACAACTGTTTAGTAATAGTGACATGTCCCTTATGGATTTACATAGGAACGTTTTAGTATACTTTTAAAGATGTTATAATTACCACAGACAGACATGTAGAGGAAGGGCATTAAAGTTTAGCAGAAAGATTTTGTAAGTTGTTGCTTAAGGGAAAGAGACACACAGTGCTATTTGGGGGAGAATAGTCGCCTGGCAACAAATCGCCTCTTCCTCAGGTGACTAAACTAAATCACCAGCGGGTGATTCAGATGACTTAATTTTCCAAAGTCGCCCAAAATTGCCTCACGAGGAAACTTCAGGTGACTTTCGAAAACAAAGTGATCCAGGTGCCGGCGATTTAGATTCTAGTCGGCGGGGAGGCAGTTCGGGGAGCTTAGTCGGCTGAGGAAGAGGAAATTAGTCGCCAGGCAACTAATCTGCCCCTTACAGTCAGCCATGATAAATAGACTGACAGGGGAAGAACAGGTTTATTCTTAAGAACCAACAGAAAGATTCTAGCAGCAAAGCAAGGAGAAGACTTTATTGTCTTGAATGATAGTACTTTGATACTGGTTATACACAATACTGGTGTAGAATATATTCCATACCTTCTGTGAGTCCCACGGTTCCTATGGGTGGATGACTGAACACCACAGTTGGAATGTTATCATAGTCAAGTTTGGAATCCTCCTGACCTTCAAACAATCGATGAGACAATTTTCTTCCAGCAGCAATTGCCACTAGAAAGCAACATATTAATTAAAAATGATAATAATGCAAAACAGGGCATGGTCAAGTTTAAACAATCTGAGAACATGTAACTTCTAACTGGATTGCTAGGATTCTTAATGGCATATCCAATAAACTGCCAAGGTTAATGTTCACAAACTATTACAGGTCTGAAATATATTCTAAGGAGTCACTTGCCCTCCCAAGCATTCCCTCCAACAGCCTCTGCCTGAAAGGTAATACTGATCTAAGACTTCTTGTATACTTGAGATCAATCCATGCCATGGACCAGTTATCTACCATTATAAAACAATAATGTAATCTGTATAGATCCTGGGCATGCTGACTACCATAACAAATCTTGAAGGGCCACATCTGGTCTGCAGGCCTCAAACTCGACAGCTGCACTCTGTAATGACCCGCAATTGTTTTGTTATGCAAAGAAAGCCATTCAGATATATATTGTCGTCCCATATGCTTAGGGATGGAGAAGAAACTAAAAACACCTAAACTAAAAACTACAAATTAACTAGTTTGCCAGAGGCCGATTATGAGGAGTATAATGCACACCACATATCTAGCACACCAGAAAAATGTTTATTCAGTGTGGGAGTGTGCTAATAAGGTATTATATTATTAAATGCAAAGTAACAACTCAAACATCACTTTTTAGGATTATTGCACTCCGAACTGAATTGTATTAATATTAAAGTCACAATAAAATCTGTATTAAGACATATCCCAAAGAACCCTTGCACACTTCTGTAATTATGAAGCCTATGAGTAAGTGCCCCAATAGGCACGTAACTCATCAGGCCATTTTTTGGTATGTCTCAATAAAAGTACTGAATTTTTAACTTATTTTGGACATTATTTACTTTGGAGGAGGTATTTACAATTTTCAGTTACATGCAAGGCATTGCGGAAAATGGAATCACGACTGATGGAGCTGAATGAAATGGATCTTAATAATGTCCTTAACTCATCTTAGATTTGACATAATTAAAATTAAATTGTAAATAAGATAAATGCCGTTTTGAAGATATAACTATGGGGCTGTTATCTATATACGTCACATACATATCCCAGCATATATGGATTATAATTATTGTATGACATTATTGGAAAACAGGTCACCAGTGAGATTATTTCCAAACAGAATGCAATCATTTTGCTTGAGCATAATTCTGGTGAGGAAAATTATGCAAACTCTACACACCACATTGGCAGAAAAGGTAAAGTGTATTATTAGTTACTGTAGTACTACAACTTCCAGAATCATTTCCACTAATTTAGTTAGAAAAGGGATTAAATGCATTTTGTTAAAATTGTATCTATTTAACGTGTAATCATTTCACAATAGTAGTGAATTACCTGGTGTTAAAAGTGCTCGGCCACACACATCACCAACAGCATAAACACCTTTTCTGCTGGTGTTTTGGAATTCATCAACCACAATGTGACCCTTTTCATCAAGCTCAAGGCCCTGGAATGAGTTGCAAAATACAGGGATGAGAGTAATACAGGTATGTGATCTTTTATCTGGAAAAACTCTCCCATACAGTCCATTTTAAGCAAATAATTCTAATTACTTTTAATGATTTCCTTTTTTTCTCTGTAATACTACAACAGTACCTTGTAATTGATCGTAACTAATGCATACATCTAGAGGGCCATTTACTAAAATCTGAACCAGGACCAAAATCCCATACCAATTTGACCTTATTTATTATTTAAAAAACTCAAATGAATTGCTTATGGGAAAAATCACACATTTTTTCGGGTTTTGCCCAAAATTATTGGATTTTTGGGCTCAGACCACAGTAACTTCCAATTAGTATAGGGACCTCTGCCATTGACTTTTACACAACGTCGACAGGTTTGAGATGGTGGATTTTCAGATTCTGGCTTTTTTGCAGCATTGGGCTTTAATAAATCTTGAAAAGTTTGAATTTTCAATAAAACCCAAAAATTTTAAGTTTCGCCTAAAAAAGCCAACTAGATCAATTCTGAGTTTAATAAATTACCCCCTTAATGTTTAAACGTTTAAAGGAATTGTTCAGTATAAAAATAAAAACTGGTTAAATAGATAGGCTGTGCAAAATAAAAAATGTTTTCAATATAGTTAGTTAGCCAAAAATGTAATGTATAAAGGCTGGAGTCAATGTAAGTCTAACCTAAAAGAACAGGACACTACTACTTGCTTTTCAGCTCTCTTTTGTTTACACTGAATGGTTACCCTGGTGACCAGGCAGTAACCAATCAGTGACTTGAGGGAGGGCCACATGGGTCATAACTGTTGCTTTTGAATCTGAGCTGAATGCTGAGGCTCAATTGTAAACTCACTGAACAATTATGTCCCATGTGGCCCCCCTTCAAGTCGCTGACTTACTCAGATTTAGAGAGCTGAAAAGCAGGATGTTGGATTCTGGCTATTATATTTGACATCCAGTCACTCCAACTTTTACAGTTTGCATTTTTCTCTGACTAACTATATTAGAAATATTTTTTATTTTGCACAGCCTTTCTATTAAACCAGTTTTTAATTTTACCCTGAACTGTTCCTTTAAGTATGGAAATCCAAATTACAGAAAAATTCTGAACTCTTCTCACTCCAAGTATTCCTCACAGTAGATCCCATATCTATACAATTATAGTGACTACATTCCACTGTACAAATCAGATATGCCTCAGTTGCCTCTCTTCCTCAGAATGTATTCATAAGTGTGCAAATTGGCAGCCTGCATATTCCAAAAATTTGGAAGATTAAAGGAAAAGGATTGTCTCAATCACTGGGGGATGCCAAATATTAGGAGCCCCTCCACTTCAGTGATTGTAATCACTTATGTGATACCTCAGGCTGTTGCTCCTGTTATCAAAAAACAGAACCAGCCTGGAACTTTACAAAAGGGCCACAGATTGATCCTCTTTTCTCAATGTCCCAGGCTGCTACATGCGCAGTGAAAAAAACATCTTTTTTTTGGTTAAAATTAGTTTTTTCACTATATTACATATGCATGCCCAGACTGCATAAAGAGAAGCATGAAAAGGATTGATTAGTGGTGCTTACTGGATACTACCCTGGATTGGTGCAGTTGTCTGCTAAAGGTGGCCATAGACAGGGAGATCCGCTCGCTTGGCGATATCGCCAAACAAGCGGATCTCTCCATGATATGCCCACATTGAAGTGGGCAATATCGGGCTGATCCGATCGTGGTCCCTAGGGCCCAACGATCGGATCAGAATGGAGGCGATATGGGCAGTTGGATCGTGGGACTGCATACACGCAGAGATGCGCAAGCGATCCGACTAGGTTTTTTAACCTGCCCGATCGAGATCTGGACGAGTTTTGGCCAGATATCGATTGGGGAAGACTGTTGGATGGCCCCACATACGGGACAATAAGCTGACAAATCGGCCGTGTATGGGGGTCTTTACAGGAACACTGGCACAGGGTATCAGGAAAATGATTACAATCACAAGCGGGAGCCTAAAATTGGGCTTCTCCCAAGTAATTGAGTCTATCTTTCTCTTAAACAGAAAAGATTCACTGCATGAAAACCAACCACCCTCACCCTAACATTTTCTTTCAATATGTATATACTGCTTTCTTGCTTTCAACACTACTGTTGAAGAAGCACAACCAGTGAAAGCTTGTTGTTGGCTCTCTTTCATTTTGCCTCTTCAGTTCTAAGTATGCTATTCTTATGCCTGAAAAATATGAGAGTTTAAGGGAATTTATGGGTTTGGTGTTTGTTTGAATGAAACATTAATACATGCATTTATCAGAACACAGCACAAACATAAATATTCTGAACATCATGAAGACATGGGTCATTCTTCTTACCAGATTTTCTAGGCCCAGATCCTCAGTTTTAGGGTCCCTTCCTATGGCCCACAGTAAGCAATCAACATCCTGAATTGTCTTCACTGTTGGCTTACGCCCAGGCATGGAGCACTGGACATTGATCTCTAGACCTGTTGTAGACTTCTTGACTGATTTTACCTACATAGTTGCATATAAAAAAAAAAAAAAACTTTTCAAAGCTGAACATTATAGTTTTATTTTAGAAAATCAGACAGCTGAATACTTGCTGCTATAAGCTGCCCTGGTGCAACGTAAATTATGTTTTTTTATGTTCCAATTCTTAACTATTATTTTGGAAGAATTTAACTAAAGCCATTTGTGTGAAACTGATGCTGATACAATCTAATTTTTCACCTGTAACAGTTTAGTGTCACTGATGGCTGTAGGTACAGGAGCAAACGAAAATATCCATATTATTTGTTCAGAGCACTTGATATACTGACAGTTTTACTTAAAGATAGAACTTTTTCTTATTGAATGAATACTGTAAGATTATGAATATTTATCCGGATTCACTTGAAGCTATTAGAGGGAGTGCTGGTAATAATTCAATAGGCATTAATGTTTACCTGTGCATACTTCCAAACTTCCACTCCTGCATTTTCTAGCTCTTCTGTGCAATTTGAGCTAATAATGGAATCAAATGTTCTTAGTACCTGCAAAATATAAAGAATAGATATTGCAATAAAGATCAGTGTTAAGGATGTAGGTTTGTTTTCTGCTATTACATTATGGACTATTTTGTGTATATTACCAACATAAAAATTCAACTTAAATAATTTATTTTGAAATGCGAAAACATTTGAAGAGGTGAATACTTATTCAAGTCACGCTCTTATTTATAAAAAGTTCTGCAAATAGCAACTATGCAGCAGAGGGCCAGGGTGGTTAGGATACCCAAGGCAGGCTGGCTCATCAGCTAACTGTGTTACCCCCAAGGGACAAACAGAATAAGTATGTGCCCAGTGCTCTCCCAATGTCGTGTCCTTAACATGTATCTAGGCATCTCTAATAAGTAAGTCTGCCACAAAAAGCAATATATCTTATAGAAAATAAAAATCATAAGCATGTTTTAAACCAAACCATTAAATTAGACACCTCACTGTTTGTAAACCATACTGATCTTTCGATGTACAGACAATTACATACAGCAATATTCTTTAACATCAAAGATGCTTAAACAGGTGTATTCCCTTATCTCTTTTTAAAATATTTTTCAATACATAATTGATTAATACACTTTGTTTTTGCATCCCAAAACTAGTATAATGGTGTGTGCGGCTTTAAAGGAAAATTAAAAAATAAACCACGAAGGACTGCCGGTCTGTTGGGGAAACCCTTGTGAGCCAAATTGCTAACCATAGAACCATACTGGCCCAGTATTACTTTATTGCAGACTGCCATGAATGTTATTCTTCCAATGTATCACTTACAATATAAAGATCTGTTGATTATGTATTAATTTTAAAGGTGTAGTTTGTCTTTAAAGGGGAACTAAAGAAGTAGCTACAAATGTTGTACATTGTGTTATGGGCTTCTGTACCAGCCCAAGGCAACGACAGCCCTTCAGCAGTAAAGATTTGTGTATCCAAAGATGCCCCAGTAGCTCCCCCTCTTCTTTTCTGCTGATTCACTGCACATGTTCTGTGCTGATGTCACATACTGAGATTAGGGACCAACTCACAATTTACAGTACACATAGAATATAAATGTCACAATATAAGGCTAATCAGTAATTAGTATAGATAATTACTAGTACTACAGGACAGCACAGAAACCAGTGCAACTAGAACCAGAATTTAATGGTAATAATCAGCCCTGTAGAATCAGCTTATATTAGAAGCCAATATCATTTTCTGCTTGATAATTTGTGACAACCCCTAAGCTTCTCAACAGCTGTTCAGAGCCCATAGGAATGTGAGTGTTGCAGACACTTTCCAAGATGGTGACCCCCCCTGTGACAAGTTTGAAGTCCTGGATCATTGCTGCTATTGAGAAGCTGAAACTTTAAGCTGGTGCAATAAGTTCAACCATTTTAATTTTTAGGGTTTAGTTCTCCAACCTCTGTGCCACTAGTTATCCTGAAGTGTGCCAGCATCAGAAAATTGTGCGATATGTACCATAGGAAATAAATTACCTTGTCCTGACGGATCAGCAGTGAAGCCTTAGATCCCAGAGCAGACAAAATTCCTGCAATTTCAACAGCTATGTAACCAGCACCAACAACAATGCTGCGCCTGAAACATTCAATTATAAGTCAGATTACAGCTGAAACTTTTCCTATTTTCGTGTTGTAATAACAGGAAAAAATATTTTTTAATACAACAAAAATGTGTTGTGCACTTGCCAGAACTTTCATCTAAAGTTCACCATGCACCTTTAAGTAAACTTTTAATATGATCAGTGATATTTGGAGATAATTGGTCTTAATTGTGTTTTTTTAATTATTTATCTTTTTGTTCAGCAGCTTGCCAGTTTAGAATTTCAGGAGCTATCTGGTTGCTAGAGTCCAATTAACTTTAGCAACCAGCAGTGTTTTGAATTAGAAACTGGAATATGCATAGCAAAGAGCCTAAACAGACAGGATAAGTAAAAATTGGAAGATTAACAATAAAATTGTAGCCTCACAGACCAGTTTTTGGCTGGCAGGGTCTGTGAATATATAGACTTACTAAAAAGTTGAAAAAAAAAAAAGCTTTTTTTGTGACATTAAAGTTACCTTCAAGTCACCAAATGAGTGATTTAGAAGATCATTGGGTTGTATTTGTTTTATGTTGTTTACACAGAGGTGTTAAAGATCTAATAAAGAAATGCCTCCTCAAAAAATGTGAAAAATGCATTGAGTGGTTGTTTAAGTAATTAAAATTTTGATCTTCCCTAACTGGCTGTAGGGCCAGTGGCTCCGGGGGTTCATTTCCTATGCAAAAGGCTTCGCCAATAAAAATGCCCTGTAACTAATAGTAGAGCAATACTCACAACAAGCAATGGGTTGTGCGCATTTTGTCCTTTTGAATTCACTGACCATATATGCTACCATAGATTTTGCTGAAACTGTGACAACATCGGGAGTCATTTGTTAAGACCTGGGGTAAATGTGCAAAAGCATGCCCCCATAGTGCTCACTCACAAAGCACTTTTGCCTTGGGTGTTGCTGTGCTCTAAATCCTGGTTTGGATAAAAGAAATTAAGTGCATAGCGCACAGTTTGTGATTGCAAAAAATTGAGAGCTGCCAGCTACAAATGAGCACATAGACAAGAGAGCCCTTTCATTATCATTTACCCATAGAGACATCTGTTGATGGGAGTGTACAAGAAAATATTTACCTTGGCAAGTCTGTAAGTTCAAAAAACCCATCACTAGTGATACCTAAACTTGCACCTGAAAAGAAAATAAATGTATGTCAGCACACATCTTTCACCAAAACAGAACACAGGCACCGTAGCTATTCCCATTTTGCCCTAAAAATCAAATGGGATAAAAGCTTTGCTTTTCTATTTTTTTCATTCTTTTGTGACAGTCTAGAAACAAATCCCACCAACAATGTTCCAATATCTAGTGAAAAACTTCCCCAGTAGAGTAGGCACTTGTTATATAAGCAACAAACAACAACATTCACATTAATATACTTAGCTTCCTAATAAGATGTTAAATTAGCAGGTGCCTAAACACTTGCATTTTATTACAGTGCAAATAGGACACTTCACATCAACATAAAATATGGCTAATTTACTAACATAGGCAGTGTCGGACTGGCCCACCAGTAATCAGGAAAAGTCCCGGTGGGCCCAGGTGTCAGTGTGCCCTCATGCTGCTAATTTGGCCAAGTTCATGGCCATTCCCTATTTCTAGAGGCTAAATAGATGTCATAATAGATTATAGTATGTAAAGAAAATACACTAGGAGAATAGAGGTTGAATGAGTAGAGGAAGAATAATAGTACTGAGAGTGGGCCCCTGGTCTAAGACTTTTTGGTGGGCCCCTGATGTCCCAGTCCGACACTGATCATAGGTGCTTAGTTATATCTGCTTAATTACCTATGGCAACCAATAATTAATTTGTTTTGGTCTACGAAAAGATCTGCAAAGATTTGATTTATTTCTATGGTAAGTAAACTGGTGCAATTTAGCCCCTATTCTGGTACATTACCTTTATGTAGAGCACATCTGAGAAGCAACCTTAATAGCATATTATTTTTGAGATGTATGCATGGGTTCCATGATCCGTCACCAAAAAAACAATTCACACAGTTTTCTTTAAGAAGAACTAAACCCTAAAAATGAATATGGCTAAAAATTCCATCTTTTATATAATAAACTTATTGCACCAGCCTAAAGTTTCGGCTTCTCAATAGCAGCAATAATCCAGGATTTCACGGGGGGTCACCATCTTGGTAAGTGTATGTGACACTCACATACTCAGTGGGCTCTGAGCAGCTGCGGAGAAGCTAAGCTAAGGAGTTGTCGCAAATTATGAAGTAGAAAATTAAGTTTGTCTGTAATAGAAGCTGATGATATAGAGCAGATAATTAAATTCTGATGCTAGTTGTACTGGTTTCTGTGCTGCCATGTAGTACTGTAGTACTGTACTTATCTGTATTAATTACTAATCTGCCTTATATTATGACATTTGTATTCTATGTTTACTGTATATTTTGAGTTGGTCCCTAAGCTCAGTAAGTGACAGCAGCACAGAGCATGTGCAGTGAATCAGCAGAAAAGAAGACTGGGAGCTCATTTGAAGCAGCGTAGGTGGTTCTTCACAGTCAGGACGGTGAGGTTGTGGAATGCACTGCCGGGTGATGTTGTGATGGCTGATTCTGTTGATGCTTTTAAGAGGGGTTTGGATGATTTTTTGGACAGACATAATATCAAAGGCTATTTTGATACTAAACTCTACAGTTAGTATAGCTATGGGCATACAGGTATATGGTTTGTGTTTGAAAGAGTGGAGATGTGTGTGTGTGTGTGTATGTATGCTGGGTTTTTAATTTGGAGGGGTTGAACTTGATGGACTCTGTCTTTTTTCAACTCAATTTAACTATGTAACTATGAAACTATGTAACTATGTACTGGGGCATCTTTGGAGACACCGATCTTTACTGGTAAAGGACTGTAGTTGCCTTGGGCTGGTACAGAAGCCCAACACATAATGGACAACATTTCTAGCCTACGTCAACTGCTAAAGGACTGTGGTTGCCTTGAGCTGGTACATAAGCCCAAAACATAATGGACAGCATTTCTAGCCTATGTCTGTAAAGCTTAAGTTCTCCTTTCAATGGATACCAAAGTATTAACTTCAGTACAATGTACACGTGCATCACTTACCTGGCATGATTGATAGTAACAAATATTATTTCCATTGATCACTTACCAGGCACCTCTGCATCTGATGGCATTGAAGGCTTTCCTCCAGTAGCTATTAAAATATGTGGGGCACTGTACTTCTGGCCATTGACTTCCACTGTTGGT
Organism: Xenopus borealis; assembly: GCA_024363595.1. Taxonomy (NCBI): domain Eukaryota; kingdom Metazoa; phylum Chordata; class Amphibia; order Anura; family Pipidae; genus Xenopus; species Xenopus borealis. Next base: position 88,388,635 of record CM044431.1, on the reverse strand, counting down.
TCTGGATCAGATGTGAAATTTGCATACCCACGAATAATTTCTATCTTAGCCTAAAACACAAAAAGGTTACTAAATTTGACCTTCTTTCTGCATTTACTCAAACCATATCTAATGTAGGCTATTCCATGTACTTATTTGTTAGATAAAAAGACTTCAGTGCTTAATTATTTACATAATGTTTCCATATGTGTATTACAATTTTCCTAACTATATTTGGGCAACCCTGGCCAAATTACATATTAAGTAAATTTTGAAGTGAAAAGTAGTAAAGAACTATTTTAAGAGTAAATGTGGCATGTACAAAATTTGGACATTTTCTTGACACTTTGCATTTACAAGCTATGAGCTATGCCAAAGGGGGTTACTAAATAATAAATAAACTTTTGCACATGCCACAATTACTATTTGTTTGTTCCTATGTTTGAAAGTTTGTGAAATGAAATGTAACTGTGCATTTCTACATATGTTGTATTTTAACACTCTGATTTCTGCTTCAGTCTTACAAAATTGCTTTTCTGCTTTTCACTTACAAAATTAGCTAAATGTGCCCAAACTTTTGCTTATCATTTTATATATATATATATATATATATATATATATATA
>CM044431.1:88339375-88376980 GCA_024363595.1 Xenopus borealis | reverse complement strand
AACAACCGCCTTTGCAACTAGGGGTGCAACAACCGCCTTTGCAACTAGGGGTGCAACAACTGCCTTTGCAACTAGGGGTGCAACAACTGCCTTTTCAACTAGGGGCGCAACAACTGCCTTTGCAACTAGGGGCACAACAACTGCCTTTGCAGCTAGGGGCCCAACAACAGCCTTTGCAGTTAGGGATGCAACAACTGCCTTTGCAACCTGGTGCGCAGCTACTGCCTTTGCAGCAAGGGACTCAGCAACGACCTCTACAGCTATCGGCTCAGCAACCACCTTTGCAGCTAGAGTCTCGGCAACTATGTTTGCAATTTGGAGCACAATACCAGCCTTTGCAATTAGGGGCTCAACAGGCGGCTTTACAAATAGGAGCTCACCAATCAAGTTTCCAGGTAGGATCTCAGTATCCAACATGTCCATTAGGAGCTCAACACCAATCTTTTCTACTAACAGCCCAGCAGTCTGCTCTGCAGTTAATGGCTCAACAATCAGCTCTACAATTATTGACATAGCAATCTTTTTTACAACTTATGGCCCAGCAACTGGCTTTACAAGTCATAGCACAGCATCCAACTTTACTAATTACAGCCCAGCAGCCACTTTTACATCAACAAGAGATTTCTCAGGTAAATACAAATTCAGGGGCCCCTGGGCCCACATCAATTATACTCTTGAGGATATTAAGCACTGACCATGGTCTTTTTCTGGACATAGACCAAACAGGAACCTTTATAAAGTCAAGGGAAGAAGTAACAAATGCACCAACAAAGAAAAAAATGGTTGATGCATCAACATCTACATGTGAAGTTGTTAAAATGGAAGACAAAGGTGTCCAGTGGCCTGAGTTTGAATTCAATTTTGATGGTGAGCTGTGGAAAATAGAGCAGGTTCACTTTTACCCACGCTGCTTTTTCCAACACTCCATTGACATTGACTGGAGATGGCCAGTGTAAAGGAGCAGGACACAATACTAAATACTTTAATTACACATTCATGGAGGTTGCAACAAAAAGAATTGTAGATTTTCAAATTGAACCAATATCTGAATCAAATTCATCCACAGCAGAAAATCATGCATTCAGAATTTGTGTAGATTGATTGCTAATTAATGATTTTAAAGTGAAAACCATTGCCACTAGACAGACTTCTGTCATAAAAAAAATAATGCATGAAAAATACAGGCATTTGAAACATGAATATGATGTATGGCATTATGCCAAAGGTGTGAAAAGGTACTTAACAAAAGCTAGTAAAAGGAAAAAATTGGTCAAGCTCGTCGATTGGCTACCTGCTATTTCTAGCCATCTATGGTGGTCGTGTATCACCAGTCAAATAAACACAGTTATGCTTCAGGAAAAATGGCAATCCCTGCTTCATCACGTAACAGATCAGCATCAGTGGAAGGATGCAGAAATTTATCATAGTTGTTCTCATGATAAGTTAATGTCCAATCAACATAGACACTGCTCATGGCTGAAAAAAGGAACTCCAGCATTCCATACTCTAAGAGATGTTATAATGAATCCTCAAATAACAAAAGATTTATCCTGCATGTCTCAATTTTGCTGCACAGAGGAAATGGATGTTTACAAGAGCTTTGTTAACAAATATCGAACAAATAGGATTCATTTCAGTATTAATGCCATGGAAGCAAGAACAAAACTGGCTGCTCTTGCTCACAATGCAAATGTACACACAAAATACATGGGAAGAGGGAGCACTGTTAGGGTGAGACAGAAGTACATGTTCCCAAAATGCAAAAAAACGATATGTAGCCAGATCTGTATTTATAGAGACATTTACAGAACATACTCTGCCTATGATGGCACATGTGCTAAAGATCTACACAGGCAGAATTAGCCATACCTGGATTCCTAGATGTGTCAATGTGCTCACAAACATCAGTTCAGCACCTCTACCTGTACAATTATGGACTGATGCACCAAGCTTCTCTTATTTTCCAGTTTTGATTTAAAATACTTTTGAGTCAGTCCTCTTATATCCACTAAGGAAGAACTCAAAAAACTGTTTGCACTGTATATATATATACAAAGGAAAGATCTATATTTTTTATACCTGGGATTGTTTTTTGTTGACTTTAAAATGTTTCTTTTATTGTGGTTTCTTAAACTGCTGGTCTCCTACAAGATCATAAGAGAGCCGATGCCCAACTTTTTGTGTTTTGTGTAATCCTTGTCCTAAAAGAAACATGTTATTTTAAGTGAAAGTGTAAATTGTGATGTAAATAGGCAAACCACATAATCATGTTATCTTAGAAGAGCCATATTGGCAGTATTGTCATGCTGAAGCACAAGCTACTTTAAAGGGCAAGGAAAGGCAAAGAAATAAAATCCCATTTTTACTTTCTTTAATGAAAAATAAATCTATCTCCAATATACTTTAATTTAAAACTGTGTACCGTTTTTATTAGAAACCTGACTGTATGCATTGGAATTCTACCTTCATTTAGTGCTGTGGATAGGAATTGTCAGACGGTCCCTAACTTCTGGCAGGGAAACAATCAAACTTCTGAACAGCAGGGGGAGCCCCTGCCTTACCAGCCATGCAGAACTCAATCAGCTTTGTTTTTTTTTTAATCATTTTTGATGATAAAGAAGCCCAGACCACACTGAGCATGTGTATGTAGTCTAGTCTTGCAAAGATGTATAACAAAGTTACAAGATGATCAGTTCAAGAATCTGTAGCTCACCCTTAATAGTAGTAAATTGATTTTTCTGCTGGGGTGTCCTGTGTTGACATCCCACACCGGTATAGTCAAAATTGATAGTAGTAGAAAGCAGAACAAATCCGAAGGCAGTAACTCCGACTGCAAAGTGCTTTATTGGGGAAAATTGCACCACTTTTTTTTGTTTTTTGTTTTTTTGCGACTGCAAAGTGCTTTATTGTGGAAAATTGCACCACAACATGTTTCGGGCAATGCCCTTTATCAAGTGTGCAAAAACAAACATGAAAGTGCATTTTATAGACTCTGACCTTTCACCTCTAAAGTGCATTTAGGGTAAGTGTGCTCCATTTTCTTAATAACTTATTACTCATACATTTAAATTAAGTGAATGTTATCCATTAGTTACATAAAGCATAAATTCATTAAAAAGTTAATAAATAGTGTTATATAAAATTTTAATTAATAAGTCTCTTGTAAAAATGTCCATAAATTCCATTTTGTGAGTTATCAAATTCCACTTATGTCTTCAGTGTAAAGTGTCCCAATCTTAAAATGTTTTTATAAATAAAAGATACAAGTCCATTGTAGTCCATTAGTCATCAGGTCATTGCTAGCTTTTGCCTGGCCTGTGTGAAAAGGAAACTGCTCATTAAGCCTATACTATTTTCCCTTGACACATGTTTTGATACAATATTATAACTTCTCACATTTCACCGTTGCTCTTTTTTTGTTACAATCTCTAACATTTTACTGCAATAGTATTTAATTCATTGGTAACAAGTTAACCCCTCTAGGTAATTTTCTTTACTCTAGTTCAATTTCAGTTATTTATTTCATTTTCATATAGGTAGTTATTGACTCACCCTTGCTGGCGCTTAACGACCTTGGGAACCTGAACTATCTGAGTATCAATATGCCCTGGAAAAGTAGCAAATTACTATAATCTCAAATTTAAGCTCAATTTTATTTATAGAAAACATATTAAATTCAGCTGTTCATTCATTCCCTTAGGATATGTACTATCTAATCGCCTAATCCATCGGGCTTCTCTCTGTAGGAGTAAGGTATTTCTATCACCTCCCTTATCTAATTTGGGTACTACTTCTAACACCTTCCACCTCTTTTGGCAGACGTTATGTTTTGCATTGGCAAAGTGTATGGATAGGGAGTATCACTGTACGTATCCACTTTAAAGTTCCTGATGGCATTCTTGTGTTCCTTAATCCTAATATTCACTGGTCTAATAGTTTTACCCACATATGCCATTCCACATGGGCACTTCAAGATGTATATCACGTGGGTAGTAGCGCATGTGGTGAAACAATTAAAATTTTATCTCTTTGCCAGTGATTGGATGATTAATATTGGCTCCTTTTATTGTAGAATTGCAACAGTTACAGCTTAGACAAGGGAAAGCACCAATTTTTGGTGTACCTTGAAACAAATCCCTCTTCCTTTCCTGGTATTTAATAGGGCAAAGTATATCACATGATTTTCCCCTTTTATAAGCAAAACGTGGTGTTTTAGAAAACAGCTTACTGTATGTATCGTCAAGCTGTAAAATTGGCCAATATTTTTGGATAGTTTTCTCTATACTTTTACTCCGTTTATCATATTTTCTAACAAAGGTCATTCTATAATTTTTACTGTCTCTCTGTTTGGGATTCAATAGTTCTTGACAAGACATTTTTTGAACTTCAGCTTGTACTGCCTTAAGTTTCCCTCTAGAGTAACCTCTTTCAATGAATCTTTTAGTTAGTTCATTGGATGCTTGTTTGTATGCCCCCTCTGTTGAGGCTATTTTCCTAGCTCTCATGTATTGGCCCTTTGGAATCGCTCCTATCGTTATTGGGTTATGGAAACTCTTATTATGTAGGAGGTTATTTCTGTTCCTCTATTTCCTGTATAGATTAGTGCAAATCTTATTGTATTCCAGTTGTATGTTGATATCTAAAAAATGTATCTCTGTGGCTAAGAACTCTGTCGTGAATTTCACAGTTTGGTGCATTTCATTTGCAACCTTTATCGTTTCTTCAAACATCTCTGGGGAGCTCTCCCAAAAAATTAAAATGTCGTCCACATATCTATAATATTGTTTGATGTGGTATATGTAGGGCTCCTTAAGGAACAGCTTTTTTTCTAACTGGAAGACAAAAAGATTTGCAAATGATGGAGCGACTGCTGACCCCATTGAGGTCCCCTGTTTCTGCCAATAGAATGTATCTTCATGTTTAAAGTAGTTCTTTTTTTAGCACTATTTCAAGGCAGTCTAAAATGAAATATATTAATGCATTGGGGGTATTGGTATCTAACAAAGCCTCCTCTATGCATTCAAACCCCTCGTCTTGAGGGATGGAAGTAAACAGGCTTTGGATATCAATACTACATAACATAGTCCCAGGGTTAATGGTAGCATGTTGGTTCAATTTATTAAGCAATGCTTTTGTGTCTCTTAGGGTAGGGACAGGCAGGGAGATTCGGGGAGATTCTGTCGCCTGGCGTTTTTAGCAGGCAACAATCTCCCCGAAATTCCTTCTCCCTGTCTGCCGCTAGTATAAGTGATAAAGCGCCAGCGCCTGTGCACATGCTGCGCGGCGATTTCCGGAATCGCCCGAAGATACTTCGTGAGGAAACTTCGGGCGATTCCGGAAATCGCCGCGCAGCGTGTGCACAGGCGCTGGCGCTTTATCACTTATACTAGCGGCAGACAGGGAGAAGGAAATTCGGGGAGATTGTCACCTGCTAAAAACACCAGGCGACAGAATCTCCCCGAATCTCCCTGTCTGTCCCTACCCTAAGACACGTAGGAATTTCATATACTAATTTTTGTAGATAAGAGTCCACATATTTAGACAGAGGGTCTAGCACAGACCCAATTCCTGACACTATTGGCCTCCCTGGTGGATTCACAAGTGTCTTATGCACTTTAGGTAACATATATAGCATAGGGATCCGCGGGAAGTCAGTAGTGAGGAATTCTCTTGTTGTTTTATCTATTATGCTACTAAAATGGGCTTCAGCGACCATTAGGTCTATCGTTTTTTTAAGTTTCTCTGTAGGGTCTGAATCTATGGGTAAATAATGACCTTGGGTCTCAAGCTGTCTCTTAACCTCAAAGAGGTAACAACTTTTATCCATGACTACCACAGAACCTCCCTTATCTGCTCTTTTTATAATAATATCTTTGTTATTCTTGAGGCTTAGAAGAGCTTGCCTCTCGGCATAAGAGAGATTCTTGTGGCTATCATGCGAGAAGCTTTCCCAATTTTTCTTAACCTCTTCAGTAAACACATGTGAAAAAGTATCCAAAACATTACAAGTTATATCAGGTACATATTTACTCTTTTTCTTTAGACCTGTTGATCTTAACCTCGGTTCCGACTCCGCAAAACACATTTTAATTTTGACTGTGCGGATAAATTTGAGAAATTCAACCTCCCAATCGGAAAGTTCAGTGTTATAACTAGGCACAAACCCCAGACCTTTATTTAACACCTGCCGTTCAGCATCAGTCAATAAGATAGAAGATAGATTGACAACTAGGTCTTTTACCTCTTGTTGTAATTGCTGTGCCTTTGCCTCTGCGGGTAAGCTTCTCTCATTATGGGTAAGCGTGGGTTTGTCCTTCTTGCTGCTGTATATTGGTGCAATTTTCCCCAATAAAGTTACAAGATGACAGCCCCCTGTGGCCAACTTTGAAAGCATAAATAATTTATTTGATTAGGCAGGTGGCATTGTGGTGCAGTAAGTTCATGTTTATGTTTAGTATACAAAATACAGCATTTCTAGCCATATTCTATTTTAGACTTCCCTTGCCCTTTAAACAATGATTTATTCAGTTAACTGCCTGCAATAGCTACACTAAAAACTAAGATTAGAATGTAGGCCTCTTTTTTATAATAAAATATTATACATTTCAATATTTTTTCACAGAATAAAATTTGGCAGTTGTTACCCAGTACTCCAGAGTGAGCATAGTCAAACTGTTGTATATATTTCATAGTGGAAGCAAGGATTACTTTGGTAGATTGGCTTTCTGCTAACCTGTTGGCCATATAGTGCCACATTATATGCCCAACAACATTCAGAAACCTGTCTCTTCAACATTAAGTTAAAAACTATGGCTATTCAACAAACTATTCAAAAAAAGTTGTTCCTCCCTTTGCTGCTATAACAGCCTCTACACGTTTAATCTATGTTGGTGAGTAGCAATGTGCGAATCGGGCCTGTTCACTGAAACACATTTAAATCTACAGGCAACACATTTTTTGAGGCATGACAAATTTTTTGAGGCATCACTATTTGTTTTCACCCATTGGAGTCTATGGGTCTACTTTTCACAACAAAACTTGGCAAAAAGCTTTGCTTATCAATAGTGTGTGATGTGCTTCACCCACAACAGCATTTGTAAGGATTGGCAGTCAGGTCTTGTCAGTGTTTCTTTTCATTGTTCTCTTAAGTTCTTTGCAACCAAAATATGTTTGTGCACATGACATTATTGTGCTTTAAAGGACCATTCCCAAACTATTGGCACAATGTAGGAAGCATGAATTCCTCAAAATTGCCATTGCAGCTACACCCATGTGGATTTTTAAAAAAACATGTCTACTAATAATTAGAAGTGTCCAGGTCCAGTCATAAGCCTATAAGGATATATAAACCTTAAAAAATGTATGTAAAATTGCTCAGGGTGCTCTTCTAAGCACTTTTGTTAATATAACAATTAGTTCAAACTATTAAGCTGTTTATAAACTGCTAATACAGTCATGTTAAAAAGTTTGGGAACCCCTCTTAATTATTTAAAATTTTGTTTATCATTGGCTGAGCTTTCTTCATTTCATGCAACTTCATTTTAATATATCACATGCCTTATGGAAAAAGTAGTATTTCAGCAGTTGAGCCCCATTTTGCAAATGTAACAGCCTCTAGATGCTCCTATACCATTTGATGAGTTTCTGGATGTCGGTAGTTTTGAACATTTGTTCATACTAAATCTCTCCAGTTCAGTTAAATTTGATGGCTGCCAAGCATGGACAGCCTGCTTCAAATCATCACATAAATTTTCGATGATTTTCAAGTCGGGGGACTGTGATGGCCATTCCAGAATATTGTACTTCTCTCTCTGCATAAATGTTTTTATAGATTTGTATTTAAGGTCATTGTCTTGTTGGAATATCCAATCCCTGCTTAACTTCAACTTTGTGACTGATGCTTGAACATTATCCTGAAGAGTTTTTGATATTGGGTTGAATTTGTCTGACCCTCGACTTTAACAAGGGCCCCAGTCCCTGAACTAGACCCACAGCATGAACTTCCACCACATTTGACAGTAGGCAGCAGGTGTTTTTCTTGAAATGCAGTGTTCTACCGCCACACAAAGTGATTTTTGTTATGACCAATGACTAAATTTTTGTCTCATCAGTCCAAAGCACTTTGTTCTAAAATGACTGTGGCTTGTCTAAATGAGCTTTTGCATACAAGCGACTCTGTTTGTGGTTTGAGTGCCTGAGCATCTTCTTTCTCATCACCCTTCCACACAGATGTTCTTTGTACAATTGTAAAATGATGTACAGATACACCATCTGCAGCAAGATGTTTCTTGCAGGTGTTTGTAGGTGATAGGGTTGTCTGTAACCATTCTCACAATCCTCTGCATATGCCACTCCTGTATGTTTCTTGGCATGCCAGACCTGGGTTTTACAGCTGTGCTTGAGGCCTTCCATTTCCTGATTACATTCCTTACAATTGAAACTGAAAATTTAAACCTCTGAGATAGCTTTTTGCAGCCTTCCCCTAAACCATGATACTTGAACAATCTTTGTTTTCAGATCTTTTGAGAGTTGGTTTGAGTATCCCTTACTGTCACTCCTCAGAGGAGAGTCAAACAGATGCACAACTTGCAATTGGCAGTTTCTCATGATTGGACACACCTTCTTATGAAGTTCAAGGCTTAATGAGCAATTGGGTTTTGCCAGTAATCAGTATTGAGTAGTTACAGTTTATGCAATTCTGAATAAGGGGAGCCTACTACCTCATGATCCTAGAGGCGTTCATGAAATTTATGAAACTTGTCACAAAGCTTGTATTTTACTCCATTATATGCCCAACATTCTGCAATGCAGAAAACATCCTAAATATATCAACCAAACAGATTGATGCCCAATATGTATATATTTACCAAACTATGTGGTGCATGAGGCATATATTTTTTTTTATATATTAACTGCCTGCTAGTTGATCCAGAGGAAGGCAAAAAACCCCATCCGAAGCCTCTCCAATTTGCCTCAGAGGGGATAAAAATTATTTCCTGCCTCCAAAAAGGAAATCGGACTAGTCCCTGGATCAACTTGTATGATGAGCTATCTTCCATAACCCTGTATTCCCTCACTTGCTAAAAAGCCATCCAACCCCTTCTTAAAGCTATCTAATGTATCAGCCTATACAACAGTTTCAGGGAGAGAATTCCACATCTTCACAGCTCTCACTATAAAAAACCCCTTCTGAATATTTAGGCGGAACCTCTTTTCTTCTAAACGGAATGGGTGACCTCGTGTCAGCTGGAAAGTCCTACTGGTGAATAAAGCATTAGAGAGATTATTATATGACCCCCTTATATATTTATACATAGTTATGATATCACCTCTTAAGCGATTCTTCTCCAGCGTGAACATCCCCAATTTGGCCAGTCTTTCCTTTTACTAGCTTAGTTGCCCTTCTCTGTACCCTCTCTAATATAATAATGTCCTGTTTGAGTGAAGGAGACCAAAACTGTACAGCATATTCTAGATGTGGCCTTACAAGTGCTCTATAAAGTGGAAGAATGACCCCCTCCTCCTGTGACTCTATGCTCCTTTTAATACAGCTCAAGACCTTATTGGCCCTTGATGCTGCTGACTGGCCAAGTTTCATCTACAAGGACTCCAAGGTCCTTTTCCATAATGGATTTGCCTAGTGAAGGTCAAAATTTCCTAGATTTGCCTAGTGAAGGTCAAAATTTCCATGAGCAAAAGCAAGTAACAGAATAGTAAGGAATGCAATAAAAATCCAATAAAACCACAAAAATCAATGCTTTTTTTCCCCACCAAAGTAATTGTTTGATTATTTTGGGTTGGCTAAATGGGTTTTTACGGGCAGAAACAAGTGAAAAACTGAACTGAAATTGCATTAAAATGGATAATAATTTAATGTCACTGAAATAAAAATGATTACAAAAAATTGTAATGTTTTGTTTACATGCATAGCTATGTGTTTACCATATAAATAGTGAACTAAGCTTACAAGGCGTCAAATGCACTATTTGCTGTTTCTGCACTGCCAATGTATGGGTTTTTGAAGATAGAATTACTTGGAACCCAGAGTCTGTGCTTTTATTAGCATTCAGATATGTAATTCCTAGTCTGATTAGTGACTAAATGGACCTGAGCAATTGTAATATATTATTAAAAATAAATGTTAGCATTTGGTGGAAGTGTCATTCCTTTGAAATTGAACTTTTAAACTGACCAGTGATTAACAGTTTTTTATAGTGGACCCGTCACACAGACACAAAAATCTGTATAATAAAAGTCCTTTTCAAAGGAAACATGAAATCCCAGAACATAAATGGTTGTAATATAAAAATATATAAAATTGTTAATGTTCTCAATTCATTCCCCTAAGAAGTAAATGTAGAAATGCGAAGAATCACCCTATATGACTTAATATAGAAGTAAATAAATTAATAGTGAAGAAGAGAAAGGCATTTAAAAACTACAAGTCTATGGGGAAGAAGCTGCATTTAATGAATATAATTATAATACATTTTGTAAAACACCTATCCGGAAGGCAATGATGAAAAATGTGGAGGTCATTGCGGATGAGGCTAAGGCTAACCCCAAAAAGTTTTTTAATTATATTAATAGTGAAAAAAGACAAAGTCCATCAAGTTCAACCCCTCCCAACTAAAATCCAGCATACACACACACCCTCCACTCTTTCACACAAACTGTATATGCCCATAGCTATACTAACTATAGAGTTTAGTATCAAAATAGCCTTTGATATTATGTCTGTCCAAAAAATCATCCAAGCCCCTTTTAAAAGCATCAACAGAATCTGCCATCACATGATCACTGTCCTCACTATGAAGAACCACATAAAATGCTTCAAATGAAAGTCCTTTTCTTCTAGTCTGAAGGGGTGGCCTCTGGTGCGGTGATCCTCTTTATGGGTAAAAAGGTCCCCTGATATTTGTCTATAATATCCTCGAATGTATTTGTAAAGTATAATCATGTCCCCTTGTAAGCGCCTTTTTTCCAGAGAAAACAACCCCAACCTGGACAGTCTACCCTCATAATGTGTCTTCTATCCCTGTAACCAGTTTAGTTGCATGTCTCTGCACTCTTTTCAGCTCATTTACATCCATCTTAAGGACTGGAGTCCAAAACTGCACTGCATACTCCAGATGAGGTCTTACTAGGGATTTATAAAGAGGTATAAGTATGTTTTCATCCCTAGAGTTAATGCACTTTTTTATGCAAGACAGAACTTTATTTGCTTTAGTAGCTACATAATGACACTGCCCAGAATTAGACTACTTGTTATCTATAAAAAAAAACCAAGATCTTTCTCATTTAAGGAAACTCCCAACACACTGCCATTTGGTGTATAACTTGCATTTATATTATTTTTGCCAAAGTGCATAACCTTGCATTTATCAACATTGAACCTCATTTTCTAGTTTGCTGCCCAGTTTCCCAAGTTAGACAAATCACTCTTCAGAGTGGCAGCATCCTGCATAGAACCTATAGTTCTGCACAATTTAGTATCATCTGCAAAAATAGAAACCGTACTTTCAATGCCCACATCCAGGTAATTAATAAACAAGTTGAAAAAGCAAGGGACCCAGTACAGAGCCCTGCGGTACACCACTGAAAACACTGGTCCAATTAGAAAAGGTTCCATATACTGTACCACCACTTTTTGTAGTCTATCTTTTAGCCAGTTCTCTATCCAGGTACAAATACTATGGCCAGGCCAACATTACATAATTTAACCAGTAACCTTCTGTGTGGCACTATATCGAATGCTTTAGCAAAGTGTAAGTAAATCACATCCACTGCCATCCCAGAATCTAAGTCCCTGCTTACCTTCTCATAAAAAGAAATTAAGTTAGTCTGGCAAGATCTATTACGCATAAAACCATGCTGGCACAAACTTGTAGTATTGTTATTTGCTATGAAGTCCAATATCCTATCCTTTATTAATCCTTCGAAAAGCTTTCCTACCACCAATGTCAGACTAATTGGCCTATAGTTTTGAGGCTGAGAACCTCTGAATAGTGGCACCACATTCGCCAGTCTCTCAGCACCATGCCAGACCTCAATGAATCCTGAACAATTATGTAGAGAGGTTTGAGAATCACAGAGCTAAGCTCACTAAGTACCCTGGGATGAATCCCATCTGGCCCTGGATCTTTGTTTATATAAACATGTTCTAGTCTCTTTTGAATTTCATCATGTGTGAACCATGCATCATTAGATGTATTAGAATTGGGACTATTAATAAGGAAACCTTCATTAGCTGGTTTCTCATTTTTGTAGACAGACGAAAAGTATGTGTTCAGAATCTAAGCTTTTTGCTTGTTCTCATCAACCAGCTGGACCCCCCCCCCGATAATAAAGGTCCTACACCTTCCTGCTTCATTTTTTTACTATTAACATATTTAAAAAATAAGTTTGGATTCATTTTACTGCTTACTGCAATATCCTTTTCCATATCAATTTTAGCTTGCTTATTTGCATGATTTATTGGCCTCCTTGTACTTTATAAATTGGCTGTCCCAGCTAATTTGAAAGCCTTAAAGGAATTGTTCAGTATAAAAGTAAAAACTGGGTAAATAGATAGGAAAACATGTTTTCAATATAGTTAGTTAGGCAAAAATGTATAAAATATATAATGTATAAAGGCTGGAGTAACTGTAAGTCTAACATAACAGAACACTACTTCTTGCTCTTCAGCTCTCTTTTGTTTACACTGACTGTTTACCAGGCAGTAACCGATCAGTGACTTGAGGGAGGGCCACATGGGCCATAACTATTGCTTTTGAATCTGAGCTGAATGCTGAGGATCAATTGCAAACTCACTGAATAGATATGTCCCATGTGGCCCCCCCTTCAAATCACTGATTAACTCAGATTTAGAGAGCTGAAAAGCAGGAAGCTGGATTCTGGCTATTATATTAGACATCCAGTCACTCCAGCCTTTATATGTTACATTTTTGGCTAACTAACTATATTAGAAATATTTTTTATTTTGCACAGCCTATCTATTTACCCAGTTTTTATTTTTACCCTGAACTGTTCTTTTAAAAGCACATCTTTATTTACCCACCTCAACACCAATACTTCTATTGAACCAAAAAGGTATTGCTTTACAACGACATTCCTTGCTTACAAGGGGAATATACTGACATGTATATTTATTAAGCAGCATTCCCATTTTTGTTCAGTGTTTAACGCTGTGAAAAGCATTTCACACTTAATATGTTGCAAAGATGCCCTTATACTGTCAAAGTATGCATGCCTGAAATTCAATGTTTTAGTTACTCCCTTATAGAATTGCCTCTGCAACAGAATCTCAAAGGAGACCATGTTATGATCACTATTCCCTAAATGCTCACCCACACAAATGCTAGAGATGAGTTCAGTATTATTAGTTATTACAAGATCAAAAAGAGAGTTATTCCTAGTAGGTTCTTGAACGAGCTGGGATAAAAAGATGTTATTTAGCATATTTACAAACCTACTAGCTTTACCTGTCTTGGCAACCCCATTACCCCAGTCAATGTCTGGATAATTGAAGTCACCCATAATTACTTGACCTAGTTTTGAAGCCGCTTCTATTTGTAAAAGTAGCTGGGCTTCATACTTGTCACTTATACGAGGTGGTTTATAGCATACATCAATTAAAATTTTCTTTATAACCTTTTGCCCTGTCAAAATCTCTACCCAGAGGGATTCCACATCCTCACCAGTGCTAGCAATGGTTATTTCTTTACTGCATGGCTTTAATTCAGGCTTTGCATACAAACACACTCCCCACTTTTTAATCCCTCTGTCCCTCCTAAAAAGGGTGTAACCATTTAAATTCACAGTCCAGTCACATGTTTCATCCCACCAGGTCTCAGTGATACCAATTATATCATAATTTTTAGAGCATGCAATTAATTCTAGGTCTCCCATTTTACTTGAGAAACTTTGTGTATTTGCCAGCATACAGCGGAGGTTACTACTTTTACTTTTTAAATGTGCATTACATTATTGAAAATTATACGTATGTTAATTTAGTATTATTGTTTTCCGTGTAACAGAGGGACCTCCTTAGCTGGTAAACTGTATGCCCCCATCTACCCTAGCTTCCCCATAAGTCTTTCTCTCACCCACCACCACTTGCCTAGTTTAAACACTCCTCCAACCTCTTGGCCATTCTTTCCCCTAACACAGTAGACCCCCTTCCATTGAGGTGCAATCTGTTATAGGTTCGACTGTATAGGCTGTACCCCACAGAAAAATCAGCCCGGTGCTCTACACTTCCTTCCTACACCAAGACTTGAGCCACGCATTTAGCTCCCTAAGCTCCCGCTGTCTCCCTTAACTTGCACATGGCACAGGCAAATTTTCCAAAAAAAAAAATTACATTGGAAGACCTTCCCTTAATCTCACAGCCTAGATCCCTGAACTAAGGTCTTCCATCTACCATTTATCTTGTTATTAGTGCCGATATGTACTAAGAACGTGCCCAGCCCCACCCAATGTCTACCCCTTTAACCACATGCTGAACCCTGGCACCAGGTAGACAGCAAACTGTTTGGTTGTAGCGATCTGGATGACAGATTACCCTATCCACTTTCCTAATAATTGAATCCCCTACAACCACAATCTGCTCTACTAGAGAAACTGGTCTCCTGGCTGTTAGATCAGCCCCATCTAGAATTGCCAATCCAGAGTTCACACTCCCATCTTCTTCACACAATCTGGCAAAGCTGTTGGGATGTATAAACCCAGGATCAGTCTCCCTTTTCCTTTTGCCCACCTTAGATTTTCTAACTGTAACCCAGCTAGCTGCCTGAACATCCTGCTGCTGTTCTGTTCCCCCCAAACTATCTGACCTTGCTAGGTCCTGCTCAGTGAGCAAGAGACTCACAGTGTCAATCGACTGCACTGTTGCAATTTGTTCCTCTAGTTGAGCATGTTGCTTCTTTAAATAATGGTTGAGCGTATTGGTCCTTTAAATAATGGTGCCAGTATGGTTGTAACAGATACAGAGGCAAATTAGTTAAATCAGCTAATTCAGTGAAGGAGTCAGAAATCCCAGGCTCACTACATAGCTGCACTGTTGGCTCAGCTCACAGTTGCTGACTCAGGATATGATTCATAAACCTTTAATAAAAATTAATGTAAACAAGGTGCCAGGGCCAGATGATATACACCCCCTGGTTCTAATACAGCTTAGTTTAGTTTTAGACTGGCCCCTGTTTCTGAATTTTCCCACATTTGCATTCATCTGGTATGGTACCAATGTATTTGAGAAAAGATGATGTCATTCCAATATTTAAAAAGGGATTACAGTTTCAGATTGGCAAATTATAAGACAGTAAATTTGATCTGTGGTGGGCAAATTATTTGAAGGCTTGTTAAGGGGTGCATGGGGTCCCTCAGGGCTCAGTATTTAACTTGTTAGTTAAAGCTTAGAGGAGGGTATTGTAAGTAGTGTATTAGTGTTTGCAAAACTATGCAGACCAATTTATTACATCCAGGATGCTACATCCTTGCAACAATATCTTGACAAACTGGAAATCTGAATATTGTAAAGTGTAGATTATAAACCTGGCTGTAGCAAACAATGCCAGTCAGCAGCATTAGCTGGTAAAAGATATGGAAAAGCTATGAGGAAAGAATGGCCAAATTGGGGTTGTTCACGCTTAAGGCGCTTAAAGGAAAACTATACCCCCCGAACAATGTAGGTCTCTATAAAAAGATATTGCATAAAACAACTCATATGTAAAACCCTGCTTCATGTAAATATACCATTTTCATAATAATACACTTTTTTAGTAGCATGTGCCATTGGGTAATCATAAATAGAAAATTGAAAATTGCCATTTTAAAAAATAAGGACAGCCTCCTGGGATCCTAGGATCCAACGGTGCACACAAACATGCCAGACAAACTATAAAGTTAGGTCACACGAGCCAATTAACAGACAGAGTTGAAATGGTGGTTCAAGGCAAGAGATGTAAAAGTCAATATTTAATTAAATATATATACCAGGTAGGTAAGATTCTTTAATATGTCACTTGATTTTTAATAAATCTGTTGCTCAAAAATTCATTTTCGGGGTATAGTTTTCCTTTAAGGGGTGATATGAAAATGTATAACTATATAAGGGGATCATAAAACAACCTCTATTGCTTTATTTAGGTCTTTCCAGCTGACGTGAGGTCTTCCATTCCGATTAGAAGAACTATTTCTCCTAAAATTCAGAAAATGTTTTTTACAGTGAGAGCTGTGAAGATGTGGATTTATCTCCCTAAATCAGTGGTACAGGCTGATACATTAAATAGCTTGAAGAAGGGGTTGGATAGCTTTTTAGCAAGTGAGAGAATACAGGGTCATGGAACATAGGAATTTTATATATCAGTAATTGACAGCAGCATAGATCATATGCAGTGAATCAGTAGAAAAGAAGGTGGGGAACTACTAGGGCATCTTTGGAGTCACAGATCCTCCCTGCTAAAGGACTGCAGTTGCCTTGGGCTGGTACAGAAGCCCAAAAGATAATTTACAACATTTCTAGCCTACTTCTTTAGTTAGGCTTAAGTTCTCCTTTAAGGAATGGAGATCTAAATTACAGAAAGACCTGTGATCTGGAAAACAGGTCCTATACCTGTATTAATATTTTGTGTGTTTCTGCAGGTCATATTCGTTACAATTACTAAGTGTAACAGTGCTGTGTATGTTATTTCTGCAGTTCATATTTTGCCATGTCACAGCTTCTCAGCATATTACTAGGTACATTTCTGCAGATCAAATATACATTTTTCAACGTTAAATCGTGACTATTGTGTTTATTTCTGCAGTCTATTTTTACCAAGTTATAACTACTTAGTATATTGCGTGGACCTCTGTTTACAATATCCTTTTTCCACTACTTAATATATTAATATATTATTATATATTAATCATATGGATGCTATGTATATCTCTAGTTTTGTATTTCCATGCAGTTTGTAATTATCATTTAACAGTATGTAACAGATAGGAAGTATATTAATACTGTGTGTATTCTTACAGTTTTCTAATACTAACTGGTTGTAACTACATGGTGCATTAATAGTGTTGTCTTTTACAGATAAATCTAACATGCAGACAGAATTTTTTTGATAGTTTATCATCTGAAAACTGCATGACGGTGCATATTCACATATATTTAGGGTATTAATCCTATCGTAATTTTTTACTTAATTGTTATTCCCATGATGCAACTTTCCAGTTTAGCATTATTCTGAGGTAATTATGACCGAGGGTATCCAAGAAGTTGGACTAGCATGTTAACAAGGTTCAGTGTTAAAATTGTTTTGTTTCTGAAATCAGGGTCGGACTGGGCTGGCAGGACACAGGCTCTTGTAGGCCCGCCGACACAGATCTGCACCCACATTAGGTTCCTAATGCTGCAAAACATTGTGTACATTCACGTATGCGCACGCATACAGCGCCCCGGCATATGCACACACAGGCAGTGTGCCAGCGCAGCACAGGGGCAGAGGGGGGCCCTGGGTCAGTAGCCCCGGTGGGCCCCGGGCCCCCAAATCCGACCCTGTCTGAAATTCATTAGTGTAAGTTAGCTATTATACTGTTTGCACTTATCATTATCACCAGATTCTATCAGTATTATTATTATTATTAATAATACAACTGGTGCATTTTGCATGGGCTATGATTTTGCAACTCCTGTTGCAGAGGATTTAGGTAGAGATAATTTATTATATAGTGGCTATTAGCACTGAATTCCAGGATGAAGTATTGCTATGTTTCTATAGGTATAGTGTACACATATTTACATTTATGCCGGTTAACCCTTTAAGTGACAGCAGACTTTCCCATATTTTTTGCATTTGGTGCCAGCTGTTGTAAATGTTAACATTTTGTGCTCTCTCATTTTAGCGACATTTCCTGGTAGAGATTTTTAGTTTACCTAGGAAAACTATACTTTTTTTCAGGAGAACATGAGCTTTCTAAATCAGCCTAAGATGTTGTGTATTTTCACTTCTGAAACAAGATTTAGGGCTAAATACACCTTTTCTGAAAGGCTCCAGAGGCTGCAACACCACTAAGCAAGAGGCATCACGCTATGAAGACCAAGGAGCTCTCCTCGGCATGCTAAAGATTTCTGTTATTTTGTCCTATTTGTTGTTTGCTTCACAGGGATTGTAGGCATATTCTGTAAATTAAATGGTTTAAACTCTCAAACAATCCACTTTAATTCCTGGTTGTGAGGCAACAAAACATGAAAAATGGCAAGGGGGTGAATAATAATGCAAGGCACTGTAGGATTAGGTACCAAGAAAAGAATCCTATACAGTATATGAATACCAGGGGTCCACTGAACAGTTTGATACACATTGGGCATAGTATTACCGATGTATCTTGTATTTAGAGACCCCATAATGAAGTAAGCATACAAATTATCGAAGAAGTCACTTTAGCTACTGAATAATCAACACATTTGTTGCATTTTATGCTGGGTAAAAGCACAAAGATACGTTGACCCACCCCCCTTACCATATATTTTTTGAAAGTATACGTTAAGACAAATTCAAATGGGTAACCTTGTCTTTCTACTCCAAACTACTCGCAATGCTTTCCAAAAATTGTGAGTTTTGATGAAATACCTGAAAATCTCCTCAGCTACCATTTCTAGCATTTTATCTCCCACATCGCATTAGGGGGTATATTTATGAAAAAAGTGAAGTTAGAGTAATCTAGAGTGAAATTCCACCACTCTGCATTAATTTATGTGGGATTTTTAAAAGTGTATTTACAGGGCCAGATTTACATAATGGGCGCCCCGAGGCCCACTGACATTCATTGCCCCCATACTCTGCCTTTTATTTGCAATTTTCATCATCAGGACCAGAGCAATGGGGATTGGTGCATGGGAAATTTTAAAAAAACTATTGCATCTCCTGTGTATCGCTAGTGTTTCTGAACCAATGTGGGTGTGGCTGGGCAGCATGCCGCCCCATAAAATCCTGTCACGCCTAGGTGGCCTTTCCACAAATCCGGGCCTGTGTATTTATCAAGTGAAAGTTAATCCTTTGACAAATACGTTTTTCAAAATCCAATAGAAATACATGTAAAGTGGCTGAATTTCACTGTAGAGGACTGTGGTGATCTCTAACTTTACTTTTTGATAAATATACCCCTAGGTATAGAAAACATCCTAAATATGAATGCCAGGGGTCTACTGAATTGCATACAGGGACCCCCAAATGAAAACTGTACATATGATTTTTCACAGCTGACTGCTGAAATATAACCAACCAGTATGTATATTATGTGCCATAAGACCCCCCCCAACAGTACGGAGACCCTAGAAAACCAGAATTTTCTGCAAGTACACATTCTGACGAATCCAATATGGATAAATACATCCTTCTACTGCAAAGACATGTTAATCTAGTGATTTTTATGAAATTTCTAAAATTCATCCCAAAGCTTGCTTTGTACGTCATATATGCTCCACATTTCGGAACATACCAACATAAAACATCCTAACTATGAATGCCAGGGGACTACGGACCAGTTTGATGCCCAATATGCATAGATTTATGCATGTGGTGTACAGAGGCATCCAAATGGATACACAGCACACAAAATTTCCATGGGCAAAAAAAAACAGTAACAAAGAAATGCAGAATGCAACAAACTCACTAAAATCAGTGCTTTTTTCCCCTTAGTTCAGTGGTCCCCAACCTTTTTTGCTCGTGAGCCACATTTAAATTTAAAAAAGAGTTGGAGAGCAACACAAGCATGAAAACGTCCATGGGGATGTCAAATAAGAGCTCTGCTTGGCTTTTTGGTAGCCCCTATATGGACTGGCAGCCTACAGGAGAGAATGTTTGGCAGACCTCCCTTCCTGATGAAGGGAGGTATTACCCCCCGAAACGTTGATATTATGGTGGCATGAATAAAAGGGGTACACTCCCCGACTGCTAAAAATCGTGTGTGCGGACTTTCTTTTCAGTTTCACGGTTGCTAATGGACCCAGCCGGGTCGACGGTGAACCAGCACCATTACTGCAGATCAGTGGAAGGAAGGTGTGCGGTAGAGACATTACATTTGTACCATTATTTATTGGAGCATCACTCTCAACCTGCATCTTTTTACTATTAATATATTTAAAAAACTTTTTAGGATTACTTTTTGCCTGCGCCGCAATTAACTTTCTTTGCCTTCCGGATTGCTGATTTACAAAAGTTATTGCAGTGTTTATATTCATTAAATGCAGCTTCTGTCCAAACAGATTTGTAGTTTTTAAATGCCTTTCTCTTCTTTCCTATTGACTTCTTTACATCTGTATTAAGCCACATAGGATGATTCTTAGAGCTTCTACATTTACTCCTTAAGGGAATAAATTGCGAACAGTAATGATTTAATATTAAAATTACAACCATTTCTGTTCTGTTGTTTTAGCTGAAAACGTAATGCCCCAATCAATACTCTGAAGGGCAGCTCTCAAGGTACTGTACTAAAATGAGCTTTTCCAAAATTCATTGGTTTTTGTTGCCCCAGTGTATATTTGTTTTTGCACCTGACATTAAATGATATAACATTATAGCCACTATTAACCAGGGGTTCAATGACTTGCATATTTGCTGTAAGTTCTGCGTTATTTGAGATCACTAGATCCAGAATCGCATTTTTTCTGGTAGGCTCCTCAACAACCTGTGCCATAAAATTGTCATGCAGCACGTTTATAAACATATTCCCATTAATTGATCTGGCAGCACTGCTGCTCCAGTCAACACCTGGGTAATCAAAATCCCCCATTATCATTAATTTACCCAAACTAGCAGCTTTTTCTGTTTGCTTCAGGAGTTTAACCTCCTCCTCCTCACTTACATTAGGGGGTCTATAGCATACCCCTACAATTAAAGTGATACTGGCACTAAAAAATGAAATTTAACATATGAATGTACATTACCTATAGGTCATGTTGATCATTTTTTTCTGAGAGGTTTGTTTTTGTATATAACTGTTAGCTGAAATGTCTAAGCCTGACTCTCTGACACCCTGACACTCTTACTTTGCCAACCTAACAGTCCCATCTCAGTCAGTTACAGTTTGTAATGATAACAGATGCCGGGTGCACAAATATGGCAGCCCCCTCATACAGGAACATGGGGATCAGTCAGGTAATGTAAAAGCATCATGCAAATACCTTATGGCAAAGTTAGAAGTAGCTTTCAAAACCAGTTATTATAATAGAGGTAAAAAAGAGTTTGACTTCAGGTGTCAGAATCTCTTTAATTTGTTGGACTCTTTACAATTGGTGAAGAATTCCACCCATAAAACTTCTGCCCCTCATTTTCTAACATAACCTCCTCCTTTATATAAGCTTTTAAATCCTGCCTAACAAACAGACATACCCCTCCTCCTTTTCTATTGCCTCTGTCCCTCCAAAACAAAGTATAGCCGCTGATATAACTGCCCAGTCATGCGACTCATTCAGCCATGTTTCGGCCACACCAATCACATCATATTTTCCCTCCAGCACCAGCACCTCCAGCTCTCCCATTTTACCAGTCAGACTCCTTGCATTTGCAAACATACATTTAATACTGGTACCATGTTGAACATATGACATGTAATTCTTCCTTATCCTTAAAGGAGAATTCAACCCCTCCTGCGCTAACCCCACCCCCCTGTAGGCCCCCCTCCCTCCGGCCTACCTCTCCCCTGGGCAATACCCCTCCGCAGAGCCGGACTAGGAGGAAAAAGCAGCCGTGGCAAAAATATCAAAGCAGTCCATGTATTCCCGCGCATGCAAAGCATGATATATATTTCCAACCCCAAGATTAACTAGAACTACTGTTTATTATTAGATATTTTAAGAATCCATTACCATATAATCCCCAGCAATATTATACACCCTATGTGCTGGAACTGGTCCTAGCAACAAATATCTCCCCCTAGTTTCTAGCTCCTACCTACTCCAGGCTCAGTTATAGCTGGGGGGAGAGAGTTGTGTAGGCCGGACAGAACCATGTGAGAAGCCAGGGTGCTGGTGGTCATTCGCTACTCATGGAACTGCTTCCACCCCTCAGACCGAGTAGGGCTTTCCTGGGACCAGTGTCACATTGCTGTGTGCAGGTTTCCAGAGGTACCCAGAGGAAGCAGCCAGGGGATCGGCAGCCCCTGACCATGTGTGGCAAGCCCGGACTCGCAATCTGTGGGTTCTGGGTAATGCCAGAGGGGCTGCTATAAGGTGCCATATAAAGTCAATATTTAGTGGGCTGGTGGGGTCTGTTTCGGTCTCTGTGTACCTGAAATGCAGGCATCAGCTTAGCTATGGCTGGCTATTATGGACAGTTCATTTACATTTCTAAAGTGATTAGCTCATTTACAAATTAGAGACAGACCTAATTAGCATTTTTAGGTGAGCAGCCCATTTACATTTTTAAGCAAGCGGCCCATCAGGCATTTACCCGAACCCACAGATTGCCAGTCCAGGCCTGCCCCTCTGTGCAGGTCCCCTCTAGGGGGACAGAGAGGGGGTAAGGGGGATAAATATTTTAATTCTTAATACCATATCGTATTGTTAGTGTCAAATTACTTGTTACTCTTTGCATCTGTGGGAAGTTAAGAATCCATTTCTACCACATGGAAGCTGAAATCCTGAAATGGACAATCTGCTAATAAAATGACCTTGTCAGGTACTTACCAGATGTGCTGGGTCCAGTTGTCGCGTCCTGTGCATTCCAGCGCATTTCCATGCGTGTCACTGACATCTTCACGCAGGCGTCATGGCGCTAGTCTCAGGAAGCCGGCGGGTGCAGCGTGATTACGCAGGCGATTCCTTTTAGCTCAGCGCAGCAGGGTTCCCAGTGCTCAGACATTGTGTTTCCTGGCTACAATTGAGTAAGTTCACTTATACTTATTTTCTGAACTCGGCCACAACTCTGATTCTGTCCCTTGACTATCCGATTGCCTTAACCCTTGGAACCCTGCCTGGATTTGTTACACTGTTGCCGACCCTGCCTGTCTTCTGACCACTCTGCTGCATTACTCTTGAAACCTGTTATGGACTTTGTTACACTGTTGCAGACCCTGCCTGTCTGACCGACCTTTCTTCAATTAACCTTGGGTACCCTGCATTGTGACCTCCACCTTGGTTTCCCTACTGGCCTCCACGCCAGAGGCAGCTACATCCATCAACAGAAGCTGCGCTACAGGTCGCTAAGATCCACGGGCTCCCATACCTCATCTTCACTTGCCTCCCTTCATGCCTATCCAGAGGTTGTCCTTGGGAAGGGGCTGTAAGGGTTGTCTTCCTCAACGCTTGTGGTTCCTTCCGGCCGGTAAGTCTGACAGACCTCTGGAGAATCACAGCAAATTCAGGTGCTTGTTGAAGGATAGTTGTATCCGAAACATGTCGTGCAAAAAATAAAGACACCCTGAATTTTCTGTGATTCTTCCGAGTTCATTTTATTAGCTGATTTGGAAGATGTATGGCTTGACGGGGCTGCTACTAATATTGAGTGAGTGATCACCAAAACATTTAAAAAGATTTGTGAAATGGGCAATCTGCTGTAAGGGACGAACCTTTAGTGTTCAGACTAATAGACAGCCCTACAGATGTTGTAGTGTTGGAAATCTAGAGTGCTGCAAATTTCCCATGCTTTGTATATATTGATGTTATATTATTTATTCCTAAAATCTCCAAAAAAGGGCTCAATTCATAAGTGATTTTTGTATCTGGAAAATATGAACCTGCGCTGCACTTGTCATTACAGACCACTTGACCACATACAAAAACATTAACATTGGTCACTGCAGCTTTATATTTATTCACAAGATTTGCAATCAACAGTTTTCACAACTTAAGGCACATGGATTTAATATAATAAAATTTTAAAGGAGAACTAAACCCTAAAAATGAATATGGCTAAAAATGTCATATTTTATATATTGAGCTTATTACACCAGCCTTGAGTTTCAGTTTGTCAATAGCAGCAATCATCCAGGACTTCAAACTTGTCACAGGGGGTCACCATCTTGGAAAGTGTCTGCAACACTCACATGCTCAGAGGGCTCTGAGCAGCTATTGAGAAGCTATGCTTAGGGGTTGTCATTAATTATCCAGCAAAAAATTAGTTTTCCCTGTAATATAAGGTGATGCTACAGGGATGATTATTAATATCTGATGCTAATTGCACTGGTTTCTGTGCTGCCATGTAGTAATTGTCTGTATTAATGACTAATCAGCCTAATATAGTGACATTTCTATTCTATGTGTACTGTATTTTATGAGTGGGTCCCTAAGCTCAGTAAGTGACAGCAGCACAGAACATGTGCAGTCAATCAGCAGAAAAGAAGATGGGGAGCTAGTGGGGCATCTTTGGAGACACAGATCTTCCCTGGTAAAGGGCTTTGATCACCTTGGGTTGGTACAGAAGCACAAAACATAATGTACAACATTTCTACCTACTTCTTTAGTTAGGCTTTAGTTCTCTTTTAATTCACCCATATATTGTAGTTTAAATTATGCACTGAAATGGGGAAAAAACACATTTTCTTGGAGTTAGTTCTTGGAGGAGTTATTTGGTATCCAAAACGTAATAAATATGAAAAAACTGCTGCTGAAGTATTCTCAATCTACACATACGTATAAGGAGCTAACATTACTGTGCTATGTTAAATGTATTTGCTTTAAGCAAATGTACTAACATTTAAAACAATACATTTCCATAACTTAGCTAATATGTCCCTTAAAATCTACAACAAATTTCTAAATGATTCACATTACCAACCTTAAAAATGTAAAGTTAAAATTTCTAGCCTCTACTAACAACAACAAATCATAAATATAAGAAAATCCAGAAATCTAAATGCAGAGCCATTTTTTGTTGCTGGCATTAAGAATTGTAATTTTTAAGAGACTTTGGGTATGGGAGTTCTTTCTTACATTGTTGTGAGTGCTTCCTTTTCTTACATTTTGGAATATAGTGGATAATATAGTAGAAATGCCACTCAAAGGGACCATACAGACTGGGGCAAATCCACTAAAGAGTGCAACTTCGCCAGTGATTGATTCGCAGCCATCGCTACACTTCACCACTTGCCTTGAGTTTGACTTGAGAAATCATTCAGAAATCTGTCTCTTACCAAAGAAAACTCTATCTAGAATAATCAGCTATTAAATAATTAATTAAATAATAATTAACTGTGCCTTCTTTATTTATGTCAAAAATAAGACTGCTTCTAAAGGAATGTCAGCCATAATTGTCAAGAATCCAATTGTCTGTTTCCCTTTCTGTCCACGCTCTTTACAAACACCAAGGGAATTGATACTTCTTACTGTTGTACACTTCTTCATGATGCAACTTTTTCATCCTGGACAATGCTGATGATTCTTGGGTACACAATTACATTTTCTGTGTCTTTCAAATTAGGTACTACTAAGTGCCGTCTGTTAGTAATTGATCCAAGGAGGTAAAATATTTCCATCAGCTTGCCTGCAAATGCTAGTACCTTTGTTAGGTATGCTGAAATGAACTGAAGTTTTTATACTTATGTATTTACATGTTTCTTTTTAATTCCATATTTGAATTGGTTTGGTGTGAATATTAGAATGCACATATTTCTGAATACATATTTATTAGATCTACATACTAAACTATAAATAGGAAATTGTCTGGAAATTTGATTTAATGAATCAATTAATGAATTGTACAACTTGTCACTTTAATTTTAATGTGTCCATAAACACAAAGATAACATTTTGTATGGTTATCTGTGGATGTAGGGTGGCCTGCTGATGAACAAATGGTCAGTTTAGGGATCAAACAGGTTTAAAAAGTTCATCTGCTGATTCACTATATCATCCAGTGCATGGAGCATCAGCAGCTTAGGAATGAAAATGACAACAGAAAGGCAGCCATATCACGTGTGGTCTCCTGGCCCACTAAGTCGCAGAGCATAACGTTGATTGACCAGTGTATAGCTACCTTTAATTTGTACATTGCCAGGGTCGGACTGGACCAGTGGGACACCGGGAAAAAAACAGGTGGGCCCCCGCAGACTGAAATTTGAATAGGAGAGGGTCAGAATATAAGGATAAGCAACAGATCAATAGCTTTTAGCTGCTTGGGTCTGTGTCCACTATTTGCAAAGAGGCAGAAGACCAACTGCAAAGCTGCTAGGAATAAAACCTTTTATAACATATTAAAAGTTAACTTAAATGTGAACTACCACTTTAAAGTCCTTGAGACCTGACCTTTACAAAAGAAATGCATCACAGTTACCGTTCCCAGATTTACTTCTATATTAAAGTATATTGCAGTCTTAACACATGACATAACAAAGGAATTAAATTTAACTAGTTATTTCAAGTCTGTCATAACCAAGTACTTAAAGATATTATGCAAAATGATAGGGACACTTATAATAAGATATCCAGCATCCTACATATATAAATATCCAAGAGTTGTAGAATTCCATACCTTGGAATCCTACATCTATCTTTATTAGCCAATAGGTATTTGTGACTGACATAACGGAGGATTGTTTAGGTAAGGTAATTAAAGTAATAATTTACCTTTTTTATATTTTTATAAGGGTTTTAGTCACTGATGTTTCTGTGTTTCTGCATTATGAGTTGTACTTACATGTGTGTCTCTGTTTGTCACACTATAGAGTTGATATTCAAACTATCATCTCCTGCACAAAAATATCAGGTCAATAGCAACACACTGATGTATAAAAATGGAATCATGTTTGTGTTTTGTTTAAGAAATATTGCTGGATTTGCTGCAGCAAACTATTACAACTTTCAACAATGGAAAGAAATTGAATACAGGACTAAAGGAGAATGAATAGGAAAGCTTAAAACATTTAGGGGAAACAGCTACACAAGTGTTATTAAAATATGTAATTTAATGTACACTTAGGGGCATATTTATTAACACTGGAGACAAGCATAATGTTGCCCATATCAACCAACCAGGTCTTTGCTTTTGGTTGATGTGGGCAACATCAGTGATGATGTTTCAAATGTTAATAATTATGCCCTTATATATTTAGTAAGAGGAAACAGTCCAACACTAATTAGAAAAGCATACAAATTAAATGAAACTGTACATCCAAAGTCCACCCAGGGTGCGTTTATTTGCACTTTAAATGTTCTATCTTCTTTTGGTTCCTCCAAAGCCTGTAAGTAGAAATACAATAATGATTAAACAGTATGCACTGTCATACACAACTATAGACAGAGAATGCAGGGGCTGCAGTGTACATATGCCAAAATACACAACATATATCATTAGAGCAGCTGTGAGTGATAAGGCTCATTTTAATACTTGCATAAATGGAGGACATGATCGAAGTTTGGACCATAGGCAAAAATTGCACCGAAGTGCAGGAAATACTCCCATCTATCCTGTTTCTACTTGGAATGTTATAACAGTTGCTTTAGTTTAATATTATTTAAATTTACACATAACTACACTAAACATCTCAGTGTCTACATAATTAATAATGCACAAAAAAATCTTACCTGAAGCTTTTCTGACACCTGAACTCTGCTGTGGCCTGTAATTTTGATGCATTGAATCTGAACAGGAAGGACCAGCCCAAGTGTTGGAATAAGGTGCCTGGTATGGCTGAGCTCTAAAAAGGTGTTTATGATATAAGTATGATTTGATAAACGAATAGGAAAACGAAGATAATAAAAACATAGTGCTGTGTGGGTTAACCCAAATCCTAAGGGTTTACCGTCAGTTGGGTGGGTTTGGGTTGACATTTGGGTGACTATTGCGGGTTAGTAATGGGAAATTATACATCAGACTGTAGAAGAACACACCTCCTCTTCTCCTGAAGATTCCCTGTCTTGAACCCAAAGGTATGCACAGAAGTAGCATACTGAGCAAGAATACGCAGGTATGGGTTGCGCACAGGTCCTACCATGGCAATATTTTGTGGGTTAGGGTCAGATGCAGGTTAAGATTTTGTGGGTTAGGGCTGGGTTGAGTTTTTCCTGACCCACACATCACTATTGCTCATCTATATAAATGGCTACAGTGCTCCACCTATTGGCTACACATTAAAAACTTGTTAAAAAAAAAAGAAAACAAATGTTTTTTGACCATCGAATGCTTATCGAATTGTTTTAGGCTATCATTCTGTCCGCTATTCGATTTTTCGATGAATTCGTACGATCAGATACCGATCATACGATTTCTCAAAAACATTGTGAAATTTCCTTCGAGCCTCCTAAAAATTTGTACGAATCGAACGCTTCGATTGTAGAATGGTATTCGAGCAGGACTTATTCTCAGAAGCCTATGGGGGTTTCCCATAGGCTTCTATTGCAATTTGGTAGGTTCAATTTGGCGAAGTAGGCATTCGAAGCTTTTAAAAAATGTTATTCCTTCGATCATCGAATGATCGAATATCTGAACATTCGATCTATTCAATAATTCAGTATTCGATGATCGAAGAGGCCAAATTAGAATATCAGAATATATGATAAATTCGTACGATCGTTATTCGATCGTATTCGATCGATCTTCGATCATTTCACGTGAATTTTGTAAATTTGCCCCTCCATATTCACTCTCATTCACTTTTTATGGGCAGTGGGGATGCACAGGATCCCTTCCTGATGCAATATATGGAAAACATCTATTGATTTAATGGACTGAAATTAACAGGGAATCCCATGGTTTTCCTTCATGCTGTAATAATGCAATAATAAGTTGCAGTGCTTAATCATATTACATACCTTCGATTACCAAACAAGTATCCCAATATACCTCCAGTTCCAAGACCTGTCCAAAACCCAGGTCCCTGATTCATTTGTCTGGTACCATAACCTGATGAAAAGCCTATATAAAAAAAAAGTAATCATATAAAATTTTATTTTGAAAAACCTGTGCAGTATTACAGACAACCAAAACAAATATGAACCATTCGTCTTGGTTGCAGCTCCACTTGCGCCAATTATTTTGCATAAGAGTGTGTGTGTGTGGGGTCATGAAATATTAAAGGAGGTAATTGAAATGCTGCTACCAGCTAGATATACAAACTGGCCAACAAGCCATCTAAAAGTAATGGTCACTTTTGGGTATTCATATATTCATGTATTAGATTCATATTTTAGATTCTGTTCCTTGAACCAAAGGAGAATTTAAAAAAAAATATTTGTAAACTCTCACAAATAAATGGTAAAATGGTATTACCTGTGTAGTCTGACTTAAAACCAGGTGGAGGAGGAGCACTAGCATGAGTCTGGCTCTGATCATATCCATACTCATCAGGATGAGGCTGTTGCTGCATTGATGGGCCACTCAGGAACAGCTTGTACACTCCATAAGCAAGTATGACTAGAACTATGAGAACAATTACACTGCTGCCATCTGTTTTGGAATTGCTTTGGAAATAGCCTGAGCCAAATCCACCACTTCTGTAGCCATCTTGTGATCTCTTTTTGCCTTCCTCTGTAAGCTCAAGAGTGTACTCTAACCCACAGGAGCCACGAAGTACATATGGATCTTCTGGGTAGTCAAAACCTTCACAGCTTACTTCCACTTTACCAAATCGATATGAATTGTCCATGTCCAATTTGCATTCCCACTGGACATAAGATTAGTTAAAAAAAAAAACAATGAAAAAGGATTTTTTTTTTGTTCACAAGATCAGTTACAGCAACAAAGCATCTGAAACTGTCTCCAATTATATTTATATGGGAAGCATGTAGTAAAGAAGGCTCTCACCCCTATGTCCATTAATTTTATTTTGATTATAAAACAAGAGTGCAATCTTACAGTTGTTGCTACATCTAGACATAATGTAAACATATACATGAAAAGGTTTTCTAAACATAGGTCTTGGACTAACTACAGTTTAAGAATACATAAGGCACTTCACATCTGACAAGAAAGACAAATATTTTAATAGCTGCATTAAAGGTGTTCCTTGTGGCTCTAGTATATCTGTGGCATGTAAAGACTGGAAAAACGATAGATTAACATATACAGAACATTACATTTGGTAAGGGGCAAAAAAACTAGTTCTAAATGGTGGCTTTTGCATTAAAATAGAATATATTAAAGGATCAGAAAATTGTAGATTGAGCATGTACTCCTGTGACACACCAGCTTGGATAAAAACTTGATCTTTATTCCATAGGTTAAAACAGCTGTCCTGACGCGTTTCATATCTACAGGAGGAACATTGGGTGAGCTTTGTTTTTTTACCAGCAGCTTTCAGCTTTACTGTTTGGATAGGGCCGTGGGTTTCCTTGGTGTATTTTAAAGGATCAACAAGAGAAATTACATCAAAGCATACACATTATGAAACTGCTAGTAGAAGAGAAAATCAAGTCAAATTTATTTTAACAATGTTACCTGAACATCAAAGCCATCCCATCCTCGGTTATGACACTGTATAACCTGTGGCACCATTGCATGACAGCCCGCGTTACCACCATTACACTTCAATTGTGGAATAGGAGCTGAGCGGCGCGCATTGGTATAACGGTCGGCATACAGAGTGATTGCCTGAATATCTCTCAGAAGTACTCTATCTAAAGTAAACAAAAAAAAACAAAAAACTAAGCAATCATCCTGCCCAGCATAGGGCTATGTACAGCACATACTCCATAATGGAGGAACATATTGTCCTGATGAAAAAAAAAACAGCTCAAAATAGCTCTCTGTGAATTAAGCCAATTTGAAGTGAATTCAAAGCTAATCTTGCACGCATTTGGGTTCACTGGGGCATTATAACTAGTTGCTGCTGCTGCGAAACTATAGGAAAGACTGCTTAAAGAGAAACTATCATATAATGGAATATAGGCTTCAGCATATTGAAAGTAGTATTCTAAATATAATCAATTAAAAATTCTGTACCATTTCTGAAATAATCAAGCTTAACTTCACTCAGCATGTTTATCTTCATTCTCTCTTCATGCAGGAGTTGGGTGTCAGATATTCACTGACAGTAAAGCTGGCCATAGATGCAAAGATCCGCTCGTTTGGCGATGTTGCTCTTTCCCCGATATGCCACTAATTGGCAGGGCTATATCAGGGTAATCCGAACGTTAGGCCCTATGGACGAATGATCGGATTACGACTAGCGCAATGGACTTCCGACGGGACAGTCGGAAGAAAATCCAAACTTCTCGATTGATATCGTGGACAGATATCGGTCGGGAAGACCCGTCGGAAGGCCCCATACACGGGGAGATAAGCTGTCAAATCGGTCTAAACGATCAATATCGGCAGCTTTAACTGCCCGTGTATGGCCAGCTTTAGATCCAATCTACATCATGTCTCTCTACATGCTTTTTTTTCTTAGTATGCTGAAGCTTATATTAAATTTTCATTTTCACATTCCCCTTGAAAGTCAGGAAAGCGTTAATTAAGCCTATTATAATAGACCCCCCTCCTGAACCACATAACTCCAGACCACCTATTTTGTCCTATTTACTGTACCGGACTAAAAATCTAAGTAGAGCAGTGGAGTTGAAAAGTGCTATCTTGTGGTGCTTAAAACAATACCCCCAAAATTAATACTTGAGCAACAGATATCAATAATAAATCCAGTAGGGAGCACCTTCCACCATAGAGAAACATAGAATGGTGTGCACGGCCAAATTAATCAAACAAAAATAAAAAAAATAGGATAGAAAAGAAATGGCCTTATAACGTAGCACCTCCCCATTGACTGTTTCTTGATTCCCATGAACAAATAGCCATAAAATATAACGTTTATTGATCTAATTAAAACCATCCAGAGTGTTAAAATAAATTAAAACTACAATTGGGACTGTGATTGATAACAACAGTACTATAATCACAAATGACCTTAACTAAGGTACATTGTTACATAAATAGTTAGATATAAATCAGTTTGGGTGGGTATAACTGAATTAATACCAATCGAGGTAAATTCAGGTGATCCCAGTTAACCCCCCCAGATCAGGTATCAAATTAAGTGACTTATTAAAGAATCTTACCAACCTGGAATATATATTTAAGTAAATATTGCACTTTTACATCTCTTGCCTTGAACCACCATTTCGTGATGGTTTGTGTGCTGCCTCAGAGATCACCTGACCAGAGTATTGAATATTTCAACTCTAACTGCAACAGAAAGAAGTGTGGAAGCAAAAGACACAACTCTGTCTGTTAATTGGCTCGTGTGACCTAACTTTATAGTTTATTTGGTATGTTTGTGTGCACCATTGCATCATACGATCCCAGGAGGCTGTCCTTATTTTTTAAAATGGCAATATTCTATTTATGATTATCCAATGGCACATGCTATTAAAAAAGTATATTATTATGAAAATGCTTTATTTACATGAAGCAGGGTTTTACATATGAGTTGTTTTATGCAATATCTTATTATAGAGACCTACATTGTTTGGGGGGGGGGTATAGTTTTCCTTTAAGGCCCACTCTTTCTAATATTTTCTGGTTGGAACACGTACAATTTAAACCAGTACAGAACTAACTTCAAGTGTTAATGCTCGGTGTTGTTGATCACAAAGAAGAGGACCTGAAGACAATGGCACTTCCCAATCCTGCTGCGCTACTTTGAGCGAAAAACTGCAAACAGCATTTAGGACATCCTTAGTCACGCTAAGGTTATGACTTAAAATGATTAAAGGCCTCTAATGATTCCATATATCCAAGCTTAATAAATCTACCATTAAATTTCCATATGATGTAAGTAGTTTCGACATGCTAATCTAAGGCAATTTGCCTTAATATTTTAATTTATATTTTTTTTAGTCTCCAGCTTATCCTTTAAAATGTTTTCTTTAAAACACACAAGAGGCATGAATATTCTATAAAATAAATAATTTGAAATGGAACTTAGTGATGTTCCACTGCATACTGGAAGGTGAGTAATCATCTTAATATGGGAAACAAAGAACCCCATACTGATTTAATTTAATATTAAGTCATTAAGGTAAACAGCCATGTTACCTTGATGGTTCCAACCCCATGCAAAAGGGACCAGAAACACGACGAAAAAAGGCAAAAGAAACGACCACACGTTTTCCATTGTAACAAAAAAAGCTTCACACAACCCTGGTGGTTCGGGAACTTCGTTAAGACATCAAACACCGTCTATCCAGCAATTCTCAAAAACATAACAATTTAAACAAGAGCGTTACAACCAGTTACTTCACTTTGCTACAGTAACAGCTACTTCCTCCTTTCAGTATTGCTACTACGTAAATACGCCCACTAGAGTGTCACTAAAATGCGTCGACGTAATGGTTTCTACGACTGGAAAAAGAGGGCGAGGGCAGAACCCGCCCTTCACACAAAACTTTATTGAGTGTAACAATGTAAATCTGATGCTAGACAGAAGAAAGCCGGTTTTGGGGGGGAACTGACGTCACGTGGACAGCTGCATTGTCATTGGTAGCTGTGTTCGGTTGTTTTGTTGCTGATGGTTCGCCGCTGCTCGTGGAACTGTGAGTTTTGTCTCTTTAGCGACGTTACGTGTGTTTAGGGAGAGGTTGTGACGTAAAAAACAAACTTATCAAACACTTTAAACCCCAGAGTGCTGCTGTTCACTGGCAGAACAATGGATCATTGAACGCAGGTGGCGAGGGTAACGTGGTATCAGCTGCTAAAGCCTTCAGTCTACGTGTTGGTACTAAAACAAGACCACAGACCAGTTGCATATTGTTGTTTTCCAGGCGCCAGTAAAATCGACTTGCTGGTGTTTCTGGAAAAACCTTTGTGGTGTGTCATTGACTGCGTCACGTGTAACTGCTAGACTGGTATGCATGTTTTTTGCAGCAAAAATCTAATAACGGGTTCTAATGTTTCTAGTTTCTTTACTGTTGGGGATACATAAAGCAAAAGCCAAAACATATAGGGATGCACCGAATCCACTATTTTGGATTAGACCGATCCCCTGAATCCGTTGTGAAAGATTCGGTCGAACCCTAATTTGCAAATGCAAATTAGCGAGCCACCTTTTTTTGTGACGAAAAGTCACATGGTTTTTAGGATTTGGTTCAGCCAGGCGCAAGGATTCGGCTGAATCCAGCTGAAAATGGCTGAATACCAAACCAAATCCTGGATTCGGTGCATCCCTAAAATAATATAATGGCATGTAGGTCCATGAGGTATTTGTAGTTTCCCATAACAATCCACAAGCTATATTTAACTGTTTCAGAAAGAATAATGCTAAAAAAAAGAATAATGCTAATAAAAAACGTTTTGGTTGCTGGTCTACAGCAACTTTGCACTTTAGTTGTTTTTATCTTGTTAGTAAATGAGTCCAGGTTCTATGACTTCTGAAATAATTGATCATACTGTAAGCCCTGTGGAAAATGTCAGCAATACCTATACTGAGGGTAATACAGTGTTTTGTTGAAAAAAATCTTCAGTACAAACAAATGCTGCTTGCATACCCACCAGCCCCAGATTCATACAGTTAAGACATTATAAATACATAAATATTTGTGAAATACAAAATAAACTGAGCAATAATCACAAGTGTTTCAATGATTCCAATCGTTGTGCATTTTAGTGCACTGTTTTTAGTGTTTGATGCATGTTTACGGTTTAATATTGAGACTGTAAAATTTTGCAAAGCAATATTGACATGTTCCTATTAAAAGCCATTAAAATGCCTGTATTACTAAAAAGAATTGACACACAATTTTTTAAGTAGCTTCCTCTGGCGGAGTAAGACTTACTGCAGGTGTGTCCCTAGTAGCATAGAGCTTGCTGCTACATTCAAGCTATTCAGTGATCCTTCAATAGACTAGAGTACTGTTTTCATTCATATTCCAGCCTATGGAAAAATGTCCCTCTCTCTAGCCATGTGACCTAAGGAACAGGGCCAAATTTAGATAGCAGCCACCCCTAGGCCCACTGCCGTTAGTCGCCCCATCCCCTCCCCTTTATTCTTGCAAATTTTCATTATTGGGACCAGAGCAATGGGATTGGTGCGAGGAAAATTAAAAAAACTATGGTATCTTCTGCGTATCCCCAGTGTTTCTGATCCAATGTGTGTGTGATTGGGCAGAATGCCACCCCCTAAAATCCTGCTACCCTATGCCTGGGCCTCTGTGGTCTTTCCTCAAATCCTGGCCTGCAAAGGAAGAGCACCTGCTTGCTTGTGTCCGAATCGTCTAACTAGTAGTCAGGATAGGGCATCTTCAGGGACACTTCTCAGTAAAAAAAAAAAAAGGCCGCTAGCGCTGGCGAGGGGCATTTTTTTTTTTTAAAGTGAAAGCACCCAACCAGAATGCGGGCTCTATCAGCCTGCACCTTTGGTTGGGGGTACAATTTTGCCCCAACAGGTGCCCTTTAAGATGGACTACTGCTGTACAAACATGGCAGCTCCTTTAAGGGTGAATCAGATAGCTAATGCAAAATCATCTGGCAAATACCTTGATGGCATAATTATAAATATAGTGAAAACACAATGTTATGATTGAGTTAATTTCATGTGTCTTTAAAGAGATACTGACACCTGAAATTAAACTCTTTTTTTTTTTTTTACATCTATTATAATATTGGCTTTGAAAGCTACTCCTAACTTTACTGTAAAGTATTTGCATGATGCTTTTACATTACCTGTCTGATCCCCCATGTTCCTGTATGAGGGGACTGCCATATTTGTGCACCCGGCATCTGGCGAGGCAACTTTGAGCGACTTTTAAAATCACGTCGCTGCGTGTGAACAAGCGCAGGCGACTTTACGCCGTGCAGGTGAGCAGCGCTAGTTAGCTATTCCGGGAGATTCGGGGGAGATTCGTCGCGGCGAGAAGTTGCCAGGCGACAGATCTCCCCCGAATCTCCTCGTCTGGCCTTGCCCTTAAGAGCAGCTAAACACTAGAGCAAGCTCCACTGGGTCCCAGAGGTTCTATTTATACAGTCTGTTCAGTTGCAACTAATCAAACCCCACTCCCTCAAAACAGTTTATGTTAACCAATTCTGCTGTTGTATACTCCACTTATAACTATCATGAATACTGGATTCTGTGCATCCCTAATGGGTATGTAAAATTAGATTTTACAATAAGGTGTATATAGAATAGAATATATATAATAGAATATTTTTGAAAGATATCATTATCATCCTTTTTGAGTGCTGCATTATTTCTTTCCAACACACTATTACACATACAGGTACGTGTAAAAGTAAGCAAATTTGGTGGTACACGGTTAATTATTCTCATTGTTTTATTTACAGTACCATGGATCCAGCCCTACTAAGAGACAGGGAGCTCTTTAAAAAGCGAGCCTTGACCACTCCAGCTGTGGAAAAACGTCCAAGTTCTTCTTCTGAATCTTCAAAGAAAAAGAGAGCCAAACTTGAACCTAGTAGCACCTCTGGATCCAAGCCAAGCTCAGGTAAGTTACCCTAATAAATAATTTCTGATGAAATAATGAGAGACTCCAATGGTTTTCTGGGAATGTTGCTTCAAATAAGAGATTCTTTCAGGCCAAGACCAGACAATGTTTGAATTCTCTGCTCCCCTGCTGCCCCCCTTGCCTTTCAACTATGGGCAGATTTCCGCACGAAATGCAAAATATCACATTACTGTGCCAAAAAGTGCTGCATCTGTCCTCACCCGAGAGTAAACAATCCTACCATGTGCAGACAGACCAGAAACAGAAGAGCAGTGAGGGAGTGTTTACTCGGCCTGAAGAGAAACATAGGCCCATATCTGCCATTCTTTGGCCCTGACCTAAGATAATGATGCATTTATTTACCATTGGGGGTCGAAACGTCGATTTAAATAAAGAATATTTTTTCACAAGTCCCCGAAGTGCAACAGCCCCTTTTTGAAATTGTGTATCTGCAGCTGCCATACCGAACATATATATATATATATATATATATATATATAAATACACCAACACTATATATATAACAAAATGCCAGCACCAAGGTTCTTGTGTATGAAGAGAACCTTGTATTTACAAGTAAAAAACTGACATTTCAAGGTGTGGACCCCAATGGGGGGGAGTTTTTTTTTTTTTTTTTTTACAATACATAAATACAAGAATCTTTTCATACACAAGACCTTTGGTGCTGGTATTTTGTTCTGTTTATACCAATATTTTTCCATGCAAAGGGGCAGCCGTATGGTGGCTTAATCGGAGTGTGATGCTGTCCGTCCATAAACTTCTATATATATCGGATCTACCATCCCTGAAAAAACAGCCACAGAAATTAGTTGCAGGCTCCACTCTAGGCTCTGATTACAGCAGGGGAAAGGACGTGGAGCGAGGGACTAGGGAAGGGGAGTGTGGAACTGTGCAGACACTGCTGCCACCAGCAGAGGGTGAGAAGGAAATCTGACACCAAGCCCATGTGTAAAGAATAGGAGGAAAGGAATGCAGTGGCTCTTTTCACTGAGGACCCTCAGCAATAATATTGTGAATGTTTATGGTATATTTGCCTATACCGTTCTGATAAAGTTGACTTATTTTTTAACCTTTCTTTCTCCTTTAAAAAGAAAATACACTTCTGTGTTCCTAGAATTTGTTTTAAATTTTTACTAAACTGCAGGACAGTTTTCCCTGTGCACAACATCAGTTTCACTTAAAGAACAAGTAAACCTTTTTTTTTCTATCTGTAAATTTGCTCTAAACAGCCC
>CM044431.1:88305058-88328311 GCA_024363595.1 Xenopus borealis | reverse complement strand
CATGTATGTCTGTCCTTTGTAAGAATATATCTTTACATGATTTTTTATGCTTTTTCTTTCCTTTCTTTTGTCCACATGGTAAATAGTAAGATGTAAGGATGCTATGCTATTTTACAGTTTTACAATTGTTTACATTGTGTAGGTTCTGAAGCAAACTGGTTTACGTGAAAGGAAATATAGGCGAAAAAAACCCCTAGAAATATTAGGTCAGAATTTAAGGCACCTTTTCTTTGTGTGTCTGAAACAAGCACATTAATAGTAATATATTTTAGAAATTGGACTGATAATTATCTCTCACATAGGGGCTGATTTATTAAGTGTCAAATTAAAATTTGAATAAAATTCGAATTTCAAATTAATTTTGGGCTACTTACAATAGGATAGGCCAAAATTTTATTCATATTTAAAAAAATCGAATTTCAAAGTACTGGCCCTTTAAAAATCCTCCGACTATTCGGCAGGGACCTCACAGAACTTGTCCTGAAATTTTTAAAAATCTAACGATTCAAATGATTTTCATTCGATCGAATACGGCAATTTTTTGATCGAAAATGACCCCCCAAAAAAAATTCAAGGGTCGAATTTCAAAGTATTTTCCACTTCGAAATTCGATCCTTAGTAAATCAGCCCCTTAATGTGTTTAGATATTGCTTTCCCCTTTTACTTTCCCAGCTTCATAAAGCATTGGTCCGTTAGAGAAGACTGAACTGTCAATTTGCATTGTTGGAAATTTGCCACACTGAATTAGGTTCCACTGCAGTAGTAAGGTGCAGTCTTTGACACTAGGGATCCCAGGGTCC
This sequence comes from Xenopus borealis, assembly GCA_024363595.1. Taxonomy (NCBI): domain Eukaryota; kingdom Metazoa; phylum Chordata; class Amphibia; order Anura; family Pipidae; genus Xenopus; species Xenopus borealis. The sequence goes on along the minus strand of CM044431.1, from coordinate 88,327,511 downwards.
TTTTCCAGAGCACCGCAGGGAAGCCTGTATACACATGGCCCCTGTGCATGATCTATTGTAAGTAGGGTTGCCACCTTTTCTGGAAAAAATACTGGCCTTCCTATATATTTATCTTTTTTCCCTAATAATAACATTTGGCTCAACCATCATTTTTACCAACCAAACACTGGCTAGATGGTAACCCTACCTGTGAGTTATTTATTCCTGACTTTAGCATGCTGTATCAAATAGGGTCTCAATGCCCCCCCCCCCCCCCCCCTTGGGCTTTTCCCTACAGAAAGGTAATGAAAGCAATGTAAAGTAAAAATAACAAAACTGCAGCATTACAATAGTAATAGTTTTTAATTACTATTGACTACATTTTCTCTTGGATTTCAGATGGCAGCAATGGGTCATTTAATCTCAAGAGCCTTTCTGGGAGTTCTGGATACAAGTTTGGTGTCCTCGCTAAGATTGTTAACTATATGAAGGTACTCTTCTTTTCAATGGGTTTTGTATAATCCGTTTATAAGTAGGGTTTTATTTATTTATGACCAGAATATAATTGGGTACTACTTTGTCTAAGGCAGTAGGTCTCAAGCTTCCTAATGCTGTGACCCTTGCCAGCCCAGAGCGGATTGTTAGGAAAGTACAGGAGATGGCGTGGCTGCATAAAGGTTTCTTTTCCGTGCGTAGTGCGGCAAAATAGTTCTGCCACACCCCTAGTTACCATGCTAATTTTACAAACATGACTGCCCGCTTTAAATGGGCAGGGAGAGCTGTATGGCAGTTCCTTACTGAACTACAACTCCCAGCACCAACACCCGGAGAGCTACAACCTTGCCCCAGGGCTAGTGGGGAGAGAGATGAACCTGCTCCTGGAACCCCTTAATTGACCCCTGTGAAAGGGTTGTTCGACCCCCAGGTTGAGAACCACTGGTCTAGGGCGAGTGCTCCTCTATATGTGTACTGCCAGTTTACAAATTGTGTCTATTCAGTGAGAAGTTTTATGTTTTTTTTTTTGTTATATAAATTTATTTCTTCTTTCAGACTCGGCATCAGCGAGGAGACACATATCCACTGACACTAGAGGAAATCCTGGATGAAACACAACATCTTGACATTGGTATCAAACAGAAGCAATGGCTCATGTCAGAGGTAATGAGTAAAAAGTTACATTGAGGGCCCCTTTTTCTGTTGTATAAAAAAAAAAAGTGACCTAATACACCACACCTCACCAAACCTTTTAAAGGAAAACCACAAAATGAATACTTGAGCAACAGGTAGTTTATATCATAGTATGTGGCATATTAAAGAATCTTGCCAAACTGGAATATATATTTATGTAAATATTGCCCTTTTACATCTCTTGCCTTGAACCACCATTTCATGATGGTCTGTGTGCTGCCTCAGAGATCACCTGACCAGAAATACTACAACTCTAACTGTAACAGGAAGAAGTGTGGAAGCAAAAGACACAACTCTGTCTGTTAATTGGCTCATGTGACCTAACTTTATAGTTTGTTTGGTATGTTTGTGTGCACTGTTGAATCACACAATCCCAGGAGGCTGTCCTTATTTTTTAAAATGGCTTTTTTATTTAGGATTACCCAATGGCACATGCTACTGAACAAGTATATTATTATGAAAATGGTTTATTTGCGTGAAGCAGGGTTTTACATATGAGTTGTTTTATGCAATATCTTTTTATAGAGACCTACATTGTCTGGGGGTATAGTTTTACTTTAAGAAATTATGTACTTCTCAAGCTGTGTATTAATTTTCATCGATGGCTTACCTCTTGTATACTTGGAAAATGGCATTTATCTATCACTGTTTTGTTGTTATTGTGCTGGAACTTGGCACCTGAATTATTCCCATTTAATGGATTACGTGAGGTCTGTAGTGGTGTAAAATAGCTACACCAATGTCCACAATTGGGCTGCTTAAAATAAAATTGGTCTTTTTTTTAATAAATTTGTCGTTTGTTTTTACACAGCTTTTCTGGCAGTAATTGTTTTACATAGTATGATAAATCAGCTGCTGCATATACCTTTATAATATTTCAGGCCTTCCCTTTCGAGGGAACGAGTGTGATAATACTTTGCACAGCATTAATTCTATAAAATGCTAGTATTTTGGATCCCAGCATACTCATTTTGATGGTGTGGCATCCCAGCTATAAGTGTGTCCTTGTCTTCATCTACGAGGGAAATAAAAGTGTATATTAGAGTTAGAGTTGATTACAAATGTATAATTTATATGTATTGTGTCCACTGCTATTTCTTTATTTTTTAGAATTTGCTGGTTCTAAGCCATCTATAATGCAGTAGTAATGATCTTTTATTTTGTTGCAACTGAGGGATATATTCCCTCTCTATAAGGAACATGGACAAATTAACTGTATAAAGGTATTTTTATCTATAAATAGATTGCCCTATTCTATTGATGGCACAGACAATGCTGAGACATGCAATATGGCTACATTGTGTTACTAGAACATTCATTATTCAAAATTTGCAATATCAGGGGAACCCATACTCCTTTTAGAACACATATAAATTGAAGATTAAATGGCATTAGCCTCATATCGTATGAATGACCACAAGGGGCAACCTGCGAATAACCATTCAGATTAAATACAGTAGTAAAAGAACAAATGTTCTGGCCATTTTGGCAATCATACGAATGTTATGTCAGACGAATACTAGTAACAGTCACCCATTGATATTGTCAGATAGGCATTACATGCAGAGATATTATCGTTACCCGACAGAAATCTTCTAACCTGTCTGATTGACTAATGCTGTTAGTAATGCAATACAACAGAAAAAACGAATGCATATGTATTAAACATTAATGCTTTTATCTGGATTTTTACCTTTTTTTATTTCTGCTAGGCTTTGGTGAATAATCCCAAAATTGAGATTATTGATGGAAAATATGCCTTTAAGCCAAAGTACAATTTAAAAGACAAGAAGGCTCTCCTGAGGCTACTAGACAAACATGACCAACGAGGCCTTGGTGGGATTCTGCTTGAAGATATTGAGGAAGGGCTTCCCAATGCTCAGAAAGCCATAAAGGTACGATCCCAAAATGTCGTTTAGATATAATTCATCCAAACTGTCTGCTGACACAGCTTCAGCCTTGTCATCTGAAGTGACTAGATGCTGAGAACATATATATAATAAAGTGTAACCTTTTGTGACAGCTGTTAATCATGCTTGGAATTTGCTTGTCTTCCTGTAGAGCTCCTAAAACCTCATGCAACCTATGACAATACACTTACACACCAGAATGGATGTTTATTTAATAGTGACACCCATTGTCATTTAATAATCCATACCCATTCTGTTTTTGCAAAATTTAATTAAATACATATTTAATCATAATATCCACGTTTATGTTTTTTTCTGATCACTCTCTTTCCAATTCTTCTGTCTAAACACTCCCTTTCATTCTATACTGCTACTGTATATCCAGTGCAATTGTGAGCGAAATACACGTTAAATCTTCACTACCTTGTATGTATGTTGTTAAACTGTGTTTTTCCTGCATTTTGCAAACTGTTATATTTATCAGTCTGTCATGCTTGTAGTAGTTTTGTATAGAGATCATCAATGCTAAAAGAGGACAGACAATTGGAGCAATCTGTTTTTGTACTGGTTTTTAAGATTAAACTGGGGAGTCTAAAAGGATTCTCGCTAAAGCTATGGGACCTGTTATCCAGAATGCTCAGGACCTAGGGTTTTTTTCAGAAAATGGATCTTTCCTTAATTTGGATTTTCATACCTTAAGTCTACTAGAAAATCAGGCTGGTTTTGCTTACAAGTATTGATTGTATCTTTGTTTGGATCAAGTACAAGGTACTGTTTTATTATTACAGAGAAAAAAGGAAAACATTTTTAAAAATTTGGATAAAATGGAGTCTATCGGAGACGGCCTTTCCGTAATTCAGAGCTTTCTGGATAACCAGTTTCCAGACAATGGATTCCATACATGTAGTTCTATATGTTTTTGCATTTATCAATGCTTTTCTGACTGTCGGGAAATTCTTAATGAACTGACACATTTGTCAGTGGTTCAAGGCAATAAATCATCCAAGGGGTGTTATTCCCACCCATGATTTGAAACTGAAATAAAATATATAATTCAAGATAAATTCATCCCTTTATTAATGAATAAAAAAATGAATATAACGTTATTTTGATCAATAAACTTTGCAGTGTAAAAAGCTTTAGAAGTCATGCTTTATATGCTGTTTCAAGATGAATATACACTAAGGGGCAAATTTACTATTATTCTCCAAAAAATATTCGTTTTTACTCGATATTTTATTAGCGTTCGATTTTCGAATGCTAATCGAATAGTTTTAGGCTACCTTTTATTCGATCTTCGATCATTCGACGATTGAATAACGATCATTCGAATGAATTATTCGATCATTCGAATGATTCGTACGATCAAAGACTTCGATCGTACGAATCCTATTCGATCAGGACTTAGCATCAGAAGCCTATGGGAGGGTTCCTATAGGCTTCTATTACAATTCGGTAGGTTCAATCTGGCGAAGTAGGCAGTCGAATAATTTTAAAATTTTAAGTTCTTCGATGATCGAATATTCGATCATTCCATAGTTCGCTATTCGATGATCGAAAAAGCCTAATTTGCATATTCGACCAAATTAATTCTACGATCGGAATTCGATCGAATTCTATCGAACTTCGATCTATTCACGTGAATTTAGTAAATCGGCCTTTTAATGACTAATACAATAATACTTTGGTTTTTTTCTGTTACTCTCAGAATTCTTACGGTAATTGTTAAAACATTAGTCTCTATTTCCAACTCCCTCTTTTCCGCCCCACAAAGTCCATTAGCTAATGCATTATTGCACATCCTTGTTCTATTTGCATTTAAGTGGTTATGTACCGTGCGGCTGTCCTCCTGACTTTTAAAGCAAGTTCAGACTGGAAAGTTGTTAACCATACCTCCCAACTGTCCCATTTTCAGCAGGACAATCCCGCTTATGACCGCTCAACCCACAGTCATGGGTTTGTACTGGAAAGTCCCGATTTTCTTTGCACAAGGTGCAGATAAGATACTTTGTAACAATTTAAGATAAGCAAATAAGTAATTGTAAAATTTTAGATAACAGGTCCCATGGGAGAAGTTAGACTCACAGCTTAAAGGAGAATTCAACCTGTATGGGAAAAAAAACCCTCCCCCCTTCTCTGGGTAGACCAACCTCCTGCAGCTCCGGGCAAATGCCCCAAATTTTTTACTTACCCCTCCTGCAGATTCTGGCCATGGGAGTTCACAGCAGCCATCTTCTTTCTTTCTTTGGTCTTCTTTGTAAGTACACCGGTGTTTTCAGTGCACGCACAGTTGGAGATTTCTGTAACCGAGCAACTGTGCATGCGCCAAAAGTCACGAAGATTTCTGCAAAAAGCTCCGAAATTTTTTAGTTCCAATATGTTGGGAGGTATGTGTTGACTGGTCGTTATTTTAGTTTGCTTCCAATTCTGTTAAAAGGGCAGTATAGATATTCATTCACAAGCACAATAAATATGGTCTATTTTTAAAGGAGAAGGAAAGGCTGGAGGCACTTGGGGGTGCCAAACGTTAGGGACTCTCAAGTTATTGTATCTGCCTACCTGAAACCAGTGCTCCTATCAGCAGAAATCTGCACCGGCCCAGGGTTATACCAGTGAGCACCACAGAGAGATCGTCTTCTGTCTTCCTACAGCTCCAGTAGAACGAAAAGCCGAACTGTAACTAAAAAGTCAGCTTTTTCGTTAAACTGTGCATGCATTAGTCCAGGGAAATTGTAGACGGAACGCTCCGTAGTGCTCACTCATATAACCTTGGGCCGGTGCAGATTTCTGCTGATAGGAGCATCGGCCAAGGGTTTTAGGTAGGTAGATACAATAAGTGCCTAACATTTGGCACCCCCAAGTGCCTCCAGCCTTTCCTTCTCCTTTAAATATTAAACAGGATACCTGGAATATAAACTTATAGTATAGCTGACAGCAGTGGCATCACAAAAGAAAGTCCTGTACATTGTCCTTTTTTAGTCAAATCTGTATATTTTGGATTTGATTCATGCCTATGATCATCTGAAAAAGCTTTGCACCTATTACACCTGAATAAAATTTAAAATATACTTGGTTCTGATACCAGCCACCATAAGCGGTATGTCACCATAGCTTTATGTGTTAGTTTGTATTTATCGTCTCCACTTTTAACATATACATACATGTTCAGACTGTTGTTACTCCAGATTTTTTTATACTTTTTTAAAGCTGAGACTGAGCTGAAAAACTGTAGATGAGCCCAGTTATACAGGGAAAGATGCAAACACTAGTACTGGTTGGAAGTTTTTAATGATTAAAAAATATTGCTTCACTAAAAACTGCAAATTGCCTTTAGAAAAAGCAAACCCTTTTTATTTTGTTGAGTATCTCTTTAAAATAGTAATTTCTTCTATAATGATTTTCAGTAAGCATAAAGTGGTACCATGTGCAGTTATCTGCTTGCGACTGCTCACAATGCTCACAAAATCAGTGGTGGCTGTGGCCTGTGGTAGAACCCATCATGAAACTCACTGTTCATTGTTTCCTTACTTGTTATATGTGTATTTCACTGAAACTGTAGAATGTATTCTATTTGCAATGCATTTTTTCGGCTGTTTGGTTCTGTCAGTTTGTTCCATGTTACCATACTAGAAAATATTTTTCCTTTCATTGCAATGTAAGTGTAAAATGTACGTGTCAAGAGCGTTTTTGGACACTTGTGCTTATTTGAAACTTCTTGATGATTTTTAAAATTTTCTGTTTACCATCAGGCACTTGGCGATCAGATTGTATTTGTAACACGGCCGGACAAAAAGAAGATCCTTTTCTACAATGACAAAAGCTGCCAATTTACTGTAGATGAAGGTAATGTTCCATTGACATGACTTGACATTCTTGGCTTCGATTGGGTTTACATTGTATTTGCTATGTTATGCTTTATTTTTCTTTATGTAGTTTGATTGGTTTGGGGAGGCTAGATACACACTATAGACAACTACAGTAAACGCTCCATAGCCAACATAACGGAGGAATCAAAAAGATGCTCACCATAGCATTTGGACCACATCATTCCCCTTCTGGCTCACCGGGAATGATTTATGAAACTTCCACCAAACACACAGCTTATCCTCTGCACGGTTGACTGGATCACTCAGTCCAAAGGTTAAAAACTCCAAAACGTTATTCAAACATGATAAAAATCACACACAAAGAGAAGGGGCAGGGAGAGATCACCGCTTACATAGATACTTTAAAATACTTTTATTTTTGTTTTACTGTTCCTTTAAAGCACTGACAAACTGACTTCCATGACCAAAACATCCATGTATGTCATACAAGACTTATTGAACCACAGTGATAAATGCAACATTTTCAGCTTCCAATCACATTCCGGCAGTGCATTGGTCTTTAACATAAGTGAGAAGCTATGACTGACAAGAAAGGGCATTTTGATTGCTGCTGTTTTAACTGAGAGGTGCAATCAAATTTTCCTGTTTAACCGTATTAAATGGTGTTGGGTTTTAAAAACAGTTTGCATGTTAACAAAATAACTCCAAACAATTTTTCATTTATTTGTTCTTGTCAATTCTGACTAATGTATAATAGTACTAGCAGTGTCCACTTGGTGGCAGCAAAAAACATTTATTCTCTTTCTGATTTTCCAGGCGCTTTGTTTATAAATATGGATATATTTAGCATAAGCATCTTGTCTCAGTACTGCATGGTGGGATTTAGGTTAAAGTTTTGAAATCGCTCATTGTTTTGCTGTCTTTCCTTATTTTTGTTTACCCTTAAAGTGCTGGCAGTAGAGCCCATAAGCTTCTGTATGTGTTGCTAAGCTACAGGTTTTTCATATTGTTGTAGATTCTGCGACATATGGCACTTAAATGGTTAATTTTTTCTTTAAAAATCACAGACGTCTTGAACCTGTTCATCTCCATAATCTCAAATTGTACATCACAGATAATGACTGTTTTTAGTTGTTTTCTGTTTTTAGGTTAGTACAGAGCTGTCTATAGGCTTCTCTCCTCCTGCCTTTTCTATGCAGCTGCTACTGGGAAAAATCGGTTCAGGGAAACATGCAACTGTGAACTGCCCCTATAACATGATTCATAAGATGCTATCATTGCTAGAAACATGTCCGTTTCTGCTTCTCATTAAATTATGTCAGAGCTACGAAATAAATTGGCGCTATAGAAAGAGACCTGGAGGAAATGTACAGAAGCTTCACACAGTATCCTAGATTGAACTGAACATAGGACACTTAACAAAGTGGGGAGTCTGATGGGTTATGGAGTATGCCAAAAATTGGAAAATTCAACTGTGGTTCACCATACTTGGCTGGCTAAAAACTAGAGGAACAGATCCTGCTTACCCTATGGGGCAGATTTACTATTGGTCGAATTTCGAATTGAAAAAAATTTGAAATTCGACCATGTGAATAGGTAGGGAATTAAAATCCTTTGAATTCTGAGGATTTTACCGCAATTAGATCGGTCGAAAATTCATTCAAATGATCATATCTATCGATTTGAACGATTTTAACCATTCAATCAAATTTTTACAATTCGATCAAAATTCACCAAATGCACTTCGGTAGGTTGAAACTAGCGAACTAGGCAGTCGAATAAAAAATTAAAGGGGAAGTAATTTGAAAGTCGAATATTCGAATAGATTTTTATTTGAATTATTCGAATCGATCTAATTTAAAAAATTCACTGGCCGAATTCAACTAATTTGCATATTCAAAATTCAAATTCTTATCTTTTTGAAAATTCGAGCGAATTTTGAGTCATTCATGTGAATACATGTGAATTTAGTAAATCTGCCCCTATTTGTCAGATTCGCAGAACAGAACTAAACTGACATTTGCAGTCCTATTAGTCGTGTCCATGACATTATGGGGCAGATTTACTAAATTCACATATATTCACATGAGGGATTCGAATATTCGATCGAATTTTCAAAAAGATTCAAATTCGAATTTCGAATATGCAAATTAGGCAAATTCGACCATCGAATATCCGAATGATTCGAATATTCGAATTTAATTTTTTTCGAAAATTCGATGGTCGAATACTTCCCCTTTAATTTTAAATTCGATCACCTACTTCGCCAGATTAAACCTACCGAAATGGGGATAATTCCCTAAGATCGAATAAGAAAAATTTGATCGATCGCTTAAAAATCGTTCGAATATTCAATCGAGTTTTTTTAATTCCCCACTATTCCCCCAATATTCCCTGGTCGAATTTCGAATTTTTTTTGCATTTGAAATTCGACACTTCGTAAATCTGCCCCTATGTATGTAGCCACATTTTACAAATATTCAGCTGACTACTTAAATGGAAACTGTCATGGGAAAACAAGTTTTTTTTATATTCAGTTTTGAAATCTGAAATGGGGCTAGCCATTTTGTCAATTTCCCAGCTGTCCCTGGTCATATGACTTGTGCCAGCACTTTAGGAGGGAACCGCTTTCTGGCAGGCTGTTGTTTTTCCTTCTCAATGTAACTGAATAGTACGCAGTGGGACATGGGTTTTGTTCTATGATCTACCAGGCAGCTGTTATATTGTGTTAGGGAGCTGCTATCTGGTTACCTCATTGTTCTGTTGTTGGGCTGTTGGCGGAGGGGGGAGGGAGGGGGTGATATCACTCCAACTTGCAGTACAGCAGTAAAGAGTGATTGAAGTTTATCACAGCACAAGTCACATGACTTGGGACAGCCCCATGTCAGATTTCAAAATGAAATATAAAAAAATCTGTTTGCTTTTCTGAGAAATGGATTTGAATGCAGAATTCTTCTGGAACAGCACTATTAACTGATGCATTTTTTCCCATGACAGGATCCCTTTAAGGAGCCAGTCAACGCAGTATTCCAAATATATATATATATATATATATGTATGTATATATATATATATATATATATATATATATATTTGCCATTTGGACGTATTACTATTATATATTACTTTCATTGAAGTGTGTAGCTGTAATTGTATAACATAAACTGAGAGTAGGGGTTCATGGGGTAGAAATGAGCGATTGGGCTATAATAAGGAGGAGGATTGGGATATGTGATTGAATATACTATTGACAGGTTATACAACCATATATAATGTCACTGTTCCTTCCTAATTGATATGGGCACATAATAGTGTATAGAAATACCTGATGTAAGTGTGAAAGTCATTATACAACTATAAAGTTGACTTCTTAAAATACTGAACTGTAATGCACCTCCCTGGGTACTTCTCTGATCCACAATACACATACACAGTGATGATTTATTTATTTTTTGCATAATTACCACCTATATTATTTCACTATAAAGAAATGCTGATGCAGAGAAGTTAACTTGTAATTATCTGAAAGTGTTTTTGCTGTTTTGGTACTTTATACATATAAAAATTCTATTGGAGTTTGAGTGTTCGAGGGGGGTTTCAACTTCTGTAGCAGTAATCATCAGAATACATTACTACTGTAGTGTTGACCAGCTACTACAAGCACCCAAATATATAAATTACATTTAACCTTCCTCTTCCTCGCCCCCATTAAACACAGCAGTGGTAAAATGAACAGGGGTACATTTATCAAATGTCGTTAAATGACATGCTGCAGAATGCTAAGGTAAGCACGCTACATAAAGGGGTGGTTCACCTTTAAAGTGATACTGACACTAAAAAATGAATTTTTTACATATGAATGTACATTAAATGTTACCTATAGGTCATGTTGATCATTTTGTTTTGCTGAGTTTTTTTTTTTTGTATATAATTGTTAGTTGAAGTTTTTTTTTTTTTTGCCAACCTGGCTGTCCCATCTCAGCCTGTTAGTTACCGTTTGTAATGCTAACGGACTCCTGCTGCACAAATATGGCAGCCCCCTCATAGAGGAACATGGGGGATCAGACAGGTAATGTAAAAGCATCATGCAAATACTTTATGGCAGTTAGAAGTAGCTTTCAAAGGCAATATTATAATAGATGTAAAAAAAGAGTTTAATAGTTTAATTTCAGGTGTCAGAATCTTTAAGTTAAGGGGACTATCCAATCTCTAAATGAAAATTTAATAAAGGCTTCATCGTACTGAAATACGAAACTTCTAAATACAATCAATTAGATATTCTGCATCGTTTCTGAAATAATCAAATTTATTGTCACTATTCCTCTCTCTGAATCCGTTTCTTTTCCGTCTTCATGCAGGAGTTTGGTGTCTGATTGTCATTGACAGTTAGATCCAATATATCTTATATGTTCATGTTTATATTTAGTATACAAAATATATTATACCTTTAGAAGCTAAGGAACAGTTTTTTTTTTTTGTTTTTTTTTTCATTGATCATGGGTACTTTTGTACTCCTATGTGCTCAAAAACACCCATGGATTCCTACCTTACTTGTCCTACATAGGTTCTAATGGGTGTTTTTTCTTAGAATTCCAGAAGTTATGGAGGAGTGTCCCAGTAGATTCCATGGACGATGAGAAGATTGAAGAATACCTTAAGAGGCAGGGAATTTCTTCAATGCAAGAATCCGGACCAAAGAAAATTGTAAGGGCTACTTATATTCTCTGCAGAATAACCTTCAATTTGTCTGCTAGCTTTCTTTACAGTTTTCTAAAGAAAGCTATTGTTATACTAGCAATATTGTCCTCAAGCCACACATTCGTAATGCATCTTAATGATACACAGACACACACACACACACTGACTAATGTATTCCTCTATTGTAAAATGTTATGTTACTGTACAAAGGAGTTCCACGACTTGTAGTTGTTGTTTTTAAACAGGTCATTAACTCATTGAAAACCCTGTCATAAAATACGAGTATATTCGAAGTCATCTCAGGGTTCCATGACCTGTATAATCTGTAAAGCGGTTCTCTGTAATTTATAATATCCCTATATTTTACAGTAATGGGTACATTCATCTCTATTTACTGTCCTTAGTAAAATCTTTCTGCTTATTGATAACTTGCATGTCCACTTTCATGGAGATCTCAAACCAAAGATAAAATTTGGAGATTTCGTTTTGGAATGCTTCTTTTTTTTGTGGGTGGGAGGTAATTTTTTTTGTTCCAGAAATTCAACTATACCTGTAAATAAGCAACTGTGTAGCTATGGTGGCTGCCATTTAAAGGACAAGGAAATTCAACTAAAGAAGTAGAATAGAAATGTTGTAAAATGTCTTGTGTTTCTGTACCAGCCCAAGGCAACCACAACCCTTTAGCAGCATCTCCAAAGATGCCCCAGTGGCTCCCCATATTCTTTTCTGCTGATTCACTGCACATGCTCTGTGATGCTGTCACTTACTGAGCTTAGGGACCCACTCATAATATACAGTACACATACAATAGAAATGTCACAATATAAGGCTGATTAGTAATGAATACTGATAATTACTACATGGCAGCACAGAAACCAGTGCAACTACCATCAGAATTTAATAATCAGCCCTGTAGCATCAGCTTGTATGACAGACCAGCCTCATTTTCTGCTTGATAATTTGCGACAACCCCTAAGCTTATAGCTTCTCAGCAGCTGCTCAGAGCCCATTGAGCATGTGAGTGTCACAGACACTTTCCAAGACGGTGACCTCCTGTGACAAGTTTGAAGCCCTGGATCATTACTGCTATTGACGAGCTGAAACTTTAGTCTGGTATTTAAGTATATAAAATGACATTTTTAGTCCTATTCATTTTTAGGGCTTCCTTCTCCTTTAAAGGGGTTGTTCACCTTTGCATTAACTTTTAGCATGATGTAGAGAGTGATATTCTGAGACAATTTGTAGTGGTTATCATTTTTTATTATTTGTGGTTATTAAGTTATTTAGCTTTTTATTCAGCAGCTTTTCAATTCTGGTTCAAATTACCATAGCATGCCCCGATTTGAATAAAATACTGGAATATGAATAGGAGAGGGCCTGAATAGAAAGTGAGTAATAAAAATAATAATAAGCAATAATACATTTGCAGCCTTACAGAGAATTTTTATTAAAGGAGGGCATTTTATAACTTAAAGGTGCACCACCCATTTAAGTGAAAACTGTTGTTTAGGGTCCACATTAAGGGTAGGACCTAGGATGTTTCCTCAGGAAGTTTTGTGCAACTTTTTGATTTTATAGCAGCCGTTTAGTTCAAGGAGAAACCGTGAGACAAACTAGGAATAAATGCAAATGGCCCCCACACAGAACTATAATATGAAACCTCTTGTATAAAAAACTTGAAAAGAAATAGTTTATTTTTAGGTGCTGGATGAACAGATACAACCTTCAAACACCATGGTGTTATTGGTACCTTAATCCTATATAGTGCAATGGTTACTGTGGCGTCTTTTCATTGCAGTGTCTCTCAGTGCTGTCATGTCTAAACTGAGAAACCCCAGAGCATTACATAAAAAATCTACAGCTTCAGCTAATTCATCATGTGAGCCTGAGTGCCCTTAAAGTCAAAAGTCCTACTAAAGATAATCATTGTTTCAAATGATCATTTTTATCATTGCTTCTGGAAACAATGATTATCTTCAGTGTAACTTAATTTTTTTCAAATGGTTTACACCCATATGAAACCCTTCTGTTTTATTGGTTCCGCTAGTTTTTATACTTGCCTTCATATTCCATAGTCTGCACTTTGTTCAGCTACTTTCAGTGTTAATGCAGTTTATTAATGTGATTTTCAGATTCCAGTACAGAAAAGGAAGAAGGCCACCTCACAGAGAAGAAGGTTTAAGACTCATAACGACCACTTGGCGGGAGTGTTGAAAGATTATACAGATGTTGCTTCAGGCAAGCCATAAGAGCATCAGTTGGACTAAGGACGTTTATAGAGTATCTTCAGGATCTCCTTAGCTGCTCATCAACTCCAACCCTTAATAGTTACTGTACAATTCCCTTCACAGACTCAAAAATCCAGTGTCTGGGTGCCCGAGAGACCATTTATTTCAATCTTAGGAGCCAAGTATTAAAGAACTGAATGTACTATAAATTAGCTAAAAATTATCCCAGAGCTGGCACATCTCCACCAGACACAGACTGATTGGCAGAGGCTACATGAGTCTGTGGAAGCCAAACATTGTGCTGCTTTTGCTCTACCTAATTCTGTTCATTGTCTGATCCCCTTGCTCCTCATATGACGATATCTCCAGCATCTGAGCTAATAGGTTTTGCGTTTATTGTATATATAAAGGGCAAGTTTGCTATTTCAAAAGCAAAAATAACTTTCTTTTGTTAGTCAACATTAAAAAAAAGTATGTGCAAAATGGTTTAACCACTTTTTTTCTTTTGTTTTAATGTAATAAAGTTTGTTTTCTCTTGAACTTTCTATAGACTTGTCCTCGTCTAAATTGTTAAAATTGTCTAAAGCGTATTCCGGAGTAAAAGGTGAGCAGCAAAGATATTTAATACAAAGTGGTTTGAATTTGATTTAGCAGAATCCTGATTTATAAATATTTTACCCTGAAATCATACCGCCATAATTTAAACGTAATCATTTATATTTAAGGCATACCCAACAGTGAAAAAGGAAATTGATTCTGTGAGCGTTATCCTGGGAAATGGGTTTCCAGTTAAATGGGATGTAAAGGCAAAAATCCCATTTTTACTTTCTTTAATGAAAAAGAAATCTATCTCCAATATACTTTAATAAAAAAGTGTGTACTGTTTTTAATAAGAAACCTGACTGTAGGCAGTGAAATTCCCCCTTCGTTTTACTTGCTCTAACCGCTGCGGATAGGAAACTTTAGACGGCCCTTAACTGCTCTGCAGGCAAACAATCATACTTTCAAATGGCAGGTGGGAGCCACCACCTTACTTCCTAGAACTCAAGCTGCTTTGTTTCTTTCCCTGTAGAGCAGCCAATGACTGTGTAGAGATTTGTATCTGAAGACCCAGTTCTGATTATTAATCAGTCTTCCTGTATTGGCTTCTATGGCAGATATTATTTGACTGTTTTGATCATATAAGACGATCCCTAAGCTTAACCTTGCAACTGAAGCCCAGACCACACTGAGCATGTGCATTTTCTTGGTATTACAAAGATTAATAAAGTTACAGCCCCTTGCACCAACTTTGAAAGCATAAATCATTTGTCTTAATAGGCAAGTACAGGTTTATATTTAGTATACAAAATACAGTATTTCTAACATTATTATATTTTAGACTTTAGTTGTCCTTTAAGGTACCCAAAAAAGGGATATATCAAATCTGCAAATTTTGGAAAGCATTGTAACTCAGTAGTTTGAAATAGAAAGACATGGTTACCCATTTCGGATAAAAAAAAAAAAATGGGTTGGGGGGGGTCAACATATGTTTGTGTTTTTACCCCCTCAAAGAATGCAATAAATGTGTTGATTATTCAGTAGCTGAAGTGACCTTTAGCACATTTCATTTCCAACTTCATTTTGGTGTCTTTAAGTTCCAGATAGTTTGGTAATCCTATGCACAGTGGGACCCTGGCATTCATATTAAGATGTTTTTCTTGTTACCTTATGCTATGGGAGATAAACTTGCAAAGTGAACCTTTTAAGTTAATTTTTATAAAACTGACTAGGTTCAGAATAGCTTTGAAATTTGGTAATTAGGAGTAGAAAGACATGGTTACCCATTTTGGATTTGGCAGAATGTGGGCTTTTCAAAAATATATGGTTTCCTGGGGTAAACAGGATTTTTGGCATCTAAACTATTCTGCTGTAGTGGTTTGAAAATTCGGTAATTTGTTTGGATTTTTTGATCCATAGAAGTAAAAAATCTTCATAAAACTATACATATATGGCACTGGCACGTTCGAGGGACATGAGGCTTTCCAAATCAATTTAATTTTTTTGCATAAAATCTTGCTCTAGATGTGGAAACCCACAACAATTGTGGCAGATTTAGAAAGATAAGGTTCTCCTAAAAAAAAAAAAAAAACTGTATAATTTTACTAGGTAAATTAAAAATCCCCTCCCAGGAAATGCCCCTAAAGTGAAAGAGCACAAAATGTTGAAAAACAGCTGGCACTAATGCAAATGAAATGGGAAATTCATCTGGCACTTAATGGGGTTGTTCACCTTTAAATTAACTTTTAGTATGATGTAGAGCAGGATTACCCATAATTTACTAATGAGGGTCTACTTTTAGTGATGTTGTCCCATTATGATCTACAACCAATAAAAACATTAACATTCTGTTCCAATGAAACCATTGCTTAAATATTGTATTGATTTATGAGCAAATGTATATTGCTAGGTTTCACTAAAAACTATTTATGTAACTTTAATAAATAAACTGTAATAAATATGTTAATGAAAAAAAAATTACAGTTGACAGTGTCTTGAGATCTACTCCTCACCAGCTAAAGGTCTACAGGTAGATCCCAATCTCCCTTTTGGGCACCCCTGATGTAGAGAATTATATTCTAAGACCATTTGCAATTGGTTTACATTTTTATTACTTGTGGGTTGAATTATTTAGCTTTTTATTAAGTAGCTCTCCAATTTATAATTTCAGCATTTCAGTTACTAGGGTCCATATTACCCTAGCAGTCATGCATTGATATGAATGAGACTGGAATATGAATAGGAGAGGCCCTGAATAGAAATATGTCTACAGTATAACCCCCATTTTACGTCCCCGGATTTAATGTTTTCCCTCATTTTGCAGTGTTTTCCTGTGGTCCCGTCATTTATCAGTGCAGTTCTATGGCGTCAATTCCCAGGTTTTACGTTCGGTTTTCCCGGATTGTACGTCCTTAATTCAGCCCTGTCCCTTGCCAACCGCATTATTTTATTAGCAAAAACCTGTTAAATTCACTCTAAAAACACTTGTAATTTCTACGTGGCTGCATGAGTGTAATAAACACACTGATTGGGAGGAGCGCTGTTGGAGGAATACAAGGGACCGGGGCACAAGAGCAGTACAGGAAGGGAAGCGGCTGCGATTAAGGAAGGAGGGGCATGAAAGAGACAAGGCAGTTAGAAGCTGTTTGGGAAACAGGCTGGCTAAAGATAAAGAGAGAGACCCAGGGAGAGTAGAAAATAGTGCTGCTACTGTTCTGGAGAAGGGGGGTTGTGGGGGGAAAGCTTTTAAAGTAGTCTGCAGAGGCAAGCTGAAGGGACCGGGAACTAGAGCAAGAGAATTAGCTTCTGTGTAGAAGCGCATGGAAAGAAGCAGTCCAGGAAGGCAGAGAAAGGGATGGGGGCACAAGACAGGTGAAATAAGTAACGGGGAAAGTTATGAGTGGTGAAATCTTTACTTTCAGTGTCTTTAACGCGCTTCCCTTATTTTAGGTTTCCCAAGTTTTTTCCCCACAGTCCCTTGAGAAACGTAAAATCGGGGTTCTACTGTATAAATAACAAGTAGTAATCACTATAAATGTGTAGCCTTACAGAGCATTTGTTTTTATATGGGGTCAGTGGCCTCTGTTTGAAAGCTGAAAAGAGTCTGAAGAAAAAAAGCAAACTATAAAAAAAACAAAACGAATGAAGTTGCTTAGAACTGGCCATTCTTGAAAAAACTAAACATTAAATAAAAGGTTCACCACCCCTTTGCTAAAGAGTAATCATGGCTCTGTTGACAAATATAAAAAAGGATATCAGTCATTGTGAAGTTCCATGTCCATAAACAGGCTATGAAATTTGATGGTGACTTTTAAAGGAGACATTTTGTGTAAAAAATAAGAATGTACAAGTGTGTTATGCTCATTTACAGTAGATATAGAAGAATTGCGCTGATTTGTTGGATATTTCTGCGAAAACCCTTATAATCCCTCCCTTCTCTTCCACTTCCTGCTCCCTGAATTCCCAGGCTGTGCAGGGGGAGCTGACTGCACTCTGCTCACTGCAATGTAAAATAGGAACCAATCAGCATCTAGCAGGACCTAATAGGGAACTGAAGCCTGTCTGTGCATGTGTGACTGCAGAGCTGTGATTGGCTGTCCCCCTTCTGTGCTTCTTGCAGGGACACGCTCAAACCTCATTTGAAACAGGGACCAGTAAACATCTATAGGAAGTTCTAATAAAGGGGCTATTTTAAAAGATATCAATTAATATATGTATAGTGAGTAATATAATAATAATATTAGAATTGTTTCTTGTGTAAACCTGGTAGAGAACCTTATATTGTACAAGTCATAGCAAATAACAATACTATGAGTTTGTGCCAGCATGGTTTTATGCATAATAGATCTTGCCAGACTAACTTAATTTCATTTTATGAGAAGGTAAGCAGGAACCTCGATTCTGGGATGGCTGTGGATGTGATTTACTTAGACTTCGCTAAAGCATTTGATACAGTGCCTCACAGAAGGTTACTGGTTAAATTAAGGAATGTTGGCCTGGAACATAGTATTTGTACTACAAAGAGTGGTGGTAAATGGAACATTTTCTAATTGGACCAGTGTTAGTGGGGTACCGCAGGGCTCTGTACTGGGTCCCATGCTCCCTTGTTGTGGGCATTCTTTTTCAACTGAATGTGGGCATTGAAAGTATGGTTTCTATTTTTGCAGATGATACTAAATTGTGCAGAACTATAGGCTCCATGCAGGATGCTGCCACTTTGCAGAGTGATTTGTCTAAGATGGGAAACTGGGCAGCAAACTGGAAAAAGAGGTTCAATATTGATAAATGCAAGGTTATGCACTTTGGCAAAAATAATATAAATGCAAGTTATACACTAAATGGCAGTGTGTTGGGAGTTTCCTTAATTGAGAAGGATCTTGGGGTTTTTATAGATAACAAGTTGTCTAATTCTGGGCAGTGTCATTCTGTAGCTACTAAAGCAAATAGGGTTCTGTCCTGTATAAAAAAAGGGCATAAGGGATGAAAACATAATTATACCTCTTTATAGATCCCTAGTAAGATCTCATCTGGAATATGCCGAGCAGTTTTGGACTCCAGTCCTTAGGAGGGATGTAAATGAGCTGGAGAGACTGCAGAGACGTGCAACTAAACTGGTTAGAGGAATGGAAGACTTAAATTATGAGGGTAGACTGTCCAGGTTGGGGTTGTTTTCTCTGGAAAAAAGGCGCTTGCGAGGGGACATGATTACACTTTACAAATACATTAGAGGACATTATAGACAAATATCAGGGGAACTTTTTACCCATAAAGAGGATCACCACACCAGAAGCCACCCCTTCAGACTAGAAGAAAAGGACTTTCATTTGAAGCAGCGTAGGTGGTTCTTCACAGTGAGGACAGTGAGGTTGTGGAATGCACTGCCGGGTGGTGTGATGGCTCATTCTGTTGATGCTTTCAAAAGAGGCTTGGATGATTTTTTGGATAGACATAATATCAAAGGCTATTTTGATACTAAACTCTACAGTTAGTATAGCTATGGGCATTCATGGTTTGTGTTAAAGAGTGGAGGGGTGTGTATGTATGCTGGGTTTTAATTTGATGGGGTTGAACTTGATGGACACTGTCTTTTTTTCAACCCAATTTAACTATGTAAGTATGTCCCTTATTGATATTAAAAAACTGTAGGCCGTATCTACCACTTCTTCCCACTGTTCCTGGCTGAGGTCAGAAATGGCCTGTGTCCACAGGAGGTAGGCTCTATTGAAAGGGGGTTAAATAATGTCCATAATATTCTGGTATAATCTATACAGCAGGAGCAGGGTGATAGAGGGTACTCTCTAGGTTGACCATTAGGCTATTGCAGGTGTAATGGTATGGAACTGTGCTTGGAAAGCGCGCCTAAGCGGGAAGCATCTATAGATTTGGATTTGTTGAGTGAGAAGCCGCTCTTGCAGATCTTGGAATGTGGGAAATTATGCATACAGTACTAAATCAGAGAGTTTCTTGAGGCCTAGGTTTGACCAGTATATGAAGTCAGGTAGGCCCTGTAAGTGGGGAGAAGTAAGTTGCCCCACAAAGGAAGGTTAGGTGACAGATACTTTATGTTACCAAGCCAAGAAGCTTTAGCGCCCTAGACAATGCTTTTTGTGGGGTGGCCAGGGTGTTCTTCAGGTTTTGATGTCAGAAGGGTGCCTATAGGGTGCGGTACCGAGGCCCTATATGGAGTTTAGGATGGATTCCTGGAGGACCATATTGGGTTTGTAGGGGTTGAGAGAGAAGCAGCTTTGTAGGTAATAGATTTGGGAGGCCAGGTAGTAATAGTAGAAGTGTGGGAAGGCCAGTCCACCTTTAGTGATGGTAGCTGTTAGCCTTTTCCAGGAGATGCAGGGAGTTTTACTGGCCCAAATAAATGGGAGTATACTTTTGTTAAGTTTCCTAAAGGAGTGGGGAATGATAAATGGAGTGTTGTCGAATATGTATAGGCGTTTAGGTAAATGTGAGATACTCCTGGCCAGGTATGTGGATGGAACTGAAGTGGCTGGGGGATCTTACTCTTGCTGGCTAGGTTCACAGTTACAGTATAATAATAGTTATTATAATGTGTTTTGTTGGTATGTATAATAAAAAGGCTGGTGCCATCTCTGGCTGGCTTGTTATGTATTTATTGAACTAGCTCATCCAGTTTACAAGTCTTATGATAACATATTACAAATATGTAGTATATAAATACATGGACACAAAGAATTTATAATACACATTTATTATTTTATTTGTATTTTGCAGTGTGCTTAGTATTCTACAGTGTGGCTGTTTGAATTAATAGGAAAACAGCTTCGGCCTTTTACTGCTATGAATATAATGGTTTTGGTTGTTTTTATTTTGTTTTGGTTACTGTAACTAATGAATGCCTCTTCGATAGTTTAGACCATACGGCTGATGCACCTGGGGTTTTCTCAGATTTATGCTCCAAACCTCAACTATTTTATAGTAAGCCCTCCTTTTTAGAACCCTCAATTCAGGAGTGCCTTATGTATATAGAGAGTAATTCTGGTGGTCTACTCTCCCATGTTGGGTTTGGATGGCATTTTAGTGAGGGAATACAATGTTATGGAAGATAGCTCATAGTATAAGTCGATCCAAGGACTAGTCTTGAAGTCAGGAAGGATTTTTTCTCCTCTGAGGAAAATTGGAGAGGCTTCAGATGGGGTTTTTTTGCCTTCCTCTGGATCAACTAGCAGTTAGGCAGGATTTATACAGAGTAGGGATTCACTGCAGAGTAACCCCATAACTTTCCACCCCACTAGTGTATATGGCAAAAATTGAAAGGAGGGCTTGACTTTACCCTTTTACCTTCTAATTATAATGTAAGAGTGGCAAACACTAATTACATAATAATCTAAGTATGTTCGATGACTGTCACAGTGATGGTAGGCATGATGTTTCAATTATGATGGAGAACCAGAAATTAAGTTTAGGCTGACTGCTATAGAGTGCTCCATGTAAGGTTGGTTTCCCCCATTTTAAATACGGCAGTTAAACTATGTATTTTCTGTACCTCTTTTAGTTTAAAGGAAAACCCCAAAATGAATATTTAATCAACAGATAATTTATATCATATTAAATGGCATATTGAAAAATCTTACCAAACTGGTATATATATATTTAAGTAAATATTGCCCTTTTACATCTCTTGCCTTGAACCACCATTTTGAGATGATCTCTGTGCTGCCTCAGAGATCACCAGGAAGAGGTGTGTAAGCTCATGTGAACTAGCATGTATGTTTGTTTGGTTTAGTTGTCTGCACCGTCAATCCTACAATTTATTTAAATGGCAATTTTCAGTTTAGGATTACCAAATGGCACATACAACTAAAATTTTGTATTTTATTTACATGAAGCAGGGTTTTACTCATGAGCTGTTTTATGCAATATCTTTTTATAGAGACCTGCATTGTTTGGTGGGTATAGTTTTCCTTTTACATGTCATGAAGCTTGTATCTCACATGGCTATGTTCCAGTATTCACGGTATTTATGTTTAGTTCACCTCTTCCTCTTGGGATAGCTTTTCTTTCTGTCAGATTCCAAGCATCTGTTCCAGTTATTACCCCATGCAAACAGGAATTTTAGAAATGTAATTCCTTAGGTAACATATGGTAACATATATATTTAAATATTAGTTTAACAGTTGATCTATATATTCATACAACAGTTCTGAAAGTACCTGCATTCTTATACTCAAATGCACTTTAATCTTCAAGATGGACTAGCACTCCAAATTTTTTTTTTTTTTTTAAACTTCCCCAAAATTTTTGGCATCATTTGGGCCTTTATTAACCCTTTCACTGCCAGCCATTTTGTCCTAGATGCGAACATCTACTGCCAAGCAGTTTTTAGACATTTTGTACTCTTTCGCTTTAAGGGTCTTTCCTGGGGGGGTCTTTTAGTTTACCCAAGAAAACAATATATCGATTTTTTTGGGACAACCTCAGCTTTCAAAATATGCTAGAATTTTGTTTGGGGTAATTCCACTCCTGTAAAGAGATATGGGCTTCTAAGTGTATAAAAAAAAGCAGTTTTGCATGATACAAACACATCTATCAGAAACATACTTTATTTTATGAA
>CM044431.1:88209903-88286568 GCA_024363595.1 Xenopus borealis | reverse complement strand
AACTTTGGCTATCTAGGCCCTGGGACTACCACAAGCGAAGAAGGCAGAGTATGGGGGACTAGGGGATGCACCGAATCCACTATTTTGGATTTGGCTGAACCTCCGAATCCATTGTGAAAGATTCGGCCTAATACCGAAACGAAGCCTAATTTGCATATGCAAATTAATGAGAGGAAGGGTAAAAGGCAGACGCGCACGTTGTGCGTGGCAAAATCTTTTTTACTTACTTGTTTTGTGATGAAAAGTCCCATGATTTTAAGGATTCGGTTCGGCAAGGCAGAAGGATTCAAACGAATCCTGCTGAAAATGGATGAATCCTGGCTGAATACCGAACCAAATCCTGGATTCGGTGCATCCCTAGCCATTTCACATCAACAGTAACTTGAAGTATAGAAAGTACAGTGTTTGCACCTTATACTCTTGTGCACAGTGACA
This sequence comes from Xenopus borealis, assembly GCA_024363595.1. Classification (NCBI taxonomy): domain Eukaryota; kingdom Metazoa; phylum Chordata; class Amphibia; order Anura; family Pipidae; genus Xenopus; species Xenopus borealis. The sequence continues at coordinate 88,286,133 of CM044431.1, read as the reverse complement.
CCTACAGGCACCTTGCACAAACACCACAAGTTGCTTTGCGGGTCTCATGCCGTCACTGTGCAGAGGAAAGTCAAACAGCCAGTTTTTCACATTTGATGTAATTTCATACAACTGAATACTGCTTCACTAAAAATCTTTGTTCAGAAAACACCCCAGTACTCAGATGTTCCTGGGAAATAAAAGACATACCAATGTTATCTTTTTTGCTGAAAATGGGGAAAATTATTATGCAGGCTGAGAGGAGTTCCCAAACTTTTTCATATGACTGTATCTTGAATAATCCATATGGGCGGTCACTATGTGAATTTTGTATGATGCACTTTGTGTACATATATATATATATATATATATATATATACATATATATACACTAATGGTGATACAGTATAATTTTTATGCACACATGAATACATGTGCATTCATCTTCTGATTATTGATTCTTTTGATGAAGGGCAAAGGAAAGAATCTTGTAAATTACTAAATGCATCCGCTTTTATATGAGTGACTTCCTGCTTCTAATTCATTACAAATTTCTAACAAATCAAACAATACACAATTATTCATATCTGAAAAATGATTCCACATTTAGTACCAGTAGGTGGGGACAGGTTAGTAAAACACCAGGGTTAGGAGATTATTGGCAGCTCATTCTGCATTTACAAAAAAAAGGATGTCACATTGACTAAATAGGGACGTGTTCCATTGTTTAGAAATAAAAATGTTACTCATAAAAATGAGGGACAGTATACACTCTTGTTCATCATGAGTTTAATAAATTGAGTTGAACTTCAAAGAATTTAGTACCTGTAGTATTGTCCTGGCCTGGGGGTTCCGTTAAAGTATCTGCTCTGGTGGATTCCGGGGCTGGGGGGAATTTCTTAGATGCTACCTTCGCAGAAAGGTTTAATATTCCCTTTATTCCTCTCAAATCTCCTATGAGGATTTCTGCCATTGATAGAAGCCCCCTGGGATCAGGTTTGGTGACTCAAAAGTCCAAGGCACTTTCCATGTGTGTGAATGAATCGCACAGTGAAAAATTAGCTTTTCATATCCTTGATTATTCCTCGTCCCCGTTAGTTCTGGGGTTACCTTGGTTACAGGTACACAATCCCCATATTGATTGGGTAACTGGGGAGGTTATCCAGTGGGGTTCCTATTGTAAAGATTCCTGTCTGGCCTCCACAATGGTGGTGGTTACTTCCCTAGAGAATCTCCCTTCTGTTGAGCATTACTCTACGTCTTGTTCTGGGGTGCGTTGTTCCCCATCAGCTACTACGTCTGCTCGGAGTGGAGCAGCCGATAAGCCCTGTAGGGACGTGCCCAGATATCAGGTTGAGGATTTGGTTTGGGTTTCCACAAGGAATATCAAGCTTAAGGTTCCTTTACTTAAGCAAGGGCCTAGATTTATTGGTCCATACCCTGTACTGGAGGTTGTTAACCCAAACTCTGTCCGCCTTGAGTTACCTGATATATTTTTGTTATTTAACTTGTTTCATGTTTCTGTTTTGAAGCCTGCTGTACAGGTCCACGAGCAACCCAGTCTGCCTCCAGTGTTGAACTCTCTAGTTGGCTCTGGTGTCAAGGTTTGACGTCCTAGGGGACTGTCCCATCTCAGGTCTCCTGGTAAGCTTGAGGGTCCGGTGGCCCCTCTTAGAGGGAGGGGTAATGTAAGGACTCACATTTCCCCTGGTGGTCTAGTGGGTATGCCCCAAGCACGCGGGAGCGTTCCCCATGCTTTGGTCGGGGACACTCGCCGCATCCTTTCTTGTGCATCCTTTCTCCTCCAGCGCCGGTCTTCCTATGGCGCGCACTTCCGGGTTTATGCGCCGGCGTGATGACGTCACGCGCAATGGCGCCAAATTCAAACACTATATAAAGGGATCTTAGTGTACAGAGCATTGCCCGTTGTTAGGTTCTATTAGATAGTTCCTGGGTGTGTTTCCTATCTGATTCCTGTCTGATCTACTGGTATTTGACCCTTGCTTTGCCTGACTATCCTGCTATTCTCCAATCCTGACCTTTGGCTTGTCTGATTATCTCTGTCCTCTGGTATCCTGACCTTTTGCCTGTCCCCTGACTACTCTACACTCTCTAATCCTGATCCTGGCCTGTCTGACTATTCTACGCAGCTTGTGCTGTTCCGGCCTGCCTACTCCGCTTGGTGGTATTCTTCAATCCAATTCCTTGGTGAGACGATCATGCCCCTGTGCTAGCCAGAACCTTTGCTTTACACCTCTCGTTAAGTCCAGGTGGCATCTGAGTAAGCCGAGGGCTCCTCCCGAGGCCAAAGGCGGTCACTTAACTGGTGAAGCCGAGCTGAGACAAAGGTATTTGGCAATTGTTCTGGTATTGGGTGCCGTTCGTGACAGCGACATTCTGAGATAGTTTGCAATTGGTTTTAATTTTTTGTTATTTACGGTTTTTGAGTTATTTTGCTTTTTATTCAGCAGCTCTTCAATTTGCATTTTAAGCAGTCTTGTAACTAGGGCCCAAATTACCCTAGCAACATGCATTGATTTGAATAAGAGACTGGAATGTGAATAGGAGAGAGTCTGAATAGAAGGATCAGCAATAAAAAGTAGCAATAACAATACATTTGTAGCCTTACAGAGCATTTGTTTTTTTAGAAGGGGACGGCGACGCCCATTTGAAAGTTGCAAAGAATCAGACGAAAAGACAAATAACTATAAAACTATAACAAATAAATAATAAAAACCAATTGAAAAGTTGCTTTGAATTGGCCATTCTATAACATAATAAAAGTTACCGTAAAGGTGAACCACCCCTTTAATCACTTATTTTCTTGGTATCTATTTCCTATGTTTATGTAAAAATAAAATGGTACCTCATACTTGATTGTAACTAAGCTGCATGAATCAATTTTAGCAACAAAACAGTTCCATTTTGGTGACAAACTATTGGGTTTTTGATATTTAAAGGGGGATTATCGCGAAAATGAAAATTTAATATTAGCTTCATCATACTAAGTAAGAAACTTTTAAAATACAACCAATTCCAAATTCAGCATCTGTTTCTCTCTTCATGCAGGAGTTGGTTGTCAGATATTAATTGACAGTTAGATCCAATATTTTTTATAGGGCTTCTTTTGCCTAGAAGATGTATTAGAGCTCACTCAAATAACTGATTCCAGTACAAACAAAGTCTAACAAATAACTGCCTTTTGCACACATTCTGCATGTAGAGAGGCAGGATTTCTTGTGATTTTAATAGAGTGAGCTCCTTTCTAGGCAAAAGGAGTCCCCCTTTAAGATATATTGAATCATTCATTTGACACCCAACTCTTGCATGAAGACAGAATGAAGAGAAACAGATGCTGAGAGACAAATAGTGAAGATAAACACGATTATTTCAGAAACGGTACAGAATTTTTTTATTGACTGTATTTAGAAAGTTTCCTATTTTAGTGTGATGAAGCTTATATAAAATTTTGATTTTCCCGATAGTTTCCCTAAATGTCTTAGTAGACTTAGAGCAATGGCAGACAAAGAGATTTGTTTCACCCACAGGGACACTACTCCTAAATCTCCTAAAAATACCTTTCCCTTAAACTAACATGGGGATTGTCACATTTAAAACACTTTACCTGTGATGATCCAGTGTTAATAAGGTGCATTTTCTTTTTTAAATCATGACAGATCACCCCATATAAATTGTTTTATATGTAGTGCTCCCCACGTATGTTTAGGGAATCCCCATTGGTGGCAAATATCCTTGTCCTTTATTATTCTTAAAGGGGTTGTTCACCTTTAGTATGATGTAAAGTAATATTCTGAGACAATTTGCAATAGGTTTTAATTTTTCAATCTTTGTGGGCAGCTCTCCAGTTTGCAAGTTCAGAAATCAGTCTGCTAGGGTCCAAATTACATTAGAAACCATGGACTGATTCGAATTAGAGAATGGAATATGAATAGGAAAGGGTCTGAATTGAAAGATAAAAAGTAGCAATAACAATAGATCTGTAGCCTTACAGAGCATTGCTTTTTAGACCCCATTTGAAAGCTGGAAGGAGTCAGAAGAAGAAGGCATATAATTCAAAATCGATAAAGCCCAATTGAAAGGTTGCTTAGAATTAGCCATGCATTTGTGATTTACAGAATTATGCTAGAAATGCTACACTCACACAAGCAAGTTTTAGCTTAGCAATTCAAATGCTTTTCAAAACCCATATGTACAATATTTATTAAGTGCAAAAAAACTGGTAAAGCTCAAAATGCAAAATCTGTCAAGTTCATGGGAGCTTTTTATGACCTTTGGTTGGATTAAGTCTGGATTGCTAAAGATGAAATATGCCTTCTTCTTTTATATATTGTTAAAATGCAAATCACAAATGCATTGAATATTAACTCTGTAGTGTTAGTGTAACCCTGCTTCTGTGAAAGCAGGTGATGTTGTAGCACAGTAGGAAAAAGAAAAAATTCATGGCAGCTTTTTTTTTTTTTTGGTAAGTGTGTGGAAAACAAAGTGCCAGTTATTTTGTACACTGGCCTGTTGCCAAAATATCTGTTTTACATATACTCTCTGAGTAAAATGATACGTCTCCCGCATCAACATAGCATATGCCAGCAGTAAAATGAATAAAACTGGTCTGACATCAGGGGAAAAGGATTTAAAGTATACTGTATTTGCTCTAGGGTAAAGCGGGAGTAGATGACAAGTACAAAAACTTAAATTACAATGCATTAAAGTGATAAACAAGTAAAAGAATACTCTGAGTAAAATGATATGTCTCCTGCATCAACAGAGCATATGCCAGCAGTAAAATGAATAAACCTGGTCTGACATCAGGGGAAAAGGATTTAAAGTAGATTTGCTCTAGGTAAAGTGGGAGTAGATGACAAGTACAAAAACTAAAATTACAATGCATTAAAGTGATAAACAAGTAAAAGAGATCTGTAGATTGCTTAGGACAGTGTTGTTTATGTGCATGCTAAGGTCACCAAGCCATCATACCAGTGTTTACACAGTCTTCAGAATCCCCTATGACAGATGGATAAACAGTGTTGTCCTTTTTCCAGCACCAAAGGAGGAGAGGGGTCAAGGAAGCTCCCAGAATAGTTAGGAATGTCACAGCTAAATAAGCAAAGCTGGCAGCAGCAGTCAACTATTATGCAGGAATGTACCCTTTAATGCAAGAATGGACAACCTGCAGTCCTAGATCATTATTACGCCCAATATGCAAATATTGACAAATTTCAGCCTATACAAAGATGCTGGGAGTTGGAGGGCTGCTTGTTGGCCACTCCTGGTTTCATTTACAGAGATGTCAGGTGGGTAAAAATGCATAAGTTCCCTCTAAAAGTTTGACACATTTATGCAGCCTATGCCAGTGCTGGAACTCCCTTTTCCACTGATCCACTGGTCCAGTGATAAGGATGTTGGGGTCAGGCTCCTAGGAACAGGTCCTTTCTACAGCAACCTGTCTGGCCAAGTCACTTTATATTGTTTACATGTTCAATTGTGAAGGTTGTGACAAGGCAGGGACTGAAAAATTATCATTTTCTGCCCTAAGAGTCACGTCTTAAAAGAGCTAATTCCTTGAGGTTCGGCTTTGTTTATTTTTGAAACTTTTGGGCTTAAACAAATGTCAAATAAACAATGTCAATACAATAATAGATTTTATTTTAAAACAACAATAGAAAAGTATGTTACACATCCAAAAGCTTCAAGAACCATTTTTGTTTTGGCATATGTATTCAAAACAAACAAATGAGCATCTGCACAAAACAGCAACCCCCTTGCCTTTCAGTATGTACCGTATACATTGGAATGGAAACCAACAAACATTGGTGATGATGTATGTGGCATTTAGTGCCATAAAATTGGCATTAAAGAACAAGATAACTTAATAACCTGAACAGATGTTGTTCAACTACAGCTCCCATTATCCCACAGACATGAATGTATATTTTAAAGATGTTTAGAATTACAGTGGTGTGAAAAACTATTTGCCCCCTTCCTGATTTCTTATTCTTTTGCATGTTTGTCACACATAAATGTTCCTGCTCATCAAAAACCGTTAACTATTAGTCAAAGATAACATAATTGAACACAAAATGCAGTTTTTAAATGAAGGTTTATGTTATTAAGGGAGAAAAAAAACTCCAAATCTACATGGGCCTGTGTGAAAAAGTGATTGCCCCCCTTGTTAAAAATAACTAAGAACAAAAGTAATTGAGATCTATCAGTCTGGTAAAGGTTATAAAGCCATTTCTAAAGCTTTGGGACTCCAGCGAACCACAGTGAGAGCCATTATCCACAAATGGCAAAAACATGGAACAGTGGTGGACCTTCCCAGGAGTGGCCGGCCGACCAAAATTACCCCAAGAGCGCAGAGACAACTCATCCGAGAGGCCACAAAAGACCCCAGGACAACATCTAAAGAACTGCAGGCCTCACTTGCCTCAATTAAGGTCAGTGTTCACGACTCCACCATAAGAAAGAGACTGGGCAAAAACAGCCTGCATGGCAGATTTCCAAGGCGCAAACCACTTTTAAGCAAAAAGAACATTAAGGCTCGTCTCAATCAGGACTGGACTGAGAATCAAAATAGGCCCTGGCATTTCAGGTACACAGAGGCCCAATCAGCCCACATAGAGGCCCAAACAGTCCCCACCAGCCCACTAAATACTGACTTTCTATGGCACCTTATAGCAGCCCATCTGGCATTTGCCCTAACCCACAGATTGCTAAAAAAACATCTCAATGATTGCCAAGACTTTTGGGAAAATACCTTGTGGACCGACGAGACAAAAGTTGAACTTTTTGGAAGGTGCACGTCCCATTACATCTGGCGTAAAAGTAACACAGCATTTCAGAAAAAGAACATTATACCAACAGTAAAATATGGTGGTGGTAGTGTGATGGTCTGGGCTTGTTTTGCTGCTTCAGGACCTGGAAGGCTTGCTGTGATAGATGGAACCATGAATTCCTCCAGAGCGCTGTAAAAGACTCGTTGCAAGTTATCGCAAACGCTTGATTGCAGTTATTGCTGCTAAGGGTGGCCCAACCAGTTATTAGGTTCAGGGGGCAATTACTTTTTCACACAGGTTTGGATTTTTTTCTCTCCCTAAATAATAAAAACCCTAATTTAAAAACTGCATTTTGTGTTTACTTGTGTTTATTTGTGTTATCTTTGACTAATAGTTAAATGTGTTTGATGATCAGAATAATTTTGTGTGACAAACATGCAAAAGAATAAGAAATCAGGAAGGGGGCAAATAGTTTTTCACACCACTAATTTGGATCTTCATACCTTAAATCTAGTATAAAATCATGTAAAAATTAAATAAACCTAATATTATTATTATAGAAACAAAGGAAATCATTTTTAAATATTTGGATTATTTGATTATAATGGGGTCTATGGGAGACAGTCATTCCATAATTTGGAACTTTCTGGATAAGGGGTTTTCAGATCCCATACCTGTATATAGAAATCTGCCTTGTTGATATTCTGCAGGAATCGATTTGGAAGCTGCATTAGCACTGCTTGAGTAAGATGTTTTGTTGGTTCAGAACACACTGGAAAATGCTCTTTTATTATACATTCTTTAGATTTTGCTTTTAAAAGCCTGATAAACAGATCTACCATTTCTTTGCTCAGAGACAAAGGTGCAATAGATATAGGATTGTGTTCTGAATGTAAACTATTAGCTACATGCTTTGTAATTGGAGTGCTTTAATTCTTTAATTCCATTTGCCTGACAGACCTCTGAAATAAAACAGCACTCCTCTTAGTAAAAAAAAAAAGTTTAAAGCGAAAGTATCCATAAAATGTGGCTCAATTTAAAAGCTTCAAGCTTTCAGTGTTGCTCCATATACTTACTTACCTGTGTCAACTTTACCCTTTTTAAAATAAACTATGTGGGTTTTCTAAAAAATGCAAAGGATTTTTGGATGTTACAAGGCTTAAAAGGGGTCACTGATCATGTAATGGCAAAATAAGGACCAAATGCTAGCTTTAATTGACTATTAAATGAAGTTCAGAGATACTTGTGTTTTACCTTGCTGGTTGCTCTGTATGTAGGCCATGGATCTGGACCCATGCACTCACTAAAATATCAACTCCCCCCAAAAAAGTGATATAATAAACCACATGCTGTTCTTTTATAGACAGGCATTGGTATGTTAAAAAACATTCTCAAGCTGCATATTGATTTTAGAGGATTGCATACAATTCTAGAGTAAAAATGTTTTACCCATTGACATGAATGGCTTTTGCAAGTACTGAAATAGTGATGTAGCATACACAGATTAAAGGAGAAGGAAAGCATGGATACACTTGGGGGTGCCAAAACATTAAGCACCCCCAAGTGATTATAGCGACATACCTCAAACCCAGGGCCGGTGCTCCAATCAGGAAATATCTGCACTGGCCCCGGGTTACAGCAGCGAGCACCACGCAGATATCTTACTTCAGTCTTCGCGCAGCTTGTATGCTATTTTAAAAGTATGAGTGGAGCTGGGGAGGGTGGACTTTGATGCAGCCACCTTGGACCCCCTGTCGCCCCGGCCCCTCATGGGGTCTGTTGTTACACCACTGTCAGGGGACAAACTAAGAAAAGCTTTTTTTTCAGTCCAAGAAAATGTGTTTTTCCCCCATTTCAGTGCATAATTTAAACTACAATATATGGGTGAATTAAAAGAGAACTAAAGCTTAACTAAAGAAGTAGCTAGAAATGTTGTACATTATGTTTTGGGCTTCTGTACCAGCCCAAGGTGATCAAAGCCCTTTACCAGGGAAGATCTGTGTCTCCAAAGATGCCCCAGTAGCTCCCCATCTTATTTTCTACTGATTCACATGCTCTGTGCTGATGTCACTTACTGAGCTTAGGGACGGACTCAAAATATACAGTAAACATAGAATACAAATGTCACAATATAAGGCTGATTAGAAATTAATACAGATAATTACTACATGGCAGCACAGAAACCAGTGCAACTAGCATCAGAATTTACTAATCAGCCCTGTAGCATCAGCTTATATTACAGGCCAACCTCATTTTCTGTGTGATAATTTGTGATGACCCCTAAGCTTAGCTTCTCAACAGCTGCTCAGAGCCCACTGAGCATATGAGTGACACAGACACTTTCCAAGATGGTGACCCCCTGTGATGTCCTTGATCATTGTGTCTATTGAGAAGCTGAAACTTTACACAATCAGTTCAGTATATAAAATATGGCATTTTTAGACATGTTCATTTTTAGGGTTTAGTTCTCCTTTAAGCCTTAGCATGATCATTATCAATGTTTTTGAGAATTTTCCTGTAATTTACTGAAGTATCCACCAGTTTTGTGGAACTTGAACTTTTCTCTCACTGAGGTTAATTAAAGGGGTTGTTCACTTTTGTGTTACCTTGTAGTATGTTATAGAGTAGCAAATTCTAAGCAACGTTTCAACTGGGCTTCATTTTTTCTTTTTACTGTCTTTAAATTATTTGCCTTCTTCTTTCCAGCTTTGAAATGGAGGTCACTGATCCTGTCTAAAAACAAATGTAAGGCTACAAATGTATTGCTACTTTGTATTACTCATCTTTCTATTCAGGGCCTCTCATTCATATTCCAGTCTCTTATTCAAATCAGTGCATGGTTGTTAGGGTAATGTGGGCCCTAGCAGCCAGATTGCTGAAATTGCAAACTGGAAAGCTGCTGAATAAAAATCTAAATAACCAAAACCACAAATAATAAAGAATTAAAACCAATAACAAATTATCTGAGAATCTCCCTCTCTACATCATACTAAAAGTTAATTTAAAAGTGAACAACCCCTTTAAGCCCTGGCCTCTAGTTGTTAGTATCTGCAATGATATAATTTTTGGTGGAATCTTTTTTATTCACATGCGAGAAACACATTTTGCCTTTATGATGTATTCCTTCAACTAATGCCCCAAAGCATCCACTGTCAAGGCCAAGCCTGCCACATTTTGGTGGTAACAGGACATGTGAGCTCTGCATGATGTCAGAGGCGCTCATTAGTGGAGAGGCAGGTGATGAGGGATTAGGGGGAAATGCCCTTGGCAAAGAAAAACTCTGAATATAATACCACCTATGAAGATAAGTTCAGACACAGCTTTTTTTTAGCATTCGGGTATAATGAATAAAACTCATTCATTTTAATAATGCAAACAGCGAAATGGGCAGGTACACAACAGAATGAACGAAAGAAAACAAGTTGTTGTTATAGTCACAAGTAGTATTTTGTAAAAGCAAATTCACCAGTTGTCACATCATGAGTGACAAATGTGTTGATTAGTCACAGCTCACTTTGGGGTTACGCTAGTTAACATACATCATTTTAAATGACAGTGCTGTCTGCGGAGCAAGGGGAGGCTTTGTCACATGATCTCTTTCGTTTAACATTGCCTTAAAAATAAGCTTACATTCAAATACACTTTAAACACACACAAGCGTTAATCCTATGTATACACAATGTGGTCCTCTTCAAATACAAAAAGTAAAATAGCACATTAAAAAATAATATCGTAAATCAGTTTGTTACAAAGGTATTAAGGGATTGCTCACATACAACAGATAATGAGACGATGAGACGCTCAGGCACCCAATGGGTGTTACATTGTTTTCTGCAGTAACATGATATCCTGCTTATTAATATTGTTAGAGGAAAAGTAACACCAAAAATGAAAGTGTTTACATGGAACGACAGTATAATGTACTAGAAAAACTGGTGTGTTTGCTTCATCATGCTTCATTCAAGCACAGGATACACCGTAGATACCAGAAAAGTTGTGAAGAATCCCACTGTATACTGCAGAGCCTGTGTAATTTCTGCTGTGTATCCTGAGCCTTTTCTCCTTTTAAGCTATGAATGACTGCCCCCATGGCTACACAGCAGCTTGTTTATATAAACTGTATTAGAGTATCCCAAGCAAGCACACCGCTTGTACCAGAGAAGCACAACAGTATGTTATATTTTCATTACTTTAAAAAAAAAAAAAAGAACTTAATTTTTTTTGGTGTTACTGTTCCTTTAAAAGGGATGTTCACCTTAAAAAATTGTTACAGGTATGGGACCTGTTATCCAGAATGCTTGGGACCTGGGGTTTTCCGGATAACGGATTCTTCTGTAATTTAGATCTTCATACTGGAAAATCAATTAAACATTAAATAAACCCAATAGGCTGGGTTTGCTTCCAATAAGGATTAATTATATCTTAGCTGGGATCAAGTACAAGCTACTGTTTTATTATTACTGAGAAAAAGGAAATCCTTTCTAAAAATTTGTGTTAGTTAGATAAAATGTAGTCTTTAGGAGACCGCCATTCTGTAATTCGGAGCTTTCAGGATAAGGGCTTTCCAGATAACTGGTCCCATACCTGTACTATGATCTAGGTGGAAATGCCAAGACCAATTTTCTGTGTTTCTTTTTGTTAATGTCTTCCAATTTTGCAATGAAAACAGAAAATGAACCAAAGTTACATATTTGTGTGGCAAAAATTTGAGTACCTCCAGGAATAGGTTACAAAACTATTTCTAAAAAGTTTGAACTCCACCAGTTGTGTACAATGCAACATCATTGTTACTTTGCACTGTAGTGGTAAACCAACAAACATGACACTTTCCACAAGAGGAAGATATTTAGTACTCTCAAAGAACCCCAGGCTACTGTCTAAGGAATTAAAAATGCTTCTCTTGCATTGGAAATTGTCAGTCTGCTCACCATCAGGAGAACACTGAACAACACGGTGCATGGCAGGGTTGTAAGGAGAAAGCCACTACTATCAAAAAAGGACATTGCTGGCCATCTACAGTTGGATAAAGACCACTTGGACAAGTCAGAAGACTAATGGAATAATTGTCTGTGGATGGATGAGCTCAAAACAGAACTTTTTATCTAGAATGAATGTGTTGTTTAGAACCTTATCCCATCCTTGAGTCATGGCGGTGGCAATATTATGGGTTAGGCTTTGCTGCCTCTGGACAAGGATGGCTTGTCATCATAGACAAAACTATCAGTTCTGAGTTTTACCAGCAAAATCCAAAGTCCAAGAGAAAGTGTGCCATACAAGAAGACAAAACTAACACAAAAGTTGACAGTTAAAGCAGAAGAAAGTTAATGTTTTGGATTGGACGTTTTAAAATAAATCTGACTTTAATCCTATAAATATTTTATGGACTTAATGGGCAGTTCATTCAAGGATACCCACAAACATCTCTGAGTTGAAGCTGTTCTGTAAGGACTGAGCCAATGTGCAGGACTGATCAACTGCTACTGGAAACGCTTTGTTGCTACCCGAGAGGGTTGCATCTCATACTGAAAGCAAAGGTTTATTATTATTAATTTACTTTAGCCACACAAATATGTAACTTTGGGTAATTTTCATCTATAAATATGTTTATGTTTTCGGCTCATATGTTCAGTTGCATTGTCATTGTCTAGTTTTAGGACATGCGTGAAAAACAGATCACTGTATTTTGAAGCACCACGCTACAAGAGTGGAGTTTTCTGAAGGATGTCCACATTTGGCCCAAGCGACACTTGTTCAGTTTGGTAGGACAAAGTGTGGTTCGTATGAACACAGACCATAATATCTATGAGTGGGGGGGGTCAATTTACTTTGTACCCTTTATTTTTGTCTTTGCCTTTTTTTATCACTGTAGTTAATGTGAAAATAAAACATACATATAACAAGTTATTTTAAATGGGAATCTCCAATGAACTGCTTTTCAGCAGTAAAGGAACCAACCAAGTTGTAGGAACAGCTTTCAGGACACAACTACAGTTAAATACAAGAGACAAATCAAAACACATTAGGAGCCGCCCAATATTGCCCATCTCAAGGTGGGTATATCGGGGAGCGATCCGCTCATTTTGCGACATCGCCAAACTAGCGGACCTCTACATGCATGGCCACCTTTAGTTCCTGTACCAGCCATCACACATGTTATCAGCATCCTATGGGTGAGTAGCATTATGGTAGACTTAAATGGGAAGGGCAGCTATAATTATTGGGGGGTACCAAATGTTATACATCCTCAGTGACTATAACCTCTTACCTGAGACACTGATGCTCATGTTCACTGAAATCTGCACCAGGCCATGTTCACTGTAGTAACACTATGGTGCAAACGTCTTTCCACTTCTTCATTGCAGCTCAGGGTTGCTATGTCTGAAATCCAGTGGTTTGCTACTAAGTTAGGCGTTTCACTGTACTACACATGCACATGGACTTTACAGTGGATCCATGAAGAAGAAGATGGGTGTGTATCATTCCTAAAGCAGTACCCAGGGCTGGTGAAGTTTTCAGAGAACAGAAGCACCTGTCTAGGGTATCGTATAAACAGTTATAATCACTTCGGGGGGGGGGGGGTGCTCATCATTTTGCAACCCCCTGTGATTAAACGTTTCCGTCTCCCTTAACCTTAGTGTTGTCAGTTGGATGAAGTGCTGGCACAGCTCTCAACTTCCCCAGCACTTGGTCCAGCCAAAATGACTTACCTTAAAATATACTCCTTGGGCAAACTACTCACCAGACATGGTTGGATGCTGAAAACTCTGGGTTAATACCTAGCACAGGGGTAATGCTGTATTGGAGTCATCAAGGAATTATCCACTAGTATTGTCAACTTCTTCCCTAGTAAAGTGGTTATTTCCCAGCAGGGCTACAATTGCACTATATAGTAAGAGGCTTTCACTTAAAATCTGGATTCATTGTTCAGTACATAGAAGCTACATACATACAGCATATAAAATAAGTACATATGGAAAACATAGCTTCTAGGTTGCTATTAAAATCCTTCAGCGTTTATATAAAGCAGTACCATAGAAACATCTTAAATACAATATAAAACATATTTATCAGAGAACTGAAAAGAAGCCAAACATTCCAGCACATATAACATTTAGTTCTATTGACCAACAAATCTGCATAGAGGAAATGCCTGAGTTTAACCCATGCACATCTACACAATGTCCATATGCTGCTGCAGAGGTTTTGTTTCCTCTAGTGAAATAGTAAAAGGTTTATGGATATGGGTGAACCTTGCCACTAGTGTGGTGTTTATTTGCGTTGGTTACTATAATGTATCTGTCTAGGGAAGCTAGCTAGTATTATTCACTAACTGGAAAAGGGCATTTCCTGAGAATGCTCTGTTTTTTTGGTAAAAAGATGTTGTTACTGTTTTCTACAAGGACACTTGAAAATGGATATGCCCAGGAACACTAAATGACAATGACATTCTATCCTTCCCATTCAATGCTAAATTCCAAATCGAATCTAGATACATCTGCCTCATCAGTGTTTTGCCTGCAATAGTCGAAAGAAAGGTTACAATTATTGCGGCAACTTTCAACCTACAAAAATCTTTGGTAATTAATGTGGGAATATAATAAAAGTCATTAACAGCATTTTTGTTTAAAAAATGTATGCAATTTTTTTTTTCTGTATAAGGCTTTTATTAAATTTCCCAGAAGTGGCTGACTCATCATTGCAACTGATTGTAATCAGGCTTGGCAACATAAGTACTTTGATTAGCAAGTACAAATATACACAGTAGAGATGTCAGCCTCTTGATTCTCCTCGTTGTGATTTGCAGTTGTGAGCTGCTGGGAGTTGTAGATAATCTCTGCTATCTCCACAATTGTGTAGAACTGTATAACAGTCAGTTATATTTTTAATTTGGTCCAGACTTAACGAGAAAAGTGCACATAAAAAAGTGTCATTTTACATAAAAGGCAACCTTGCCAGTTGCTACTGCTAGACTACAGCTTCCAGCAAACCATTAGAACAATACAAGCTGGGGAAAAAAAATAAAAACTGTATGTTCTAGTATATTCTATTAGGCAAATCTATTATTTTTAGAGGGGACACTGTTTAAAAAAAATGCAAACAAGTAATTCTGGTATATGGGAACATTTGACCTGGCTAATCTTCTTTAAAAGCATCCTTTCTAATTTATCTGACTGGCTGATATGCAAAGTTTATCAATACATGTATGGGATCTGTTATCCAGAATGCTCATGACCTGTGGTTTTCCAGTAAATGGTTCTTTCTGTAATTTGGCTCTTCATACCTCAAGTCTTTTGAAATCATTGAAACGTTAATATCAAAGGTTGAGTGCTAGAGTTTTTCTACCTCGAATGAACACAAAGCTCGAATGGCATCTTATTTAAGAAAAAACTTGAATGTGAAAAACCCGATTCTGAGAGTTTGAGCCCTGCAACCCAAAAACTATCGAGTTTTCAGTGAAAAAAAACCTTCAATCAACTGAAGCATTTGCGTTTTCAGCGAAAACCCTCTGAAAAAACTTCAAACATCAAGCAGGCTGTTAAACTCTTCAAATGGTTCAAGGGACCTCTGCCATTAGGTGGTGTATTTTTGGATTTGAGCTATTTCCAGGGTTGGGGTATAATAAATCTTGAATATTCAAGTTTTTTTTTTTTTACCAGAAAATGTGAGTTATGACCAAAAAATACACCTCAAAAACTATACTTTTCATGGAACTCATACATTAATAAATCTGCCCCTAATAAACCCAACAGGTTGGTTTTGCTTCCAATTAAGATTAATTATATCTATTGTAAGTTTGGATCAAGTATAATGTACAGTTCTAGTTATACAGAGAGAAAAGAAAAATTTGGATTTCTGGATAAACAGGTTTCCGAATAACAGATCCCATACCTGTACTAAGAATGGATGCTCTCATTCCTGTACTACACTACTAACTGATTGGTAGCCAGATGAAAGTTGATCAACCAAAATGAAATAGTTCTCTAACTAACGACCTGATTCCCCTGGTGTATGGCATCACAGCAAAGCCAGGTGCAGATTTTGGGGCTCTTGCTTAATATATTACTTACCAAAGTTATTACAAGCAACTTGTCATCTGTAATATTACCTACATGAAAATCTTTTTTTGTCCTATCTGTGCAAAATATGAAAGGTCTTCTACCAAATTCCCTTAAAATAATACATTTTTCCCACATAAAAAAGATACATTATGTTCACCAAGTGATCATTGGAAATATCTTACTCTCATTACTGTTGCTATGAATTGGCATAAAACTAGGTAATACTGGAAAGCACACAAATGTGTATTCAATATTTACAGCTCATTTTAACAAAAACAGCATGGCAAAATATCTATTCCTTAAATACAATTCTTTGCATTTTTGTATGCTTTTAGACAATATCTTAAACATGCATATCCCATGCGGCTTAAAAATCCAAACAAAAATAGATATTTTTTTTAATTACAAGCCATAAAAATTTGTAGCACAAACTAGTGTGTCTGACACAGTGTAAGATTGCTTGGGGTGGACATTGCTTACTTTTTTACCAGTTCTGCTCTCAAATGGTTGGCTTAGGATTGAAAGCATAGGTTAGATAGCAATGCTTTGATAGCCAAGCTTTCACATAAGGCACTCTGCAGTTCTTTACAGTGTACAAAATAAGGAAATATTCACGTTCTTTTCTTTCTTCTTATATTGGGTATAAATCAGATGTGTGATAGAAGCTGTGGAAATGTCTTGAAGGGATCAAAAATGGAGTGAATGGTGGTCCGTAAGCCTGGAGGAGGAAGGAATTGCATGTTAGTGACCACTTATATATCAATATATTATATATAAATTATATAAATTACATAAATTAAAAAGTACATTATCCTCTATATTTGTCATGTCCATATCCATTATATTGTCATGTCCTATTGAACATCCTACATACAAACAGTATTCTGGAAATGTTCAGCTATGCATATTGTTTTATATGACTCCATTCGAATTCCATTAGAAAAGGTAAGGACAACGCACAAAAAACACAGAAAAAATTTCCTCGCCAGACATGATAAGTATATTATTGCAGGAACATCCTCCAATAGCTCCAATGAGGAATTGCAAAGTGGATTGTTTCAAATAGTCGGAGGAGTCTGTAGATACCTAGGAGTTTCCTTTGGGCCACAGGGATTTATTGTGCCATTCGTATTGTAGTTTGATAGGTACTATGAGTGTTGGATTGCTTTGGGTGCCAAAGCTTCTTGGCCTGGTTCTGAAAAGACCTGTAAAAAATAACATAAACAAGCAAGGCATCTACTGGAAGCATCTATCTGGAACAAGCCAGAAGGAAGGCACCAAGGGTTGGTAAAAGAAGGACTAGACGCAGGGGTGTCCAAACTTGGCCCTCCAGCTGTTAAGGAACTACAAGTCCCACAATGCATTTGCCTGACTGTAGCTGTCAGACTCCTTCATTGCATTGTGGAACTTGTAGTTCCTTAACATCTGGAGGGCCAAGTTTGGACACCCCTGGTTCACTAGAGGATTTATGACCTTATGCATTTATGCTAGATTTGTAAACATCAACAGCAAGGAAAACCCCATTAACATACATTTAAATAAGAATAAAAATTAAACTGCAGTGTTTTAAAGCTTTAGGGATAATGGGGTTAATGTGCAATATACAGTACCTAGCTGTACTATTTTAAATGCAAGCACTCACTATTAAGGCTGAATAATGTTTGGGGTAAGCAATTATCTTAGAATCTCCAAAATTAGCCTTTGTAAATCTCTTTTTCCTTTTCCTCTGATTATGGTTTCAAGCAGTTCCTGGCCAACAACAACATTGTTCTGCTGATTTGTATCTCTTTAATAAGCACATCTGTTTGTGATAGGGCTTTTTCTATGATGCTACAAATATGGAATCCAAAAGCAACAGACGTCACTGCTCTGAACTCAGATTACCCATTATCTTTCAAAAATAAATAAATACACCTTAAAACCAGTGTTTTAGACCCAGTGAAATCACTGTATAAATCAGACACAAACATTACTAAATAATGTGTAATCTGGGAATCCCAAATTATTTACAGTGTCTGAGTTAGAGGTAAACACTCTTGGCACTTAAAGCCATCTTGCATTACTTTGTCAATGTTTCCATACAGCCTGGAACAAAACAGAGCTGTCATGCCTTGTAGGGGTCTGCATGTTCTCAGGGGCTTTTTAGGATTCTATCGCAATCATTTGCAGTCGTATGCTATTTTATTCTGAATAATTAACCTGGCAATGACAAATGTATGTATTGTTACACATGAAAAAGGGTAGCAACATCAATAAAGAGATGCATGTTAAAAAGAGCAAATGGTAAATATATACAAAACAGGGTTCTGTCTCCTGTAGACATGTAGAAAGAAAAAAAGTACAGTTAATCCATATGAATGTCCCCAGGTGGGACCGAAATGTCAGATACTGTATATGCTGTGTTATTGAATAAAGAAACACTTTATTCACTTCAACAAAGAGAGTGCTGATCCTTTTTGAATCTCTGTGTAATGGAACCTTGATCATGCACCTCGACTTCATTGGAAATTGAGTGCGGACACCAGCAGTTTATATATATACTAGCCATTAAGCCCGTTAAATTAACGGGCGCTAGCACATATCTAGTCAAACATTTATAAAAACAGACTTGTTCCAGTCCAAAAAACAGTGGACAACCATGCAGTTGATTTCTATGTTATTGTATTTATTCTTTAGAAATGTTAAAGAGAGGAGCTGGTGGAAGTCTCTCTCTACCCCAACCCCCCATTTACCTTTACTGACTGCGCCGCGGACTCCCCGGGTCACACATCCCACAGCTCGAGCTGCTCCTCTGTCACATGGTGCTTGGGCATGTGTACAGCTGGCGGTGTAGTGGTGAGCAGAGGAGCGGCACACCGTTATGTAGCGCCGGTCTTTCCATAGATTGAAGGCAGCAGATTATAAACCACTAACGGAAGTCTCTGCGCTCCAAGTGGGACATTCACTAAGATCCGAAAAATCGCTAGCGCAGGCTTTGCGAACGTTCGCCACACTTCACCAGGCAAATTTTCGCCTGCGCTATGCAAATTCACTTAAGTGTGAATTTACGTTCTGGTCAGCGAACGGTGACGTATTTACACTAGTGTTACTTCGCTAGGCATAGCGCAATTTCGCTAGCAAAGCCTAATTTGCATACGGCGCGAATTACAAAATATAATAGAAGTGTATGTTACAGCCACTACACATGCCAGGACACCTTTAAAGTTGTCCTATTGCCCTACATGTGCCCCCTATATAGTAGTGTTGCCATATGTTAGGAAATGTAAGGGGGAAGGAGGGTAACACCCCCCAAAAAAACAATGTTTTTCAGACTATCACCCACAATGGTAAAACACGCCACAGCGTTTTTTGGGAATTTTCAATCAAGTAATTAAGATCCTTAGCCAGTGCGCAACTTCGTCTGGCTTAAGGGTGCGAAGTTGCGCGTCTATCTACTTCGCTAGCGTAAATTCGCCAGAGACGGTCCGTGCGGCACATGCGCAGTAGCGCAATTCCACGGACACAGAGACTGGACGCAGAGACACTTGTACTTTTTAATATAGGATATAGGAAGGCCTGTATTGTTTTCCAGCAAAGCTGGCAACCGTAGGGTGCAGATGGCTTTTAGCAGTTATTAAAAGCCAACAAAGTAACCAACACAGTAAAAATCATATGAAACAAACACCAAAAAAAAAAGCACACCAGTGCACCCCTCAAAGATTGCGCCCTAGACAGGAGTCTACCCCTAGTTCTGGCCCTGGAAACAAACTCTTTTGTCCTTGCTTGGCACTGGGGAGCGCGCCTCATGCACTGTGGGAAACCCAGCAGCAACCAGCTGAACAGGCACACGCTCCTCATGCAGTGCGCAGGAAATTGCTGACCACCATCTTGCGCTGAGTAGGGGAAGAGCTGGGGGAGGCGCTGTGTAAAGGGGCGGGGCTTTGAGAACTGGGAAAACTCCACGGTGTCCGCTTTGGGCACGAACCCCACAGCTTGCGTCTATTATTTATTTTTTTTCCCCAAATCCTCCATCTCACGCGCACCTCCCACCTCGCTCAGCAGTGCCACCACCAGGCTGCGGAAAAGCACTGCAGGCAGCCTTCCTCGCCCCCCTCCACCACCTCCTCCTTTCTTCCGACTCTCAATGTTCGGCAGCCGGCCAGAGCCTGCTTGTTTCCCCAGCTCTGTGTTCCCCCCTCCCATGCAGCACCACACAGAGCAGCATGAGCAGGGACCGGCACTTCTGAGAGGTAAATGGGGAAGCGGCGGAGCGGCAAGGGAGGCGCATGCGCAGTAGCGAATTCCACAGACACAGGGACTGGACGCAGAGACACTTGAAATGTATTATATAGGATATATATATATATATATATAGATATATAGATATATATAAATATATATTCCTTGCCCAGTCTGTGCACCACTATATTTTCAACCAAATACTAGGCTGACTTCTAGGAAAACTGGGAAATAACTGTTCAGTGAGTTTGCAATTGATCCTCAGCATTCAGCTCAGATTCAAAAGTAAATTGTTATAACCCAAGTGCCCCCCTCAAGTCTCTGAATGGTTTCTGCCTGGTTACCAAACAATGGAAACCAAGAGAACTGCAAAGCAGGAAGTAGTGTTCTGGCTATTATGTTAGACATCAAGTCACTCCAGCCTTTATACGTTACATTTTTCGCTAACTAACTATAACTTATACTGAACAATTCTTTTAAGACTAATCATTAGAATAAAAAAATGAATAAAAAAAAATATATTTGAATATATTTGAATGTGTACTTTTGCAGCTTAGTCACCATCAAGTGCAAGGTACTGTCATATTATATAGTTTTAAAATTTATAGTTTTTAAAAATTAAAGTTGCACAGAGAAAAACAATTTGCACCAATAAGCATTTAAATGCACATCTCGCAATGTTATTGAATTGCTAATTTTAATTGCTCACTGCAAATTTTAATTGTGCACTCTTAAGAAGTGCTTGAAGATGTCGTAATCTTTTGGAGCAAACATAACTTTTTCAGTAAGACGTTTTATTACATTGACTGCACAATGGCGCAAGCTTAAAATTCGCAAACTTTCTTCCACTGTCGGAAGTGGTCGCTAAACAGTTTCTGGGTTAGCAAAAGCTATATTAAATTTGCTCAAAGCAAAATTTGTTCACGCAGAGGCATAACTTTTCGCATTGCGAATAGTTTTTACATTAGCGACTTTAATTACATTCCCATATCTTTAATCAGTATTTGCTTAAATAGAACACAGTGCCAAACTGAAATATTTTGGAAATTTCTGAAACCAGTTACTGATTAAAGGGATGGTTCACCATTAAGGTAACATTTATTAAATTATAGAACTGTCAATTCTAAGCAACTTCACAATTGGTTTTCATTATTTATTTTGTATAGTTTTATTGTTATATAGCCTTTTTCTTCTGACTTTTTGCAGCTTTTTGGGCGTTACGGACTCTGTAAGGCTACAAATGTATTGTTATTGTTGCTTTTTATTACTGAATCTAGTGATGGGCGAATTTATTCGTCAGAGGCGAATTTGCGGCGAATTCCCGCGATTCGCCGCTGGCGAATAAATTAGCGAAACGCCAGCAAAAATTCGCCAAAAACAATTAGACGAAAAAAATGACGTGACGCGTGTCGAAAACGCGACTCGTTTCGTTTCGCGAATTTTTTCGCCAATTCGCGAATTTCGCTGGAAATTTTTCCGCGAAGCGAAACGGGGGAGATTCGCCCATCACTAGATCCTTCTATTACTGATCCTTCTATTCAGGCCTCTCCTATTCATATTCCAGTGTCTTATTCAGGCCCTGTCCTATTCATATTCCAGTGTCTTATTCAGGCCCTGTCCTATTCATATTCCAGTCTCTTATTAATGCATAGTTGCTAGGGTAATTTGAACCCGAGTTACTAGATTGCTTAAGATGCAAATTGAAGAGCTGCTGAATAAAAAGCTAAATAACTCAAAAACTACAAATAATAAAAAATGAAAACAAATTGCAAATTGTCTCAGAATACCACTCTCTACATCATACTAAAAGTTATCTCAAAGGTGAACAAGCCTTTTAATATGCCTCTGTTAAAGACCCCCTTACATTTTAGCTACACCTAGGATGTTACAGCTTATAATTATGGCAGTGTGATGGCACAGTGCTTAGCAATTGAACTTTATTATAATAAAAAGTAAATATAAAAAATATGAACAAAAAAAAAAAGCTGAACGATGTGCTAAACATTATGAAAACCTCTATGAGCTCCAGTTGACTTCTATGGAACCTCAACTGCTTTTATTTGTTTTTTAAAGTTAACAATTAATTAAATGAATTAAAATGTTTTTGTGGTTTTTAGTCTCCAATTTCTACAGTTTTAGAGAAATAAAAATGTAGAATATTAAAAGAAATATAAATTTGAATGTTAGTAAATAGGCCCCTTAGTGTGTGTGTGTGTGTGTGTGTGTGTGTGTGTGTGTGTGTGTGTGTGTGTGTGTGTGTGTGTGTGTGTGTGTGTGTGTGTGTGTGTGCGTGCGAAGGTCTATATATCTATCTATATATATATCTATATCTTACATTCTTTTCAATGAGGTTGTACCCACGAGACGCGTGTAAGTGCCGAACGCAGGTTCAGACGCAACATGCTGCATTTTTCCTGCGTTCGGCGCCTACATGCATTCGTGTGAGTACAGCCCCATTGAAAATAATTGAGTGGGTCTATACCTGCGCTCCCCTGCGGCTGAACACAGCGTAACGCAACACCGGGGAGCGCAGGTAAAAACGCCCCTGTGTAAGGGCCCTTAGTTTGGTCCTCAAAAAATACTGCTGGATGCAAATTAACACTTTAAGCTGACATTTTCCAAGACTTTCCACCTGGGAGCAATTCAGCTTTCTGCGACTTACTGCAACTGATTTCAGGTAGTACAGTCATTTATAGAGGGGCCAGAGCCAAATAAATTCTGAGAGAGCATGTTCAGGTGCGGCGACAGGCAGGGGCATTCAGTAATGGCCAGCAGAGGAATGCCGCCCAGTAGCGTAACTACCAGGGGTGCAATTTCACTAGGGCCCCCACCCCCTTGGAGCCCATCAGAGCCACGATAATAGTTATGGCAGGCGGTTATCTAGGGGGAAATTTTACAGCACACATGCTATCAACACTCCAGCATGGGATTTATATAGGTAAGGGCCCGGGAATAGTTACGCCACTGATGCCGCCCCCAGCTCTTAGGCCCGGGCCTTTGTGGCCTGCCCACAAAACTGGGCCTGGGATTGCCACCTTTGTGGGGGATTCTTACCAGTCACTAAGTAAGAGAAGATAAGGGTGACATCATGGGAAGGGATGATAATGTAACAGATGACGTATGGGGGGATTGGGGGTGGCTGTGGTGGGAGTTGTATTTCAGGAGAATCCAGCACTATTAAAAGGCAAGTTACACATTGCAATTGTTTTATAAAACTGGCCATGGCCCTAGCTGGTGATTTACTGACTAAGCTAGTGTGATACCAGCCACATAGCACTTCTACCTGGTTGACCATATTGAGCAAAGATCCATTATTTTGTTGATTCTATGTTGTTAAATTGTTGAACCCAATAAATAGATGAGTGCAAAACAGCACTTATCAGTGTTTGAAGGTTTCATTTGGTAAAAACGATGACATTTTAGCTGCTGTTGTACCCTGAGGGGGAATCAAAGAGATCAAAATTCCCATCCTTGCAAGCTGATGAACAATAGTAGTGCTGTCAAGTGGGGATCACTTGTTTCAGTTAGCAATTATGTAAAAGGCAGTTTTGATTTGCCTACAGTCTAAAGCAGCTAGTGATATACTTCTATAAGCTTTAGTGGGGGCAATTTTGGCAGCCCAATGCTAAGTCAGATAACATTTATATATTACAATACAAAAGAGGATAGCTAGTGATGGGCGAATCACTGAATTGTAGTGGATTCATATAATGTTGGATGAGCAATCAGTGAGCATATATATTTGTTGATTTATTAACAAGGGTTTGCAACTTACCAGCACACTGTTGAGGTGTTGAATAGCCTGAGACTCCAGCGGCCAACAAGGAATAAAACATTAATACCCACAAGACAGACTGCAGCAACCATCACACACCTGGTACCTGCAAAACAAAAACTCATTTATCTATACATTTTTTCTATATATGACATTTTTGGAAAATGATCATAGAAGTTTTAGTACAGCCCTATATGTGCTAAATTTCTCAACAGTTCCTTCTTATAAATGTCCTGGTCCTACTGTTAATATTCCAGTACAGCATACCTCCCAAGTGTCCCGTTTTGAGTGGGATAGTCCAGCTTTCGACAGCTCAACCGGTTGTCCCAGCTTAGTATTGGAAAGTCCTGTTCTCTCTGCACTGAACAGGGAAAGTCCCAATTTCTCTGCACAGCCAAAAGAGATACAATGTTTCTAACTTAATAGGCTCTTGGCAGAGAGCCCAGAATAGATACTTGATACATTTGTAACAGTTTTGTGTGGCCACAAAAAAGTTGGTAGGTATGGTACAGTAACACCAAAAAATTTAAATGTTTTGAAGGAATGACAATATAATCTACTATTGCTTTGCACCAGTAAAAATGGGATGTTTGTTTCAGACACACCACGATCGTTTATAGAAACAAACAGCTGTCCATGTGGGCAGCCACCCCAGCACAGGATTCACAGTAGATATCAGATATATTCTGAAGAATCCCATTGCATACCACAGAGCTTATCCGTTATCTGTTGTGTATCTTCTGCCTTTTCTCCTTTTGAGCTTTGAATGGCTGCCCCCCATGGCTAAACAGCAGCTTGTTTTTTATAGTTTCTGAAGTAAACCGACCAGTTTTACCAGCGCAGAGCAACAGTGCATTATATTTTCATTACTTAAATACTCTATAATGTTTTGCTGTTACTATTCCTTTAAGGGCTAGGGCAGACAGGGAGATTCGGGGGCGTTTTGTCGCCTGGCGATTTCTCGCCGCGACTTGTAGCCCCCGAACCTCCCCGAATAGCCAAGTCCTGGGGCGCACCGGCGTTACTTGAAAACGCCGGCGCCTATTCACACGGAGCGGCGCGCTTTTTGAAATCGCTCCAAATTGCCTCGCGAGTCAATTTGGAGCGATTTCAAAAAGCGAGCCGCTCCGTGTGAATAGGCGCCGGCGTTTTCAAGCAACGCCGGTGCGCTCCAGGACTTGGCTATTCGGGTAGGTTCGGGGGCTACAAGTCGCGGCGAGAAGTCGCCAGGCGACAAAATGCCCCAGAATCTCCCCATCTGGCCTTAGCCTAAAGGGGTTGTTCACCTTTGAGTAACCTTTTAGTTTTCATTGCAGTGATAGCAATTTGGTTTCTAGGGTACAAATTACCCTAGCAACACTGCATTGATTTGAATAAGAGACTGGAATATGAATAGGAGATGGACTGAATAGAATGATAAGTAATAAAAAGTGAGAATAACACTACATTTGTAGCCTTACAGAGCATTTGTTTTTAGATGGTGTCAGTGACACCCATTTGAAAGCTGCAAAGAAACAGAAGAAAATTGCAAATCATTAAAAAACTATGAAAAATAAATAATGACCAATTGAAAAGTTTCTTAGAATCGGCCCTTCTACAATATACTAAAAGTTAACTTGAAGGTGAACCACCCCTTTAAGGGTGAGCAGGGCCGGCCAGACCCGATGGGCAACCCACCCGATCCCATCATACATCCGCCGCGCCACTATGCAAGAGCGTGCATGCGTGCCTATGTGAGGGCTCGCATGCATGCTGAACTGCACGTCACCCCCTCCCCTCTCGGGGAGCGCGCACCGCTACGACTCACCTCGTAGGCGCAAACCCAATGTCGGATTCAGAAGCCTGGACTGGGGGTAGGCAGCAGTGAAAGGTACATGCCTGGCGCCCCCCAAACTTTGCGCCCTAGGCACGTGCCTACTCTGCCTACCCCCAGTTCCAGCCCTGAGGGTGAGAGCATGTGCATCTCTACATCTCTGCTTTCTGCTTCTCAGAGTTGATTCATGGGCAAAACTGAACTCTGGAGGGGAGTAAAGTGCCAGAGGTCCAAGGCAGAAGCACTGTGGTTTCCTTTGTGAAAATTATAATAGTATGTTATTTCTGCCTTTTATTCTCCTTTAAAACTGTCTGTTTCCTGTATGAAATGTTATAATGCTTATGCAGCCACTCAAATGGATGGAAATGTTGGGCTTATTTCTGCTGTTCATTATAAGCACTTTCTTCCAAACTCACTCCTTGGACTTTCATATAGCCACATTAAGATGTATCCTACTTTCTACTGAAGTGCCCCTATTAATGCTGAGGGACCTCTGGAGCTGCTCCCACCCTGAATAGGCCTGTTATTCCAGGATTTCCACAGTGGTTTGCATCAACAGGTGCAGCAGACTTGCAGTATAAAATCAAATTAAAACAATTTTAACACCAAGGGGCAGATTTATAATTTCAGGGCCAAAGTGAATAATAAATAAATTTGAATTTCAAGTTATTTTTGGGTATTTTGACTAGGGAATAATCCTAATTTGATTCGAATTTGTAAAAAAAAAGCGAAAATTTGAATTTTGAAATGTATCGTATACTGTTTCTTTAAAATTTCAACGTCGACCATTCATCATCTAAAACCCTATGGGGCAGAGTATTTTTTTTTTTTTTTAATTCTAATCAAATTCGAATTAAACAATCTGAATTTTGAATTTAATTTTGGGCTTATTCGACTAATTCAAATTCTAAATCGATTGTCGAAGTACAGGCCCTTTAAAAAAAAATTCCATATAACAATTCGGCAGATATCACCTACCGAATTGCTATATATCCCTTTGGGAAGCTCCCATAGGATTTTTACAAGTTTTTTTGATCAAATTTAAAAAATTCGATCGAATACTTAAAATCATTTGAATCGATCCATTCGAACGATTTTATCGATCAATCAAATTTTTCATATTCGATAGAAAAATTGAATTGCGTTACAATTTGAATTTGAAATTCGAGGGGTTTTAATTAGATAACAATTCGAGGGTTAATAATCCTCGAAATTCGACCCATAGTAAATCTACCCCTATGTGTCACAATCCAGACTAAAAATGTTAGCCACATGCAAACTTATGCAATTGCACTGGCATTCATTTTGATGCATCGTGAGAAATTATGATGCGCTCAACATCCCAAAAATATGGCGATTTGCATCCATGATTTTTGAAAAAAAACAAGAGAAGGATGAAAATTGCCCTCCTGAAATACACAGGCCAAGAAGCAGCCCCTGTGTTAGCATTTAGCACCCTATCCTGTCTGCCCCCGAAACAATTGTTTTGGCCCTGGTGCATCAACACTGCTAATTTTGTTGAAGAAAGACAAGACTTTGGAAGTTTACATAGATGTCAAAACGACTTGAATGGAAGGTGGAGGAAAAGTGTATGGTAGCATATTGAAAAATAAAGTGCATCTGAAGAAAAATCTAGACTCAACAATGAAATTCATGCTATTATTGGGAATGAACACTTACTTATAGGTGAGTCCCAAAAGAACAAAGGCTAAAGTTGGTTTGCTAGTTACTGGAAAATGTATCCTGAAGAACATCAGAGAGCTTGAAACACCCTTACCTTTCTGACAAATGGAAAAGGCCAGCGCTCAATAATGGACAGAATGTCATCCTTCCATGGAACAAGAAGGACAAATTCACTGACACACAGGGCAAGTGCAGCAGGGAGATCACTTGCCCCCAGGACACTTTTCCCCTTGCTTGACTTGCAAGGGATCTCCCTTCTGCTCTTGCCCTGTGTGCCAGTGAATGCACCCTTCTTGTTTCTAAAGAACAGCACACAAGAGACATTACTCCTCCAATCCTGCCTTCCATTCCTCCAAGTGTCTGTTAGCCAGTCAGACCTTCTTTGTGTGCAGTCTGTCCCACAAAACATACATTTATATGAACAGAACACTGCAGCAAAAGGTTGCACATATTGAGGGCATGCATTAGTAACACTGAGCTATAACAGGGATGCTAAGGAAAAATGCAAACATCACAATTTTCCTGGTAGGTTGCATATATTTTAGAAAAATCTCTATACTGACCAAGGGATACCATAACAAATCAGATACTATATAGCGTGCATATATTTTAGCACAGCTCTGCAGAGTGTTATTTTAGGCTCCTATTTAGGAGTGATGGGAAGTATATGGAAGGAATCTCTGAATCCTTGTCATTGGGTGATATCCTTTAAACAATAGCAGCTGTAAAACATTTCATGTTTATTTATGTTTCAGATGAGGACAAAAAGGGAAAACAGAGAAAGAACATTTTAAGAACTGAATCAAGTGAAATAAAAACTTTGTGTAAGGAAGGAAGATAAATGACAGGTTTATTTTTTCTGAAGTGCTGAAGGATATTTTCCCAGACATTTTAATAGCCTTTCCCCTTGTGTTGATATGCATTTCTGTAAATATCTGCACTTATAGAATAGTTCAGAATGAATCATGCATACCCACTTTAGAGAGGTACAGTAGGGCACAAATGCTATTGACTAGATATCTAGCTGTTGCAGGTTTTTGTGCACATTCTTTCTACATTTACAATCAACCTCCAGGGTCCACCTCTTCCCCCCATCCCCACCCTTCCTGCCCAACTGTGTTTTTCCCTCTCCCTCTCTTTCCTCCCTGTTGTGTTATCCTCTGCTATTTCTTTTTATGTGTGGTATCATCTATTTCAAGATCTACAAAATGTGTATGCACTATTGGCAATTTTATCAAGAGCCAATAAACCTGCCTGTCAGATTAGACTAGAGGAAACCCATGCAGACACAGCAAGATCATACATATTGTTTTGCAGGACCTACTATTTTAATAAATAGAACCCCCATTTAGGTTTTTCAGGGGACCACTCAGGTAATCCTACTGGTGGCCAATGAAAGGGCAACCAAGTTTGGGAGTTTTACTTTGAAAGCAGCAAGTAAGTTGCAGGTAAATCCTTTCCCTGTGTAAAATGTACACTGAAGCAATACAATTCTTAACAAATCAGATGAAAATTGAGTGTAGGACTGCCAGATATGGCATAACGTTGATGTAGTTGGCCAACTTAAAGGCCATGACAGTGGATGCACATGCGCATTTATGTGAAGTTACGCGCATGCACATTGTGAAAAGCAGTCACTGTTTTGGGACGCTTTTCTTAATGCGCATGTGCGTCCACTGTCATGGCCGGAATGCAGGCTCTATCAGCCCGCACCTTTGGTTGGGGGTAACTTTTTTTAGTTATAGGTGCCCTTTAAATATATTGCAATATACAACAATCCCTGTTTTGTTTAATCATTAAGGCATTTTTAGTTTAGAACACAAAATGTTCCAATGTCAATATATTGATAATGGGTTGAGTGCAGAACTGAAAATTCAATTGCAGTCTTTTCTATGTTGATGGCACACATGTCCCATTTCATCTGGCCAAAAAGTGTCCCACTGGCTTGAAATAGAATTACACAAGAGTGCCCCTTTTCAGGGCCCAGTGTGCAACCTTAAGCTGGCCATAGACGTAAAGATTTTTGAAAGATCCAATAATTATCGTGAGACCACGATTGTCTCAAAACGATCGTTTAAATGCCTGATGTGTCCATCAACTAAAAAGACCATTTCAGGCGATATTGCCAGCAAAAACTGAAGGATCGCAGCCTGCTTGCGCTGCAAACATAGGTAGATTGCGTGGGGACCGATAAAGATTTTCTAACCTGGCCGATCAATCATCAGACCAATGTCGGACGAAAAATCGTGAGATGAACGATCGTTTGTATCCCACTAACCGCACGATAATTTGACAGATTGGTCGGACTTCCCTAAAATTGGTCGTTCGGCAGGGAAATATCGTTGCGTCTATGGGGAGCTTTAGATTTTAAATTGGGTTTACGGCAGGCGGTAAGGATTTCAGGCCTGGACTGAGAGTCAAAATAGGCCCTGGATTTTAGGTACACAGAGGCCCAATTAGTCCACACAAAGGGCCAAACAGCCCCCACCAGCCCACTAAATACTGAATTTCTATGGCACATTATAGCAGCCCCTCTGGCATTTGCCTGAACCAACAGATTGCCACTTCCAGCTTGAAGGATAGTGCACCCGCTGATGATGTGTTCTGCATCTCACTTTTTTTTATCAGGCGCAAGGTGCAGAAAGAAGCCAGTCCCCAGACAAAAGTGATCTGCAACCTTTTGAGGTCTTTAGTGTTGTCTTCTGCACAGAGACATTGTAATTATCAATATAGTGTGTTGGGGTTGTGTTGGGAACTTCACAGATGCACTTTTGGCCTTCTTGAAGCTTTAAAGCCTCCTGAAATAGCCAGATGTGACCCTTACAAACCATGATTGTCTTACTAAGCAGCCTTAACATGTCCATGTTAGCAAAGTTTTGTTCAAACTTGCATGACGGAGAAGACAAGCTGGGAATCAGCACAAGCAAAGGTTACTTTACACTAGTAAGTGCTTTCATTTTGCTTATTTTCTAAAACATGCTATTACATGGCAAGCACAGAAAAAAAGCAAATAGTAGACAATAAAACCCTAAAGTGAATGACCTCACTGTAGATGGTATGCGGCCCCCCACTCATTTCAGAGCAATGACATCACTTGTATTTGTATGTTAGTGGTACACTTCTGGAATGTATTAAAGGATTAGGCTGTATCTAAAGGCATAGAAAAGAAACTTTAACCCCATTGCGCAGTGGAGCTTCAAGAGTAAAACAAAATCGCTAAATCATCTGGCAGCCATGAATGGATTTAATTAATTAGATATATTATTTCATCTATAACTAGAACTGTAACAGTTTCAGGCTGATGGGTTCATTTGGTACAAACTATAAGAGTCTCTACCTGATGAGCATATTTGGAAACCCAATATAGAATCCTGAAAACTTTTTTAGCAAATATTTACTTTTATATACATTTTTCCTTTTCCTTTGTAATAATAAAACAGTGTATTTGTAACAAAAGCTCCTTTTGACATAAAATCCCTCAAAAATACCAGTGCAGGTTAAAAAAAGTCTACACTCTGGAGGGGAGATTTTTTTATGAAAATTACCCTAGCTCTGCCCTTCTACACCAGGAAAGGACCCCTTGTTTGGGTGGCCATACACAATTGTATAATAAGAATAACAATATGCTCATTATGTGCATGCTTGTGCCCCAACATGGCTGCCTATACCAGGAGTTCCCTCCCAGTGCAGGTTTACTAGAACTTTCTAGGTAGCTTTTCTTAAAAAAAATATTGTTTCTCCCAACAATAATTTTAGTTATCTGTTAGACCTCTGCAAAATTTTGATGTGATGGTTAAAGGTAAAAAAAAAACTGGAAAAAAGACACTGCCCAAACAGTTCTGTTGCAATAAATAAATATTGATTAAATTGATTATTGACATTAATAGTGATGCAACATTTGCTTATAAAAGGCAGGGCTACACTCAAAGTATCAAAGCATATTACTTGGTTATGGGTACAGGTATAGGACCTGTTATCCAAAATGTTCATAACCTGGGGTTTTCCGAATAAGGGATCTTTCAGTAATTTGGGTTTCCATACTTTATGGGGCAGATTCGCTATTGGTCGGATTTCAAGTTACAAAAAATTACTGATTTTCAAATATTTGATTTTCCAGGACTTAGAACATTTTTCAAGAAAGCTTGCAGGAGGTCCCCCATAGTCTACAATGGCAATTCGGCAGCTTAAAGGCAGCAAATAGTCAAATTCTAACTTTTTTAAAGAGACAGTACTTTTCAATTCAACCCGAATTTTGGGCTATTCGATAGTCGAAGTAGCCTTAGCTTAGCTGGGTTAAAGTAATGTTTTATTAATACAAAGGAAAGGAAATATTTTTTAAATTTTTCAATTATTTAAGATGGGGTCTAATAGAGAGATCCTTATTGTAATTCAGAGTTTTCTGGATAATGGTTTTAAGATCACATAACCATACCAGATGTTTTGAAAAATCAGTATCATTTCTCCTAAATACACAATTACTGGGCTGCACTGAATGCTAAAAGACACAGCCAGTGTAGGCCTTCTAGCTGAACTTTCTAGAAATGTTCCTGGCATTTTTTTGACATGATCTGGTAGGCTTACATTATTTGCCTATATATTATTTACTCCTATGGGAAACAAAGGTGAGTGTGGTATAAGGGGAGCTGTCAGGAGGAGGGAATGATATATAGTGAGGCTAACAGAGGAAAGAATGGCATGTGTTTTGTATAAAATATTGAAAGAAAAGCCCAAAGAATGAGAGGAAGGCAACTTGTGGGTTAGTAGAAAGTATAAAACAGTAGAAGAGAGAAGATCAACAACATTTTGTTGAAATTTTTTTGACCATGCCCATTTTTGGGGGCTCACCCCTTAATTACCATGTTAATTTTACAAAATGTGGCAGTTTATGAAAGTTTGAACATATTTCTGTGATTTTTCTTTAGTTTTTTCAGTTATTACAGTTTCTGGATGTTCAGTGTGGAGAAAAACTGGACTTTCCAGTACAAATAAGGGACTGCTGGTTGAGCTGTCAAAAGGGACTGTCCCTCTAAAAACAGACAGTTGGAAGGTATGGCTAAATGAGAAACAAAGTGGCACACGGGGATGGTTGGAGGAGCAAAAGGCAGCACATGTAAATCTGTTTATTTGATGTATACACTCTTCTGTTGGACATAGCTCTGGAATATGTTGGTGATTTATAAATAGTTTGAAGTAATGAAGAAATGGAGAAATGTGATAGAGAAACACAAAACACATTTAATCTTCAGATCAAAATGTTTTTCTTCCAGAAACACCCGAAATGCCATGAGTGAATAGTATGCATGGCACGTCGATTAAAAAAAAAGACTTTGTAGAAGGTAACTCACACACCACACAATTCAAAGTAAATATTTAAAAGTCTATAATTCTGAGAGGGGTGTAAGTGTCTTTGAACTAACCATCTGTCATATCTTTTTAGGAGAAGAAAAATTGTTCCGTATTCCTTTGTTTATAGTTCACTTAAGAGGAGCTCCGGGCAAGAGTTGTACTATGTAACAGGCACATTTTATCTTGGCAAATTTAAATTAATTGATGGTTCACTACATATTTCATTTATTACAGATATTAATTCATGGCTTAATGCACATTGGAAGACTTTACAACTTTACACAACAAATTCTAATCTAATCACACCAGTGCTGCTCAGGCTGCTATTCTATTGGAGATGTTTTTGTGACATATTTTCCCAAGGTCCACCAGGGAATTTTCCCACACTTAAGACTCATCCCTGGTGCTTATTTTAATTTAATGCATTCATTTATCCCAGAACATAGATAAGAAGGATCACATCTGATATTTGTGACCATGGGCAAGTCTGCAGCTCCTCTATGAATACAGTTTTTGGCCCCAACTGATGGCAACCCTTTTTTAGACCCAGAGTCAAAAAATTATTTATTTTCCTAGTATTGGTGGTAAAAAAAACTAGGCTCGATAACAATGTTATAAAAAAACAAGAAAAATTTAAATATTGGAAAGATGGTGTTTTTCCAGAAAAGGTGGCAGCCCTTATTATGTAATTGAAAGTGGAATATACTCAGGGGTGCTCCCCCAATGAGGCGAGTTGAGAAACTCGCCTCAGGCGGAATGGCCAGAGAGTTTTCCAGTGGCGGCAAAAAGCCACTCCTGGTTCCTTTAAGAGACGAATTTCTGTTTTTTAAACCAGAAATTCGGCTTTACTAGTGTGAGAGAGAGCTCTCCGCACTAGTGTCCCTGCCTCCCCTCCCAACAGGTAAGCTGGTGGGGGGGCGGAATTGTCAGAATCGGCGCTGACTATATTAATAACGATTTCTGTTGGTGTTTCCAAGTAAAAATTGTACCCAGTGATGCAATACAATCATTACATTATCCCGTATTTTTGGAAAGCTAGATGAAAACAGTTCTTATTTTATTTAGGATTACAAAAATAGCATTACGATGGATTACCAAAAAACCAAGACATGGCATCTGGTATCAAGCAAGACAAAACAAATCGCAGACAATAAGCCAGGTGCTTAAGATCATGGAATTTACACTAGAGCTTATTTTTATCACTGAAAATGAACCCCAACACCAGCTGCTTTAGTAATATACATCATATAGGAGGAAAATAATTGTTTCATTTATCCAGCTAAGCAATGCTAAAAGCATGGGTAGCTTCAAAATCTTCAAAAATGCATAATTTATAATGTCAAAGCTCAAAATGGACAGGAGATAAAATCCAAAAGCGAGATTTGGTCTTCTCCCTCAGATAATGATAAGCAACATAGGTACTTCCTTACATGTAATAAAAAGGAACTACGTTTGCCAAGGAATGTTAACCCATAGCAATAAATAAAAGGTTTGCTTTAAATAGGTGACCAGTAATTTTGACCTGCTGATTGGTTGCTATGGGTTACTGCTCCTGTGCAAACTTTGTGGGTTATGTAATAAAAGGCACTAAGTTTGCCCAGGAGCACTAGCCCATTGCAACCAATCAGCATTAATTGGTCCACTATGTAAAAGCATCTTAAAGGACCAGTAACATCAAAAAATGAAATAGTTTTAAAGTAATAAAAATATAATGCAGTATTGCCCTGCACTGGTAAAACTGCTGTGTTTGCTTCACAAACACTACTATTGTTTATATAAATAAGCTGTTGTCTATCCATGGGGACAGCCAATCAAAAGAGAAAAGTCTCAGGTTACACAGCAGATAGCAGATAAGCTCTGTAGAACATAATGTTATCTGTTATCCATTACTTATCCTGTGCCATATAGCCGTTTTTCAATTCCCGCCATTGCTACTTAGCAGCTTGTTTATATGAATTATAGTAGTGTTTCTGAAGCAAACAGATCAGTTTTAACAGCGCAGGGAAACTGTACATTATATTTTCTATACTTTAAAACACTTAAATTTTTTGGTGTTACTGTTCCTTTAACATCTTATTGATTGATATGAGTTACTGTACCTGGGCAAACTGGGCATTTTATTACATATGGTGGTTAGTGCCTTTTATTACATAACCCAAATTGCACTTCTTTTGCATTTTGCAGGCACTGGGGCCTGAAAAAACACCATAGGACTTAATTATGACCCCTTAAGCTCCCCATAGACGCAACGATCTTTCCCTGCCGAACGACCGATCTTAGGGAAGTCCGACCAATCTGTCAAATTATCGTGCGGTTAGTGGGATACCAACGATCGTTCATCGGTCAGATGATTGATTGGCCAGGTTAGAAAATCTTTATCGGTCCCCATGCAATCTATCTATGTTTGCAGGGCCAAGCAGGCTGTGATCCTTCAGTTTTGCTGGCAATATCGCCTGAAATGGTCTTTTTAGTTGATGGACACATCAGGCATTTAAACGATAGTTTTGAGACAATCGTGGTCTCACGATAACTGAAAATATGTATAATTTAATAATAGTAAGCTCTAGTCCTTTTAATTAAATGGACCGCAGGTATGGCCCCCTGCCCTTGACCTACGGTGCTCACCCTTAGTTTAAAGGGGCCCGGGTGCACATGCCCCGGACCTATCGCTTCCAAGAAATCCTCTTTCCAAAAAGAAACACAGTGTGATGGCAGGCTACTCACCGCTCCTATGATCTGGTCCGGGTGCTCTGCCCCGAACCCGCAGCTTGAGGGAGACAATATTGACAAAACTTCCACTTGGCACGCACACCACGACTCAGGAGGATACGGTGAATAAATGGCTTTTTATTTCCCAAATTACAGCTTTCCCTATAACTCACGATAACTATTGGATCTTTCAAAAATCTTTACGTCTATGGCCAGCTTTAGTGCTAATTCAAAAAACACTTGCATCTGGAACCTTACTGCACAGGGCAGCCCTGTCTATATCACCCTAAAGGCAGCCATAAACGGTGCAATTACAATTTTGTAAAAGATCTTTCCAAGAAAGATTGTTCGTTTCAATACACACGCGTAGAGCTGAATCGTCCGATAAACAGGTAGAAACAATAGAATTCTACCTGTATCTAGCAATTCAGCAATAAACAGTAGTTGATGTTCGGGGGGCCTTCAAAGGCAGTCAATCACAATTTTCCGTCTAGCCCGATCAACCAGCCAACCGATATACATGCACCAAATATCGTACAATACCGACTGACAGCGGGCTAGGGTGCAAAGTTCAAAATATACAATGATTGTGTCTGCTTTTTGCACACTGTGCCCTGCCCTATGATCTGTAAAAGTAGTACATACAAATAATAGAGACATTTTTGCAGAGAAAATTTTGACCTTGCCCACCTTTTCATATATTTATCTTTCTGAAAAAACTTTAATTTGCATACATAAAATTAAGGAAATCGGGAATTCCGTATTCTCTGGATATCATTGTCAAAATGGGCAGAGCTCTGTGGCTACCTTTTTGTACTAAATTAGTTGATATGGAATAGTATGCAACATAACACCTTTGAAGCTTTATATTTTTATTTAATTTTACATTTGCACCTGTATAGGAAGCGTAAAATTATATTGGCACTACGAGTGTGGAAATGTCACATAAAAATGTATATATTATATTGATTCTTATAAATCTTAACCATTAACATCAATATATGGTTGTTATAGAGGTTGTGCTCAACAAAATATCACTAGTACAGAATCTATGTTTAAGGCATTATAACTTTAATCAATATGCTCCTGTACAACCTCTACAATACACACTTTACAATAATAAACAACTTCTTGATGAGTAGGAAAACAAAAAGTGAAAGAAAAGCTCAAGCAAAACCATACTTACACATTACTCAGCAGAACTGGCGGGACTTCCAGCCCTGGGAAGTAGCATCTGAGGGGGAGAGCCAACGCACCTGGAACAATACAGCAAAATGTAAACCTGTGAACACAGTCTGTCTAACAAACTTTCATATAAAACATGTCAGGTAGGGGGGTGGGGAGTCAAAATAAACTGTACCATGTGTTTAAAAAAAACTTTAACAGGCTGCTTACCACAAGGATTATATATGTAAAAGAGATGTACAATCAAAAATTGATGTAGTTGTTCTTCATTACAAAGTTAGGACAAACTTATGGAGACTGCCAAGCTTTTTTCAGCACCTGACCCTGCTTGTTTGGTGAACTCACAAGGGATTTCATTAAAAATTGCTCAAGCTGTCTTAAATGGGCACCTAATTTTCTATTTCAATGACAAGAGAGTGTCAGCCACCAAAGTGCTTAAAAAATGTAACTTTACATCAAATGAGTTTATAGATTTTTATCCCCTTTACCGATAAAAACCAAAGCAAACTATTAAGGTCAGCATAAAAGCTTACATCTTTTATGCTTTATTTAATAGACATAAATAAACCTGTAAACAGGCAATACATAATATAGTTTACATGTTAGATTTCTTTTCTTCATCACAAAGTATTTAGACTCAAATGCCGCTAGAGGTTTGAACTGTACATCACTGGAATCAATACATAGTTACCAGGTGAATAAATCACAGCTAAAGCAGGTTATACAGACTTATAGTGGACCTCAGTGCAGTGATCTACCCCTAACATTTTCAGTTTAATGCTGCCGTTGGGGACAAGGGAAAACCACATTAATAAATGTTATGTTTTAATGAACTGGCGGGGTCATTTCAAACATTTTCTTGGCCAGACTTCTGAAGTGAACTAAGAGCATTATGACGCAGCTTGAAACTGTTTAGCATGCATTTAGTGGTTAAACACAGGTCACAGGT
This sequence comes from Xenopus borealis, assembly GCA_024363595.1. Lineage (NCBI taxonomy): Eukaryota > Metazoa > Chordata > Amphibia > Anura > Pipidae > Xenopus > Xenopus borealis. The sequence continues at coordinate 88,248,626 of CM044431.1, read as the reverse complement.
AACTCATGGCTCCCTATCCACGTATAGGATGAATACCCTTTTCATATAAAATAGGTTCCTGCAATTAAACATTTTATTTGCTGGTGGTAGATTAACCCATGATAACATTAGAGAGCATACACAGGTTTCCAAAAACAGCAGCCACAAGTTGCTAGGTACTCAATTTCTTTAGCATATATAGTATATACACACACATACAGAAAGCTCCAATTATGGGGAGGACATCTCCCATAAACTCCATTTGAATCAAATAGTTTAAATTTGATTTCTGATTTCTGTTTTCTCTGTAATAAATTACCTAGCACTTGCTCCCAGCTAATACAGATGCAGTCACTTTGGATTGTAAGTTTAATGCGTCGTGACTTAACTCATCTATCTCATTTATCTCACTTAGCACAGAATATTGTGTCACAGCATCCCATCCAATTAAAGAGTTCACCATTGAAAACAATGGTGCTTTGGTATGCTAATGAAAAGGTTAAATGTATTAAATGAGTTAAGATAACTTTAGATAACACAGTTTCTTCAATTAGCCCTGAGTCATGACGCATTTAACTTACAAATCCAAGTGACTCTATCTGTATATAATGAATCCTTAATGGAGGTAAAACCATTCTATTGTGCGTATTTAATGTTTAAATAGTTTTTTTTTAGTAGACCTAAGGTATGGAGATCCCAATAAGGGAGATCAAATAATCTCTATTTTTTTTTTTAAATGTTTTCCTTTTTCTCGGTAAAATAAATGTCCAGTGAAGTGTGTGTGTGTTTAGCATTCATTATTTGAACTGAATGGGGACACCTAGTGCAGGTAAATATTCCCGCACAGTCAGGTAATAGGATGGCAGCTAAGAGTAAAGATGCTAATGCAGGTAAAAAGGGTGTGCTCCCACACCTATGGGATCTTCCTTTATGTCTACAGGAATTTTGTCTCTCTCGGTTCAAAAACCCAACGTTTTGGTCTCTTAATGAACCAATAAATACACTTTGGTGTTGTTGAGAAGACCCCCAGAATGCTGTACTGTATACATTAATAACTAATACACAATAAACAATGTTGCCCAAGTTGGCTTATGTATTTTGGGTTCTGCTCAAGACTTGCAATCAGGGCTGCCATCAGAGTACAACTGTACCATGCCTGGGCCTGGCTGTACTGCAGTTTTTTTAATATCTGGGCCCGCCTTGGCATCGCCTGCTGCCTCTTCGAAAGTCCTGAAACGCTGAAAAGGTACAATATGGTTTCATTTGACCATGCATGAACTGCCAAAGTCCCGATGTCACGAAAGAGCCTAACTGCCATAGTCCCAAAGCCGCGAAACTTTAAGTCCTGAGGACGCAGAAAGACCCGAAGTCCTGAAGCCATGAGTTCCGTTCTACTGAACACCCATGATTTCTAATGGCGGCCTTGCTTGAAATTGCAGTTTTATTATGGCTATAACCTTTGCCTTTTTCCTGACCACAATATTGCTGCCATCCCTGCCATATGTTGTCCAATTCTGCAAGTTATCTATCAGTATCCACTGCATGATATTACACAATACTCTTTAGCTACGGCTACCACTTTTTCTGGAAAAAATACCAGCCTTCCTAAGTTTTTCTAATTCTTTCCTATTAATAACATTGGCCTCAAGCATAATTTTAACTGACTACGCCAGTAAATTACTGCTCAGGTGACAACCCTATCTTTAGCAGGGCACTGCATGGCAAAAAGACTTTTATTATTGCATGATTTCATGTCCTCTGTTTTAGCTTGGTGTCCTGTAACTACTCTCAGCCCACCACAGAGATTAAGATAAGAGAAGTTGGGACATACAGATGCAGCCACTGGGATTTGTGAGTTAAATGCGTCATGATTTAGGGTTAATTGAAGAAACTTTGTTATCTAAAGTCATCTTAACTCATTTAATGCATTTAACCTTTTCATTAGCATACCAAAGCGCCATTGTTTTCAATGGTGAACTCTTTAATTGGATTGGATGCTGTGACACAATATTCTGTGCTAAGTGGGATAAATGGGATAGATGAGTTAAGTTTTTCTGTGTCAAATGCACAATCCAAAGTGGCTTCATCTGTATAGGGGAAAATTCACTAAAGCGCGAAGCGTCTAACGCTAGCGCTAATTCACCAGCGTGACGTCAATTCGCAACTTCACACATTTACTAATTTAGACTCTGGTGAAAATTCGCTAGCACAGTAGATAGACTAGCGCAACTTCGCACCCTTACGCCAGGTGAAGTTGTGCACTGACGAAGGGACATAACTACATTAATTGACTAAGATTTACTTACATTTTACTGAATTTTACCTCTTGGCTTGTGTAGTGTAGTGTATTGGCTGTAACATATACTACTATTATATGTTTAACTTCCTGCTGTATGCAAATTAGGCATCACTAGCGTAAATGCGCTTTGCCTGGAAGAGTAACGGTAGCGCAGCTTCGCTAACATTTGCCGCCCTGAGTGCAAATTCACATTTTAGTGAATTAGCGGCGGGCTGGCTAAGTGCGGCGAATGAAGCTGTCGCTAGTGCATTTTCACGCTTTAGTGAGTTTGCCCCATAACTGTTAGCATAATTAGTCCTGGGAAACTATGTCTAGTAGGTGAATTAGTCATATCTTGCTGTGGACTACACATGTCTTGCCTTACATTTAGGAGTAATGACAATAATGTACATTTTAAAAAAGAAAGAAAAATAAAGCAAAACACAACATATGTAAAGTTCTGCAAAACTTTTAGACTTTTTCTTTGATTGCTTTCATTATTATATAAAGCTGAAGTTCTATATTATAAACTACGTAATTAAAGTAAGACGTTTAGTTGATGCTTTGTGACTTTACTTTAGCAAGTATAGTGACACGCATGACTGGGTAACTACAAAAATATTTAAATGCCTACATGTTAATAAAGAACACAATGTAGCCTATAGCTATTTTCCAATGCAATTTTATTACCATTTAAGCATATGCGCACATTGCAGTGGTTCCCTTTACATATAGTCATAAAATCATAAGGTTGGCTTTAAAACAGTGATAGAAGTGCCACAAATACATTTCTTTCATTATAGTCTATAATGAATAATAAGTAAATAATAAAAAAAAACTCAAACACACTTGTAATGATTTGGCGTAATTACTAGTGATGGGCGAATCTCCCCAGTTTCGATTCGCCGACAAATTCGCGAATTTCCAGAGAAATTGGTGAAAAATTCACGAAAAGAGTTGAGGCACGCTTTTGATGCGCGTCACGTCAACTTCAACGCGTCGTTTTCATTGCGACTCGTTTTTTTTTGCCGAGTTTTCGCCAGGCGAAATTTCACTGGTGTTTCGCTAAATTATTCGCCAGTGGTGAATCGCGGGAATTCGCCCATCACTAGTAATTACTGCATAAATCTGGGAAATCTGTTAATACCGTTGCGATATATCTGTATGAATACCTAGGCCATCTTAATAGAGAACTGGGTCATACTTTTGCAGTTTAACAATAAAACAATAAAATCAGTGCAATTTGGCCATGCCTGTTTGTTATCACTGTACCTGTACATTATAAGACAATGGAATGAATCAGATATGATCAAAATTTGCTAATACATAAACTCTTAAAATGTGTACCATCTGTTTAGGTAAGCAGGAACTTCTTGATACAATGATGTAAATTGAGTTACTTAAAAAACTATAATAAGGGTAATGTTTATTGAAATAGGAACGCGGCCATTATGGGGGCAAAATGTTTAAAGCACAAGTAACAAATGAACAGTATTTGTCTTGTTTAATAGTGATGGGCAAAAAAAATTCAGCATAGAAAAATGCGCGGGGAAATTTCGCGTTTCGCCACTGACCAATTTTTTTTTTTTTGCGAATCTGCAGCTTGAATTTTTCCGATGCGCATCAAGTTTCGACATGAAGGTGCACAACAAACGGAACTTCAGCAACAGCAGCCAATTAGATGTGAGCCCCTCCCACTATCTATATAAGGAGGTGCAGAGGTGGCCATTACTCTACGCTAGTGGTGTTAGTTTAGTGAGCTTTCTATTTTCTGAGTCAGTGCAAGTGGAGGTTGTGGATTTCAGTTTAATGTTTTCCCTTTTCTGCTGGCTTGTTCACCACCCAGTAGCCCTTTTTAGGGCTAACTGTCTTTGTCTGTTCTTGTGTGTGTATTCCTTTGTGGGTAAACACTTGTGCTGAGGGGATTTAGTTGAGGGTTTTATTTTTTTCTCCCTTCCTTCCCCAAAATATCCAACCCCTCCTTTTAATTTTTTTAAGTTTAGTTGTGCCCAATATGAAGGGCCATGCGTGAGGGGGGAAGGGTCTGGGTGGGGGTTGTAGGAAGAAGGGTGGGATAGGGAGAGGAGGCAGAGGCCGTGGTGCTGGCCGTGGGCATCCAACCCCACAACAGCCCAGCCCACATACTATGCCCAGTCCGGGCACTGTAGTGCAGCACCATCACAGCATCTGCTATCACAGAAGCAGCAGCAACAACAGCAGCAAATGCCACAGCAGCAGGTGGCTCTGGGTCGGAGTGAGGCAACTGGCACACATGCCAGATTTTTTTGCCACTGCTTCGCAACCCATATGCTCGTGGCAGGCAGAGTTGGTAGTAGACTGGCTTACCCAGGCTACCTTGTCTGCAGCGGGCATCAGTGATCGGCAGGAGGTGGAATCACCTGCTAGCTCGAGCTGGGGGACACTCCATCCCTCCTATTATTTGATCCTGAGGTGGACTTGGGCCCAGACACCCAGGATCTTTTTGATGATCAGGCAGGAATGGGGGGTGCATTCATGTCTGATGAAGAGGAGGAGGAGGTCATAGCACAGCCCACATCAGTAGGGGATATTGGGTAGGGGATATAGGGCAGCAGGCTGCTGGTGTGTGGTCAGACCCAGCATGCTGGATGTGGGAATGGATGCCATGTATGAGGCAGGGTCTGGTCTGGGGGAGGACAATGACAGGGACAAACCCTTAGAGCCGGTTCAGGAGGATAACAGCAGCAGTTCGGGGGGGGGGGGAACTGTGTGTTGTTGATGATGATGAGGACGAAGAGCCAGCTTCACCAGCCACTGCTAGGGGAGGCAGGCAACAGGGCAGCACTGCACTTCAGTCCAAAGCCTATGGGCGTACAAGTGGGGACCATCCCCAGCCCTCCAAAGCAGGCAAGGCAGTGGTCTGCACTTCAGCAGTGTGGGCATTTTTCATGTGCCAGACAGAGGACCAGACGGTAGCAGTGTGCCAGCTCTGCCGGCAGAAGTTTCGAAGGGGGCAGGCAGGGTCACATATGGGAACGTCGGCTTTAAGTTCCCATATGAAACGTCATCACAGGATGACGTGGGAGCAGCACCAAAGTGGCAGGGCACCGGGGGGCAGTGGTGCTTCCTGTCCACCTCCGCCCATTCCTCAGGAAAGAGGTGCTAGCTCCCCAGACCCTGCAGCAATGGAAGAGGCTCACAGTCGGAGCTAAACCTCTTCTGCAGCCTCCTCCTCAATTCGGCCCCTGTCCCGAGCAGGTTGCCCTCCCCCAGTTCCTCACCCGCAAGACGCCTCTATCCCCCAGACACCCCCAAGTGCAGAGGCTCAATGTCTGACTGGAAAAACATCTGGAAGTGCAGCTAGTCGTAGCAGCCCTCTTCTGACAGCTGATGGCTTGCGCTGCCCCTAACTGGTGGATCCCCAGCCGCCATTATTTTGCCAGTGTCCTGTCACAGCATGTCTTCAGTGCCGCAGGTGGGGTGGTCACTGAGTAGCGGACATGGCTATCCACTGGCAGCGTGGATATGCTGCCATTCATAAAAATGAATGAGGCCTGGATAAGTGGGGATATCCAAGTGCCCATTGCAGACAGCAGAGACTAGCCTCCTCTCCTCCGCTTCACAGATGTAGCCTCCTCTTTACATTGCTACCTATACTCTCCTCCTCAGTAGTATTGCCTATTCCCCATCTGTCTGCACCTGCTGCCCTTGCTGCTGCTGCAGCCTGCTACTAGCCCTAGTAGTACTGCTGCTGTGCTGCATTGTCTGCAAATTTATTTTGTAGTTGAGGTCTAACATGGCTTCCAAAATGTTGCTTCTAATATTACCAATTATGTGGCTAATTTTTTCAGGTTGAGGCCTAAAATGGCTTCTAAAAATGTTGCTTCTAATATTGCTGCTTAGTTGGCTAATTTTTTATGGCTGAGGCCTAATATGGCTTCTAAAAATGTTGCTTCTAATATTGCCGCTTAGTTGGCCAATTTCTTCTGTTTGAGTCTTGCCTCATTTAATTCTTCTGGTCCTAATATAGTTGTTTCCAATACTACTGCTGCTGCTGTTGATACTACTGCCTCATTATTTGGCAAATTTCTTCTATTTGACGCCTGCCTCATGTCATTCTTCTGGTTCTAATACAGTTGATTCCAATGCTGCTGCTTGGTTGGCAAATTTAGTCACACTGTTATTACCCAAAGTCCTGCCTCTAAGTTCGATGTCTGCAAGTACACAAATGAAACGAGGTCTCTGAAACGACTGCTGCAAAAAGTCCTGCTGCCTCAGTCATCATACAAATAACAAATTATTAACAATCTCTTCAAACTCTACAACTAATGCTAGTGTTGTGTTATATTTTACTTGTATTGAAGGTTTGTATTATGTGAAATGTGCAACTAAAACAATATAATGGATTTTCGGGACACTCAATTCAATAGCAGATTCATCAAATTATATGCCACATAGTTGTCTAATTTCTTCTCAGTGGGATCTGCCAAGGCTCCTAAAAATGATGTGGCTTGATGGCTTCCAATAATGCCCCATTTTTTGGGTCATTTTTTGTGCTTCAGGCCTACCTCTTCTAAGTGTAATTTTAATTCTATGTTGGTGCTACTATTGCCAGAAGCTTGTCCAATTCTGTACAAATGCAAGTGCTGTATTACTCAAAATGAAATTATTTGATTGTCAGTGGAATGGATCCATGATCCTGATGAAGTAGGGGCCGCAGAAGAGGGCAAAGCAGCCAATGATGGCGGAGAGGAGGTGGCAGCAACCTTAATCTGCTGTGGCTGCAAGTCCACCATCATCTCCACCACCACCATCCATCATCAGGAGAGGAAGAGGTTGTTGTAGCAGCAGCAGATGGAGGCACAGCAGCAGCACTACCAGCTCCTTGAACTCCTACCTGGCCTGGTGCAGCAGGTAGCCGTATTGAGGAGGGAGGTTCAGGAGATAAAGGACCTGATGCACAACAGGAGAGAAAACCCTCCTCCTCCCCCTCCTGCAATCTAATTTTATTTTGTTAAATAAAAGCACCATTGTGCTTTCATTTAATATTGCATTTGCAATAAAATTTAATTGCAAACTTTTGTTAAAATCTGTATACTTGGAGTTTATTTTTCTTTTAACTACTACGCATGGTAGTTTTTTGGATAATAACACAATATATACTACTTACATTTAGACATAAATATTTGGTTCATTGGCATAAATATATGGTTTATTGATTTTAATGAGGGATACACAGCACCCTGATATTATGTGTTCAGATGAATTATTAATAGTTGAGCCTGTGTTAGTAAGGTATTGATAATAAAAAAACTATAGATGGTACTTTTTGGTTCAACGGTAATGTAGACTGAGAGTAGTAGTACAGATGAAGCCACTTTGGATTGTGCATCTGACACAGAAAATCTTAACTCATCTATCCCATTTATCCCACTTAGCACAGTATATTGTGTCACAGCATCCCATCCAATTAAAGAGTTCACCATTGAAAACAATGGTGCTTTGGTATGCTAATGAAAAGGTTAAATGCATTAAATGAGTTAAGATAACTTTAGATAACACAGTTTCTTCAATTAGCCCTGAGTCATGACGCATTTAACTCACAAATCCCAGTGGCTGCATCTGTAGATACTATTACCAGTCAACCAGAGGTAATGTAAAAAATGTACAGATGTTTTTTTCTTTTGAAATGATAGGAGTGCTCTAACAATGTGTTCAGGGAGGGCATGTGTGTGTAGCAGTTACTGAGTGAAACATAAGTGTGAATTGCTCTTCCTATTGACTCCAAAGCAAAACATGTCATATAGTCATTTATCACAGAGTACAAAGTTTAAAAGAAAGGGAAACATGTTTTAATGGTAGCCCCAAAGCCATGTCTGGTCTGGGAGTCAAAATACGCCCTGGCATATGAATTACACAGAGGCCAAAACAGCCCAATAAATAGTGACTTTCTATGACTTTCTATGCCACCTGATAGCAGGTGACAACAGGGTTGACAGGTGTAATTTTCAAAACCAGCCAAAGTCAGCTACAAAACCAGCCCGAACTAGCCAAGAGGAACTTCAAAAGAGCAAAATAGCCCAATCTGTGCAGTGAAAAATACATTTAAAAATAAATGTATAGATATAAAATACGCCTTTTTCATTTTTCCCTGATATTTTAAATAATCACAGATGTTTTAAGAAGTGGACAAAATGGGAGGCCTTTTTTCCTTTTGAAAAGATAGGAGTCCTCTAACAATGCAGGGCATGTGTGTAGCAGTGTACTAAGTGAAACAAGCTTGTGAATTGGTCTTCTCATTGACTCCAATGCTATTCAGCACATTCAGACACAAAGCAAAAAATGCAATATTCATTTATCATCACAGTCTACAAACCTTGAAAGTAAGGGAAAATGTTTTATTGGTAGCCCCAAAGCTGGAAAAAGTTGACACAAACAAAACACCCATAGAAGATGGTTTTTATCAAATTGCAGTGCGCGTCAAAAGAATACTGTCACGCGTCAAAAGTACGCGAGTACGCAAGTACGCGCCTGCATCAAATTATTTTGGTGCGTGACAAAATCGCGACACAAGTATTGTTTCGTCATTTTTCCACCATTTTGCAAATTTCGACGGAAATTCACGGACTATTCAGTGAACCAATATGCCACAGATTCGCGCATCACTATTGTTTACCAAGAATGACATTCCAGTCGATGTATAAGGAAAGAATTAATACATAAAGACACAGAATAAGGGAAACAAAATGACCTACCGTTTTGGGATTCTGCACATCAAGGAAAGGCACTGGCTAGTGGGGCCTCTGAATCCAATGACCATTAATGTCAATATTGTAGTAAGTGTTGGGAAAAAGACTGTGCTCTCTAGAAGAAGGGGTGAAGGGAAGTGGGTGTAATCTCAAACCAAAGGAAGGTGAATCTGGGAGGGCACGTGATATAAGTACTGGAAAGGGAAATGATTAAGACTTTTTGGGGAAATCATAAAAAGAGCACCAGAATGCTAAACAAATAAATGTGTTAACAGTGGTGTTAATATTAAGTTGCCAGTGACACCCATAGTACATGGCAAAATTGTAAATGTGCATGCATTTAATTTATGCATGTGTATTGCCAACCTGATTTGATTAATGGAGAAACTCAAATATCCATATAATACACTAATATAGAAGAGTTTTCCCTCTGGTCTGCTGGTTGAGCAAACTGCTGTCCATTAAAACATTTTGAATGTACTCCATGATAAAAATGAAATCCTGCCAAACCCAAATCGTATTATAAATAACATCCAGGATGTTTGCTTTTTGCAGGGGGATCTGCACAAACTGGCAATCTGGGCAGCTAGGTGGGTAATTGTAATGCATTATTACCAATGTTTCCATTGAGCAGATGAGCAGGCATCCACTCAAATTAAAAGAAAGAAGATACTTCTTGTACTGGCAGATACTGTACGATAGTTGTAATAAAGAGTTTTTAAAAGGGGGGAAATACAAAGATCCTAAAATGATCTCTAAACCTTTTTCTGACTGGTTTGAATCTAGCCCAAAATGCTTAAAATCACTAGCACTTATGCCATTTGCATTTGTATAACTCATCTGGAGCCCATTGTTGTACACATTGCTGACACATAACTACACAGCTAGACATAGCTCAAACCACATCATCAAGTTTGCAGATGACAAGACTGTAGTGGGGCTCATTATCCACAACGACATATACAGAGATGAGGTTCAGCAAGTGGCGGTCTAGTGCAGTGAGAACAACCTGTCACTGAATGTGGATAAAATTAAAGAGATGATCTTCCAGTTCAGGAGAACTTACTCTGCTCACACAACACTCACACAACATCAACGGCTCCACTGTGGAGACAGTAAAGAACACCAAATTCCTGGGAGTCCACATCTCAGATGACCTCACCTGGACCACCAATACAACCTCCATCACCAAAAAAAGGCTCAGCAGCATCTTCACTTCCTGAGTAATGGGCCAGCCTTCCACCTTCCATCCTCACAGTGTTCTACAGGAGCACCACAGAGAACGTACTGACAAACTGCCTCTCCATCTAATACAGTGGTGCCAGTGCTGCTGAATGTATTTCTCAGTGTATTACCCACAAGCAAATGGAGAAACTGAACAATTCAACAGAAGTCTGAAGGAATCACTACAGACAGCAAATCTACATAACTACAGAGCAACGTGCCATGCAACATGCAAGTTACATGTTGCAGACATCAAACTTCCACAAAATACTGTTCCTCCAAAATAATCTACTGCTGACATTGTCAAACGTTGGTCATATGATATATTTGTGCTGCCTGTGATGATGTCAATGTGCCATTAGCACTTGAAAATGAACTAACAAGTTCAGAAAGTGGAAAGCTCTGGCTGATATAGCAAATTCAGTATATAAATTACATTTTTATCCATTGTTCTAGTTTTGATATCTCCTTTAGAATACTAAATATTAATAAATGACAAGTACAATACAAAGTCTAGATTTAGAGAGCTATAGCTATACCCCATCATCAGGAATGAAAATAAAATATTCATGCCAGCACTATACAACACAACAAGGAAAGTGTCATCTCAGAGAAAGACCCCTGTCTACAGCAAAGATATTGATAGAATTAAAGATACACAAGATATTAAAATCTGCAGCAGTATAACAGATAGCAAATGCTTTGTAAATTTTGAAAAATTGTGAAGGTTTGGTCTTTACAGCATTTCTAGAATTTATACATTTCTTAAGGCAGCCATACACGCTACAATTCTGCTAAGCAACATTAATCAACATTGATCACGGAACAAAGGGACAAATGCCATACAAGGTAAGGCCACCCCTCTATTATTTGGCTGGTGACCCGAATTATTAGAACAGCAAGTTCACTGGCCAATGAACAATACACAGGCATATATTCTGCATCAGCAAATTATATTTCTAAATATGTTGGATTCCAGACCAAATACATACATATCAGTCAGGATAAATTGGCCACAATACAAGCATCCAATATTGTATGATATTATCAGCATGTGTATGGCCAGCATTATTCAGGATTTTTCCAAAAAGGGTCATAAATAAATCACAAACCAACTGAATAATGTCTCCATCTTATTAAAATTTCTCATAATTGCCTTTCTAAACTTTAGTCTATCCCAAATACTACTGCTAGATGAATAGTGAAACACTAACACATTTTCCAGGTAACTGACCAATGACTGGTTGTATATTGTGCATTCAGGTCACATGGGTTTATGGCTCATGTCATTTTGGGTTAATGCTGACCACATAAATGGGAAGATAGAGGTCACAGTGATGGCATACCTGTCCCATTTTGCCATAAACATTGCAAAAAACTGAAAATTCACAAAACTCATTGAAATCAAAGTTTTCAGCATACATAGGAGCCTATAGGCGTTTTTTCGCTGCAAACCTGGTGAAAAATTTTGCTCATCACTAGTCATAAGCCTGCCTTTCAATGCTTGAGTGACCAATTGGCAAACCCTTCAGCAATGATGAAATAGGAACATCATGCTATATGATTAGAAATGCATATAGTGACCTTTTGCCGGGAAGTAGGTATACAAGAGATATTTAACATTCTCCGTTATATTAGTAAAAGCAGATATATTTCAGTCCAAACGTGTAATTGTCTTGAATCCTGCAATAAGTCATATAAATCTCAATCAATCACCATGACTGCCTCTGAGGTCCAAACATGTGCTGCAAATGGGCAAATGTGCTTTTTTGTTCTACCAGCATTACACTGAAGAAAGCCAATTTATCATTGGTTGGTATGGCTTACTGCACTAGTACATATCGCCTGTTGCAAATAAATGTGTCTGAGAGTGTTTCACATGTGTTACTGGTTGGTGTGTCAGCTACAAAAAATAAAATATAAAATACAAATAAATAAAACACTAGGGAAAAAAATACTATTTGTAAAACATATTTATTAAACACCCATTACCTTTACCATATAAGAGTTGTGTGTATTATTTTTTTAAAGGGGTTGTTCACCTTTGCGACAATAAAGCTAGTTTAAAAGTCCATGTCATAATAAACATTTTTGTAATGTATCTTTATTACTTAAAATGATTGATTTCAGAGATACATACCATAGAAGCTGATCATATCTGCAAAATCAGTTCTCTCCCCTATGAATCCGAGATTGTGGGACAGGCACTGTGTATAAAATGATAGGTTGCCATATAAGGAAGTTGAGGATTGACTCTACACAGAGCATGCTCTCTGTCTCCTGCTTAATTTGCATATTGTTGATCCGATTGGCTGAATCTTGCCAGCCAATGGAATTGAACATATGCAAATGAAGCAGGAGAGAGAGATAGCATGCTCTGTGCAGAGTCAATCCTCAACTTCCTTATACGGCAACCTGTTTTGTTTTGTTTTTTAAACCCAAGACACAGAAGAGAACTGAGAGAGATTTGGCAGAAATGATCCATAGCTTCTATAGTATGTATCTCTGAAAGCAAACATTTTAGGTAATAAAGATAAATGACAAAAACATTTCTATGACATGTGCTTTTAAACTAGCTTTATTGTCCCAAAGGTGAACAACTCCTTTAAATGTCCAAGTGCCTGGCATAACTGAATCCGAATCTCAAATAAAATCACATGATGTTACACAAACAAGTCAAAACTTTTTTTTATCGCTTTCCTCCTTCTTTTACTAATTTATAAATGCTAATTAGGGTTCAGATTCAGTTTGCTATTCAGATGAATCTTTCACAAAGGATTTGTGATTTGGCCAAATCCTAAGATAATGGATTCAATGCATCCCTACCTTCATCCTTTGTTTACATAAAAACTTTAATTTTTTATATTTTCAGTTAAGAAATATTTAACCATACTTCCCTTCCAATTGCTGTAGGTGAGTTTCAGCTGCACGATAACAGAAGGTTTTTACAGAAAGTGCATTATTTTCTGTCTCCCCAGAGCCACTCTTTTGGCAGATGATGTCATGGTTCAATGATTCAATCTTCTAAAACAACACAATTCCTACACTGTCTCAGGTTTCCTATTAACTTAATTCCTTGGTAATCTGTATTTAAAGGGGCACTACAGAATCTGAAAAATCTGCAAATATTTAAATAAAAATATTAACAGTTTATAGTAAAATGTTGCATTTATGCACTATATTGTGTTATTTGAAATGTAGCTAATGCATGGCTGGTCTGAGACTATTCATAATCCATTATGCAAAATAACTGAATCATGGCTGCTAAAACAACCATGATCATCAACCATATTGTTTACATTTTATATGTATGCATCTTATACAGCATTGGAAACAATAATGAGATGGCCTATACGTATGTTTTCCCTACATCCCATCAGCATAATCGCAGGATTTGAACAAAAAGTGGCAAAACTTATCAAAAATAAAAACGTTTCGGTCCCATACAAGGACCTTTATAAAGGTCCTTGTGAAGTCCCATTTAGGGTAGAAGTGGCTTGAATATTTTTACATCCCAGGTGCATGACTTTGCATTTATCAACATCGAATCTCATTTGCCACTTAGCTTCCCAGATTGCCAGTTTGTCAAGATCCTGTTGCAAGGATGCCACATCCTGGATGGAATTTATTGGGCTGGATAGTTTTGTGTCATCTGCAAACACTGAAACATTACTTATAATACCCTCCCCTAAGTCATTAATGAACAAGTCAAATGTGGACCCCACAAAGAACCTTACTCCAAGTATAGAATGTACCATTAACAACCACTCTCTGTACCCGATCCTGTAGCCAGTTTCCTCTCCATGTGCAAACGACTTTATTAAGCCCAACAGACCTTAGTTAAGAAAGCAGTTGTTTCTGGGGCACGGTATGAAATGCTTTGGCAAAATCCAAATAGATCACATCAAAGGAAACCCTGCCCTTTGTGGCATATTCATTAACATAGTGGAATCTTGTGTCCATAAACTACTCTTATGTACCTATCCCCGAGTAATTCATAGGTTCAGCTTTAAACTAACAGGAAGAGTGATTATTTAAACTCTGTGACATTCAACTTATTTTATTTCAGCAAAGAGGGGAACCTTTAAAAAAGTATAAATTATTATTTTGGCAGATATACCCTGTCATGTCCTAGCTGTAAAAATGAAGCCTTTTTAATGGTTTAAATATGAGTGTTTGCACTTACATCAGTTACAAAAGTCTGTTGAAACCTAAATTAAAACACAAACTGTTACAGCAAAAAATACATTAATATAGTAACTGAAGCTGATAAAAATCGGTTTATCATTTTCAGCCTCTTATACATATTACATTTATACCAAGATAGAGATAATCAAATGCCCAGCCATCTTACACCTCAATCCAATCTACTGTATAACCTCTGTTTGCAGGGCATTTTCTGCTGTAGACAAAAAAGGACATGGCAGAAAGGAAGGTATTTAGGAAGGTTGGACCTCTGGTATTAACAGAGTATAACTAAATTTATATGGACAATAATGTATAGCTATTCTACAGGGTTTTAAAGGTCAGAAAAAGAATCTATATTTTACGAAAAATGTTTCTGGTTTTTTTAACGTGCAGATATTTTCATATACATGTCTTTATTATAAAAATAGATATATATCTATGCAGGACTTTTAAGGGTGGCCTATAACTTCTTGTATTTTTATTATTTATAATATGTACAAGACACATAATTCAGGAAGATAGAGAACCATAAATAAATATATCCATGTTTTACCCCAGTCTGAGCAATGATGAACCATTGCACACCTTGTCTCAGCCCCTTCTCCTTTTAAATTGTAAGTTTTATCTTTAAGTCAGGGTCCTCTTCACCTCTATCATTTATTGGTTGCTTTATATGTAATTATGTGTGTTCGACACACAGATTTATTGTACAGCACTAACAAACAGATTTATGGTACAGTACTGCGGAATATGTTGGCATTCAATAAATATGGAATATGTTGGCACTTTACTAATAATAATAATATTGTCTGTGATTCCTTTAGACCAGTGATCCCCAGCCAGTAGCTCGTGAGCAACATGTTGCTCTCCAGCCCCTTGGATGTTGCTCCCAGTGGCCTCGAAGCAGGTGCTTATTTTTAAATTCCTGGCTTGAAGGCAAGTTTTGGGTGTATAAAAACCATGTACACAGCCAAACAGACCCTCATGTAGGCTGCCAGTCCACATAGAGGCTACCTAATGGCCAATCACAACCTTTATTTGACACCGCTAGGGACCTTTTTCATGCTTGTGTTGCTCTCCAACTCTTTTATATCCTTGAATGTGGCTCACGGAACAAAAAGGTTGGGGACCCCTGCATTAGACCATTTGATCTAGGGGCAATTGTTTAATTTTCTTTCGTTTCATGGTACAGGATATATTATTAGCTATTATCCAGAATGCTTGAGACCTGGGTTTTTACAGATAAGGAATCTTTATGCAATTTTGATCAATGTAATAAATAAAAGACTGAAACATAAACAACAGAATTGTTTTGCCTCCAATAGGCATTCATTATATCTTCCTTAGGACCAAGTACAAGGTTCTATTTTATTACTAAAGAGAACAGGAAATCATTTTAAAAATTTTGATCTATTTGATTAAAATGGAGTCTATGGGAGATGGCGTTTCTGTATTTCGAAGCTTTCTGGTTTATATATTTCCAGATAACGGACTTTCAGCCAGATATCGATTGGTGAAGCCCATTGGATAGCCCCACACATGGTTCAATAAGCTGCCAACTCAGTCTGTCCACTACTTTTGTCCGCCTGTGTATGGGGGCCTTAAGTGTTTTCGTTAGGTCAGAGCAGAGGTCAGCCTGTGATATCTGTATGCTTCTAACAGGTTCTCCTCAAGAATTGTCCAGTATTCATCCATTTTATCCTCAGCCCTTAAGGTGGGCATACAGGGAGTGATCCGCGCATTTGGCAATGTCGCGATATTGGGCTGATTCGATCGTGGGCTCTAGGGCCCAACGATCGGATCATAATGATTGGCAACAGATGCGGGATTTTTAGTCCCATCCGACTGACACCTGGCCGACTTTCAGGCAGATATCGATCGGGGAAGCCTGTTGGAGTGCTCAATACACGGGCCAATAAGCTGCCGACTCTGTCTGTCTGAAGCTTTTATCGGCCCATGTATGGCCACCTTAAGACATTTCCCAGTCATTGCTGGTAACAATATCCACTGATAGATATCCACCACCACTGTGCTGAACAAACAAAAATTTTTATGTGTTTTTCTTTTTGAGTAATAACTTTCTTCTGTCCACTCTTACATAGAGCCCACATTGTGGAGCTTCACATTATATTTATACCATGGATGGTTTCCCTAATCTCAGCTGTGGCTTTCTACTGTGCAGTACATATATACATACAGTACATTGTTCCAGTTCTTCAGAGTTAGCCTTCTTGTTGCAGTCTTCACACAATCATTGAGGTTTAGTAGAAGACTGAGTTGCTTTTGTGTAATATTCTCTACAATTTTAATAATAAACATAACAGTGCCTTGGTGGATGTTCAAAATTTTGAATAATTCTTTTATGCACTTGAGCCTAAACATGCCTTCTGTATTTTGCAGTAGCTCTGCGTTCAGGGTAACCAAACACACCAACTGATTTCAGCAGGCCATGTATTAAATTTCCCTTATTCACAATAAAAAATAGAGGAGTTTCACCTAGGGAATCTTGGTATTGGTTATGGCAATGGTATTAATATTTTATGTTTAATTAAACAAATGCTATATTAGATAGTAAACCTGTATTTAGATTACAGAAAACTTTTCAGAAAAAATATACATTTAGCTAGCATTGCTGAATGCTGTTTTAATTTTGATGCAACTGCAAATGCACTGCACTCTCAAGAGATTCCTTCTAGGTCTCTTATTGATTTGTTAGGCACCATAAACTAGTGTTTCCCATTCAGTTTGGCCTGTTTGACTACAGGTTTATTTCAAATCCCACTAGCACTCTTGCAAACATAAAGCTGTGACTTGCCACAAAAAGTAATCCAATAAATGAATAAAGACAAAGGTGCTTTCATCAGTCTCCTTACAGTGAATAGTTAGGAAAGTAGTTAGTGTGTCAAGTGCACCGTGATACCAGGATTAGAAAAGGTTGGTGGGATATAGAGTGGGGTTGTGGCTAATTGGCACCAATTACCTGGGCATGCAGTGAAGCAGGATAGGTGAAAGCAGGAGGAGGTAGAGCAGGTGCTAACTCCGCTGGGTAGAGGGGGTATGGCGCCCACACTTCTGGGCTACCCGGATAAAGTGCAGGCACTGTGAGCTCATCTGTAAGAAAAGAATAAGGACACAATGTTAGTAATAAAATGCCATAGCACTAAGTAAACTTGGGGCATGGGAATGTTTTGAGCATAACAGATTTAAGGAAGTATATCAGTACTTATTCCAGTTTTAATTATAAGCCAGTACTCAGTCCCATTAAATTATTAGTGTAAATAAGCATGTCAGTAAGTTTTTTGCCTAATCTATTTGTACAAATCAATAAATAACAAGATGAAGCAAAAAGAAAGGGTATTCATTCTAGCTATTCTATCTTCTTGGTCTCTTTCTCCTTTGCCCTGACCTATGGTACTGATTAGAGTAATTTACTACATACAAGGCAGGGTATAAAGTGCAAAAAATGTGTGCAATCTACCATGTTTTTTGCACTTTGCATCCCATCTAAGGGGTACAGTCTGCAAAGAAGCCATGTACTTACCTGTAAGGACAGGGCTGCTTAGGGGTGGCGACTGCCCAGTTCTAGCCCAGTTTTTCAAGTGGCTCTGCAGTTCAAAACTTCTGTAGCCCACTGACATTATGGGTAACCCAAAACATTGTAGGTCCACCCCTGTGATGTCATGGTCCCATTCTCCCCTAACATCATTTGTCTTGGTTTTGCCAACAGCAAAGGCAACCATAAATTAGTCATGCGACCACTGCGCTCTGCACTGCACCTTGCACCAGATTTTCAAACTGGCATAAGGTGCACAGTGAATTAATGCCCCTTGCCACAACCTAAATAAGAACTAAGAGGTGTGATTTTACAACCCTCGTACTTATGAACTTGAACTTGTGACAGGCAATTATTATCATTTATTTAAAAAGTGCCAATATATTCCACTGTGCTCTACAATAAATTGCAAAGCCTTCGCCAAAGTCTTTAAATTTTCACTAAAACTCAGAATTCCACTATTCTTTCAACCTCCTCAACGACTTGTTTTTGTAATTTTTACCTTCTCCATTACATATGCAAAGAATTGTGTGCTTTGCTATTTTTGTGTAGCTAATGTTGCATTAATTTACTGATTTCTGAATCCACAGAAACTTGGCTTTTTTCAACCTAACTTATAATGTTATAATTGGTCTTTAGAATCCACTGTCTACTATATAGCAATCAGTTACACTCTAGGGGCCCATTTATTAAACCTCAATTTTTTTCTGGTCAAGGTTTTTAGGGGTAAAACTTGTGGGGCATTTTTAGAGATTAATCATACCACAAAGCTGCTAAAAATCTGAATCAGAAAATATGCCATCTGAAACCAGTCAAAGTTATGTAGATGGCATGTGAAGCAGTTCATTGACATCATGATCTACTCTGGATAATCCCAAAAAGTCTGGGCTTTCCTATGATAATCCGAAAAAGTCTACTTTTCACAACAAAAATCTGATAAAATTGGGTTTTTGGAGTGTCAATTGAACAATGTGAATTTTTTCGCTTTGTTTTGACGCTCCAAGTTTTTTATAGAAAAATTATTGATGAGTTCAGTTCGTGTAAAAGAATTAAGGTCGACTTGACTTGAGTTTTAGTAAATAAGCTCCTGGATCTCAATCTTTAAATTTCTATATTGAAATATACATCTAGTAACCTGTCTGATTCCATGTGACTTATAGAATGCGCCTGTATGCTTAGTGTCTGCAGGTGGACATGTTACCACAGTGATTACATAATCTTTCCTTACAAACATATCACATATCCATATTATTATGGGAACAAGAACAACACATTTCAATAATTATGCTCTAATATATCTGATAATTTAATCAGATCCATTATACATGTTTACAAGCAGCAGTTCTATTGCCTTTTATACTGTTAGGTATTTTGTGTTATTTATTGTATGTACAGAATGTTCCTTCTTTGTGTAATTGTTGCTATCTTATAATAACAATATTTTTTAAGAACTAATTTGATGTTCAGTGTTATTTATAAACAAGCACATTATTGGCACAGCTACCAAATAATCCATTATGCATGTCTGGAACTGTGGTAGACAAAGAAAATAACCAAACACTCAAGGCCAGTGAAGTGGGGCGAACCCCTGCGTGTTTACTCCAGCGTCAGTGATGTAACGTTTTGGGGGCGTACCCCTTCGTCCAAAAATACCTAAAAAACTGTGGAAAAACTTTTGAAGCAGTTTTTTAGGTATTTTTGGAGTACAGATTGGAATCTTTAACGCTACACAAGGACATTAATAGTTCCTATTTATTGTATAATTATGAAACACTACCAGGTCATTGGGGTGATTTTTCTTACACATGTTGTTTTAATTAATCACTAATGTTATTGATTATAAATACCTGTTTTGTAAATGGATCTGTATGTCTGACGAAGGGGTACGCCCCCGAAACGTTACATCACTGACGCTGGAATAAACATGCAGGGGTTCGGCCCGCTTCACTGGCCTTGAGTGTTTGGTTAATTTCTTTGCCTTGCAGTCACAGGAGAGGTGCCGACCTCTCTTCCAAATACCAGGCCCTATTGGTTGCATAGGCTGGGGAAAATAGGAAATTACTGGTTTGGAACTGGGGTAGGCCACTGACTAGAATGCTGTAGGAAGTGGGACCTCATACCTATAGATTTTTGCACATAGGATGAATGGAATGAATAGAACGCCAAGTTTATGTGTGGGTATATATGCTTTAGAATTGCCTTCTACTATGCACATATATATATTGTATGTAGATTAAAAGTGAGTGATGCTGTAGAGTCAGGTTTTAACAAGACCTAATCCCAAAAAGGTTGTATGCCTGTATGCTCGGAAAGCAATCTTGTTTGAGATGATGAAACTGAAGTTATTTTAGCTATAATAAGCATGTTTCCATTTGGGCCGTTACAAAGCCTAATAGTGTTGTATTTCCTGCTCATTAAGTTTAACATTACAGCAGATATCATGATTGTAGAGCCAGTTTACATCCCAAGAGGATTTCTTCTCACAAGTAAAATGTAATGTAAAAAATGTTCCCGGCAAAGAAACAAGGATGGGGCTGGGTCCCAGCTTGATTTCCAAGTTATGGGAAAAGAGACAAGGCCATATATACACCCACTGTCTATTTCTTGAGTTCTCATGGAGGTTTTTTTAATGAACACTATTTTTGCTTCCTATGTTTTCTAACATCCCATACGAACATATCTTATGGCTGTCTAATTGCTATGTGAAAGCAAAAACTTTGCTTATTGCTAATAATATCATTTGTGAACTTCACTAATACATAGCAATACCTTATTTTCTCATACTCTAGAGATTTTATACTCCAGTGTACAGTGCTTGAATTGGAGTGAAAGAAGTGAAGGGATGCTCTGTGTGGTGAGTGTAGCGCAGCATGCTAAAACAAGCCCCTCCCACAACCATAAACCACACCCATTATTATATTAAACCACACACACCAATACTTTCTGGTTTCACCCACTTTAAAGCAAAACTATTTTGCTATTTCCTTCTAATGCGCAGTTTAATGACCAGTATGCATAGATTGAAGTATGTGACCTGTAGGGACTCCAAAACGAAAATTGTGCACACGACTTTTCTTGACTGTAAATCCAGCTTCTGCCTGTGTATTATTTCATAATTAAACAAGTTAAGGTTTCCAGAAGTTAATCCCTGTAGCTGTTTCTATTTCGCTCTCCAACTGGTGTAAATTCTAATGCTTTAATAATCTGTGAAACAGCGCTTTGCAAGGAAGCCCAGGGAAAGACAAAAAAAAAATTATAGGAATATAGTGTAGTAGGTTATATCTAATTTAGCCACCTCTTGGAGTGGGTTTCACAAGTAATTGACTACCCACAAAAACTTTTACTATAATTTCTAGGGGGTCACCACCAGGGCAAGGTGGGTACTCACAAATGTTTAAGGTTATTTTGCGCCTATCTAGAAATTTTGTTATCCTTGTTATGCAGAGTTCAATCCAGATACGTTGTGAGAGATGTGCTTCATATAGTGTAAAAAAGTTACACACATACAAACATGCAAAATGAGAACTTAGCAGGTGTTTCCAGTTCCCAGGCGTCTCTACCCAATCCATTGTGTTCAGGGTGGATTTTGTTCAAGCCAGCATATCCCCCTCCTCACAAAGTGTTACTTCTCAGGATGACATCCCTAGGCCCCACCTGACGCGTGGACTTCCTCAAAGGCTCCTTCTCTTCTTCTCTCTCGGAGCATATCCCTACTCAGGGGGCATTCCCCACACACTCCCGGTGTCAAAGTTGACAGTACAGACACAGTGATTTTCTCTACAACCAAACTCAGCACCTCTGCCCCGTGTATTGTTTCATAACATAGCACACCCCCATCATATTCTACAGTATATTACCTAAGATTACTATATATATAGCATTCTCTCACTATTCCGTAACCTTTAACACTTCTCTATCTCTTTCTCTATTTCTCTCCCAACAATCTTTTCTCTCCTTTTATCTATTATTTAACTATATTTAATTTTTTCAGTTACGGGATGCAAAATTCTTGCATCCACTCTGAGGGGATGCTATTTCACAAAAATAAAGAAGTGAGGGGATGCCATCCCTGTGCATCCCTCCCAAAATCCAGCACTGTCCCACTGCCCCAAGTCCCACACGTACATTATCTAATATCATAGTAAAAAGGCCCGGACAAGTTCTTCTTCTGGACCAAAAATTGAATAGGATATTTAGTTGCTGATTTAGGTCAATGATTCATTTGGCATTCTAGGTTACTCAATAATAATAAATCATGTTTCCAAGTCTATCAGTCTGAGATGCAGGTTCCATATGCCATCATTCATGATAAAGTTCTAGGGTTTTGATAACTGACTCCAAAGACGTATGAGCTTGAAATGGTGGCAATAAAAACTGGACCCATGTAGGGTATAGACACTTTTGGTGTAAAGAGGAGTTTGGCTCCAAATCACTATACACAATGATAAGCATATTATTTTTTATTTGCAAAATCAAAACCTGAATGGAAACATAGGGCCCAATATTGAAAACCTCTTGTTTTTTTTTAAGGGGAACCAAGATAAATGGATATCAAAGCCAAGAGTCGTCTTTGGCTTTAACTTGACAGTTTATTGCTCTCATGGCTTTTAAGAGCATTACACATACCAAAGTGAATTTAAGGTTCATTTATAGTTTAGTTTATACAGATACTTTGGAGCTGACTTGTTACATTTGCACTGAAGAAAAGATGCAAGACAAACTCAGTCTCGTTAAGCAGTTAGGCAGGTCTCATTTGTACCAAAAGGTTGAACTCGATGGACATTGTATATTTCAACTTAACTAGTATGTTATGATCTTACTGGGACTAACTGGGAACACACACTGGGTGTTTTATTGTTCTCAAAAAGGCCTAAATGATCAGAATACCCAATGGCCATAAACTCAAACCTTTTTTTCTGGTTCCTCTGTGTCCTCCTTATGAATTAAAAGTGTACCTCTCATCCAAAAAAAATGTTTCCCCCACCACAGGCGCAAGCTAATAGAACTAGGGATGCACTGAATCCAGGATTCGGTTCGGGATTTGGCCAAGATTAGGCCTTTTTCAGCAGGATTCGGATTCGGCCAAATTCTTCTGCCTGTCTGAACTGAATCTGAATCCTAATTTGCCTATGCAAATTAGGGCCAGGGAGTGAAATCACATGATTTTTGTCACAAAACAAGGGAAGTAAAAAATGCTTTTCACACACCTTATTTGCATATGCAAATTAGGATTCAGATTCAGTTCGGTATTTGGCCGAATCTTTCGAGAAGGATTCGGGGGTTCGGCCGAATCCAAAATAGTGGATTCTGTGCATCCCTAAATAGAACCGATTGGGGGAAGCATTTTTTGGTTGATGGGTGTCCTTTAATTGTAGGTAATTTTATATGCTTCTTGCTATTCAACACTTTTTTTTCTTTTGAGAGTTTGCTATAACATGAATTTCAAAAGTCTTCTTTATGTAAAATTTTTGTATAATATAGAATAGCCTATTGTTTCAAGCATTTCAGTTGGTTATTGGTCACATCCAGCATTAATCCCAATTGACATGACAAGGCTCAGAGTTTTAAAAGATTCTCATGTCACAGATGCAATCTTAAAGGGATCATGTCATGGGAAAAATTCTTTTTAAAAAAAAATGCATCAGTTAATAGTGCTGATCCAGAAGAATTCTGCACTGAAATCCATTTCTCAAAAGAGCAAACAGATTTTTTAATATTTCATTTTGAAATCTGACATGGGGCTAGACATTTTGTCAATTTCCCAGCTGCCCCTGGTCGTGTGACTTGTGCTCTGATAAACTTCAATCACTCTTTACAGCTGTACTGCAAGTTGGAGTGATATCACCCCCTCCCTTTCCACCACCCAGCAGCCTAACAAAAGAACAATGGGAAGGTAACCAGATAACAGCTCCCTAACACAAGATAACAGCTGCCTGGTAGATTTAAGAACAGCACTCAATAGTAAAAACCCATGTCCCACTGCGTACTATTCTGTTACATTGAGAAGGAAAAACAACAGCCTGCCAGAAAGAAGTTCTCTCCTGAAGCAGTTTTGCAGTGAATCCCTTTCCTTAGCACTGTAATTTTCTTGTGACTGCGTATTATTAGGCCACAGTTTTGAATTCAGAATTTGTACATTCCCAGCAGTTCCCTGACTTAGAGTTTAGCCTCTACCACAGCAGTTTCAATTTGGCAAGCAACTGTAATAGCCTTTGCAAGGGTTAAATTTTGCTCTAGGAGCAGTCTCTCTCTAATGCGCGGTGAGTTTGTTTTTTCCACTATTTGGTCTCTTAGCATTTCATCTGTTAGAATCCCAAACTCACAGGTAACAACCAGCTCTCTCAAAGCTGCTACAAAATGTTCTGTGGATTCACCATTACGCTGTCCACGTTGGCGGAATTCATATCTTTCAGCAACCAGATTTACTTTTGGCACAAAAAAGTTCTTTATAGTAGTAAGAACAGTTTCATAAGTATCATCAGGTAATGGTAATGTATGGAATATACACTGGCCCTCTGCTCCCAGGCAATGAATAAGTAAAGCACGCTTTCTAGCTGCAGAAATCTCCACTTGGTCAGCAGCAATAATGTAATTATCAAACATACGGATCCAAGCAGTAAAAGGTATGGTAGGCTCACCAGGGTTTGGTAGAAAAGGTGCAGGCTGCTGCAGAGGTAGAAAAGACATCCATGTCACCATTTGTTGTGTTTGGTAGCCGAGGATTAGGAGAGTATAACAGTGCTTTATTAGCAGGTTCATGCAGCCATTACATAACAGTATCTTACTTTCACTTTCAAGCTGTACAGAAAATCCTGTGTATGCACAGTGCCACCTGCAAGCCATTTGTATAAAGACCACAAATATATACCCAAAATACACAAATATTCAAAGCTGACAGACTCAAACAAACATATTACATTTAGTTTTATACCTCCAAAGGGAGTGGTAATTGTAACCAACATTCTAGTCAGTGTTAGTGCCACACCAGACACCACCTGCCAGTGCTTGTATTACTGCAGTGAAGAGAATCTGCAAAAAAAGCCTCTGACCCAATGCTGTCTTCTATTAATGTTAAAATAAAATGTTTCTTAAAGCAAACAAAACCAGAGACTGAAATGTATCCAGACAATGTCTGGATTACAAAATATTTACAGTGAACTGTACTTTACAACCCCAGGAACAGCAGCAAAATGGAACAGGAATTGCTGCCAGAATTAACATGAGGCAAAGCAGAAACTATTTCTGAGGGTCAGTTTTTGGAATTCAGCAGCCTTGAACTTGTATGTCATAATTGGTTCATCCACAGATGTCTTGTAGGTTTGTTCAGCAGGATCATATTTCCTCATTATCACCAAGATAAAACAGTGCCACACTAGCAGCTGTTGTGACTTTTAACAAAAATAAATCACATTTACTTCTCATAAAGCAAAGCAATTCCCCTAATAACTGCAGATATCAATAAGCCACAATAACAAGTAAAATATTACTATACAGATGAGCACAGACTAAAAAAAAACACATGGAAAATTAAGTAAGGGCATTTTAACTGCATACCATAAATTTATGCAAACATAGCAGTTGCTCTTTCATGAAATGGTAATGTTCCCATAGAGTAACAGTAATCTATGCAGTGTTCTTTTTAACTTGCTGGGGGAAACAGCGTTTATTTGTATCACGCACTTCCGAATTATTAAACTATTATCTGCTAACTTTGGCTGAATTCCCAGGAACGCTCCTCAGATTTCCTGGGAATTTTGTCCATGGTCTGCTGAACACCTGTGGCAAAAGTCATTTGTATATGTAGACTTTATTCTCTGCAAGACATCTATGTCCTGTTTTAGTCTGGTACCCAATAACATTTCTCACCAGTTATCCACAGTGATGTGCCTAGACATTACTCTGCCCTACTGCAAACAGCTAAATACATAATAATGCAGACACATATGGTTATACACAATATAGTGACAGTCTAATTTACAACTGTGGGGCCCCTCTGAGGTTTGCACTTGCTGTATAAAAAGAATATTTACAAATGTATGTGCTAATTGCAGACCAGTTGGCAATAGCAATCAAGACTTTGCTTCAATTTTCTATGTCCCTTTAAACATTCAGCATCAGTTCACCACAGTAAAATTCCAGTACTTTTATTCATTAATTATTAGAAGCATACTAATAAAGGTGGACCAAGCCAGACGGGTGTTTTCGGCAACACTTCCTCGCCCCCTCTCACATGCTTGTGCTCGTTCACCCAGTGACTCCTGATCCCCCACTAGGGATGGCGCGAACGTCGGAAAAAAAGTTTGCGAACATATTCGCAAACTTGCGTCAAAAATGCGAACGGTTCGCGAACGTCGCGAACCCCATAGACTTCAATGGGAAGGCGAACTTTAACAGCTAAAAAAGACATTTCTGGCCAGAAAAATGATTTTAAAGTTGTTTAAAGGGTGCAACGACCTGGACAGTGGCATGCCAGAGGGGGGTCAAGGGCAAAAATGTATTATAAATGGTTATTACAGCAGTCAGCACACAGATGAGAATGAGATCAGAAGAGATCAGTGCCCACAGCAGCTACATACAGAGCACTGCAGTAGAAGGTAGATTACTAGCCAGCAAAGCTACCTAACCTAAAATGTCCCTCAAATCCCTGCAGACTTGGCCAGTTCATGTATAAATACCCCTAGCGTTCACAAAAGATGGCCAGTTCATGTATAAATACCTCAGAGTTCACACAAAGATGTTAAAGTGGCCAGTTCAGGTATAAATACCCCTAGAACTCATAGCAGAATGGCACAGTTATTTTCCATGATTTACTACATTCACAGCTCCCTGGCTTTGACTGGAAAGTGGACCAGTAGCCAGCACATCATCCAGGCACAACTAAAATACAAAAGCAGAGCCACTGACCATGTGGGTGGGAGGGTGGTGAGCAGACTGCAGGCTGCAGTATTTGTGTTATAGCAGCTCCTTCCTTTTTCTTTTTCCCTGTGCTGAAATCAGGGAACTGTCCATTGGAAGGGGAGTGGTCCAGGGGGTGTGGGGGTGGTCCAGGAGGGAGAGCTTCCTGATTGGCTGCCATGTATCTGCTGGTCTGAGAGGTGAGAGGGCAAAAAAAAAGCGCCAACTAACGCGAACCCAAAATGGCGAACGTCGCGCGACGTTCGCGAACTTCCGGCGAGCGCGAACAGCCGATGTTCGCGCGAACAAGTTCGGCGGCGAACAGTTCGCGCCATCCCTATCCCCCACTCAGTTGTGCAGTGATGTCACACGGGGGCACCACAGAGCTCAAATTTTTTTTTGAATGTGGGGAAGTAGGTGGAAAAGATACATGGCTGGCACCCTCTCTACCTTTGCTCCCTAGGCAAATGCCTCTTCTGTCTACCCCTAGTTCTGACCCTGCATATTTAGCAGCAGATGAAAGTTCAACATTTCATAAATACTTCTCTAAAATCCAATAGGGATGAACAGAAAGTGGTGGAATTTTATTTAACACTTTGATAAATATGCCCTTAAAGGAATTGTTCAGTATAAAAATAAAAACTGGGTAAATAGATAGGCTTTGCAAAATAAAAAATGTTTTCAAAATAGTTAGCAAAAATGTAATGTATAAAGGCTGGAGTGACTGTAAGTCTAACATAACAGAACAGAACACTACTTCTTGCTTTTCAACTCTCTTTTGTTTATACTGACTGGTTACCCTGGTTACCAGGCAGTAACCAATCAGTGAATTGAGGGAGGGCCACATGGGACATAACTGTTGCTTTTGAATCTGAGCTGAATGCTGAGGATCAATTGCAAACTCACTGAACAGTTATGCCCCATGTGCCCCCCCTTCAAGTTGCTGACTAACTCAGATTTAGAGAGCTAAAAAGCAGGATGTTGTGCGGTATTCTTAGACATCCAATCACTTCAGCCTTTATACATTACATTTTTGGCTAACTAACTATATTAGAAACATTTTTTTATTTTGCACAGCCCATCTATTTACCCAGTTTTTATTTTTACCCTGAACTGTTCCTTTAAAGGTTGCAATTTTGTGCTCCAGTATTTGCAGCTGTACCAGTGGCAAATGAGCCCATTCCCATCCAAGTAGTTATTTAATTTTTAAATGTGATCCAAATGACTTCTACCTTTTTCATTGATCCATCTACAGACAAGAACATGTCAGAATGGCCCATTTAAACACTTACATGAATCCTTTTTAAAATTACTATTTTCTTAAAAAGTAACTGTTTTCAAATACACAAAAAATAAGTTACTTTGTTTACACCACTTTAAGTCACTAGTCCCAAATCAAGAGTTATTTGAATAATAAGCTCTATATCTAACAGGATATAGCTGGGGAAGTAGGAATTTGTTTATAAAGAGGCCTTTTCAGTGACAGGCTGATTTGGTTTGACTTTGCTCAAAGGGGAAGAAAGCAGAACTTATTTTAACATTTTAACATTTTTTAACCATGTTTAGTGCACACAATCACAAAAACCATACATTCCTATTTAAAACAAAAGGCAAAAAGTATGTTAACACAAACTTCTTTCAGTTTCATAGCC
Source organism: Xenopus borealis (assembly GCA_024363595.1). Classification (NCBI taxonomy): domain Eukaryota; kingdom Metazoa; phylum Chordata; class Amphibia; order Anura; family Pipidae; genus Xenopus; species Xenopus borealis. The sequence goes on along the minus strand of CM044431.1, from coordinate 88,220,129 downwards.
CATTTCAACTCTTGAGTCAGTTGACTTTCTGAGCAGCACTGTGATATTGCTCCACATTGAGCCTATATACTGTAGTTACTTAACCCCATGTTCCAACATGTTGCAACACATCTCACACATAATGGTGAAATGTACAAGAAAGAAATGAAAGAATATATGCCCTGCCAGAGAGTTTGATTACCCTGACAAATCAAACAAACTCTTCTGGCAAACCTACTGCCATAAAATTGTCATATGGGTCATATGGGTGAAAAAAGATGGATGGATGTTTGCCAGGAAACCCATCACTTCTACATGCCTTCCTTGTTTCACTTATGGAATGAAGAAAAACAATGAACAAAGGTAATTATCTATTCCAAATCTATGCCAGCCCTCCTTCAAACAAAATGACGTTATTATCCTTGTAATATTAACCTGCTTCCTTCTTCTTCCTTACATAAACCGAGGATGAGGCTAAAAGGGTGATAACATCACTGATCATCACAGTGTTAAATGATGCAACAAAGTTGCTGAACATACTTGGCAGACCAGCTCTGTAAAGGCAACAATATTAAGTATTACTTTCTTGTCACCACTAGTTTTTACAGTTGGCCATGGGAAATGGAGCTTACAGCTAGTAATAGTCTGTACTGGTGCTGCCTAATGTATGAAGTACAGTTGCGCTAATAACTCTGTTAAAACACATTTTTTATTGAAGGCTTATGGGATATGTAGCATTGTTGAATATTTTACCTTATTCAGTTGTACTGAGCTCAAAACACAGCATCAAAATAACCTAAATCATTTTCAATTGCTGCCTATGAGAATACTCCAGCTGAACAATTTTCAAGCAATTCTCAACTGAAAACATTATCTAAAGGAAGAATACTTGAAATTCTAGTTTTTTTGAGAATAAACAAAATATGGTGGGCAAAACTACTAAAACTGTTTTGACTGCCTCAATTCCAGTATGACGTAGAGACCGATATTGTCAATCTATTTGATGGTGGCTCTTAAGGAGAATCTCATAAATAGGGATGTAGCGAACGTCGGAAAAAATGTTTGCGAACATGTTCGCGAACTTCCGGACAAAAATGCGAACAGTTCGCGAACTTCGCGAACCCCATAGACTTCAATGGGAAGGCGAATTTTAAAAGCTAGAAAAGACATTTCTGGCCAGAAAAATTATTTTAAAGTTGTTTAAAGGGTGCAACGACCCGGACAGTGGCATGCCAGAGGGGGATCAAGGGCAAAAATGTTTCTAAAAAATACATTACTGACACAGCGCTGCGTTTTGTGCTGTAAAGGGCAGAAATCACACTACGTCACTCAGGTGATGTTTCTGGACACGGAATGTGAAAAAGCTCACACAGCGTCAGCTACGTGGCACTTGGTTAAAGACTGGGCAAACAATGCGTACAAGGTCAACGTATACACTACTACAGCAGTGGATACGGATTAAGGAAAATATTATTGCTGCTTGAAAAACGTCACTCAGGATGGTGTTTCTGGAGACGGTAATATTATTGATATTTAGACAGAATGTGAACAAGCCCACACAGCTAGATGGCAGTTGTTTGAAGAACAGTAGATTACTAGCCAGCAAACTTACTATCAACTGTCCCTCAAATCACTAACAGCTCTCTCCCTACACTAGCTCTTCCAAGCACACACAGGCAGAATGAAAAAACGCTGCAGGGCTTCAGTTTATATATGGAAGGGGAGTGGTCCAGGGGGTGTGGGGGTGGTCCAGGAGGGAGAGCTTCCTGATTGGCTGCCATGTATCTGCTGGTCTGGGGGAGAAATGGCAAAAAAAAAAGCGGCAGCTAAGGCGAACCCAAATTGGCGAACGTCGCGCGACGTTCGCGAACATTCGGCGAGCGCGAACAGCCGATGTTCGCGCGAACAAGTTCGCCGGCGAACAGTTCGCGACATCCCTACTCATAAAGATGCAGAGGCCAGCTCAAGGGCACAAAGAAGTTTTAAAGACTCACTGGAAAGGAATCCATAAAACAAATGCTTTATGTTGTCCATTAAGAACATAGACTTCTGATCGCTTCATACCTACCTGGCATGTGGGCATTTTACACATGCACTTTGTATCATACTGGGTGTGAAAATTTGAGCTGTTTATTTGACTTGAAATTAGTTTTTGTTGAGCTTAGTACAATACATACATATTTAAACTTATTGAAAATACTGTATGCAAAGGCACATAGAGTTGGTTTTAAAAATCAGTCACATCAGTGAATATTGTCCAGGTACGTGCATGGTAACATACCATTTTCACAAAGCACTATTACTCAAACTTGGCACCAAAAGGAAAATCAACCTTAATGCATAAAAATAAGGTAATACAAATGAGAGGCAGGGTTGGACTGGGGGCTACTGCCCCAAGGCCCTCCTCCAGCCGCCCCTGCCATCCCTGCTGCACAGTGCCAGTGCACTGGGAGTTTTTTTTGCCACAACCTCCAACAAAGGGGGTTGTGTCATTACAAACCAGATGTGATTGTGGAAGAGTTGGGGGCCCACCAGGTTTTTTCTCGGTACCCCGCTGGCCCAGTCCGACCCTGATGAGAGATGCCCCTTCATGACCATCCTCATGAATTTTTAAAGCAATACTACTAAGCAGTAATTGGCATCAGCGGACCTGAGGTGGATCCTAGCATATAATGTTGCAGATCAACATATGCAAGTATACTGAAAGTCATAAAATTACTCTAAATCACAAATCAATGGTATTACTAGATGCTGTAATATGGTGTGTGCTGATAAACGTTACTTCAGTTCTGTCACCCTAAAAAATCATTCCACATGTTTTCTATTGTGTCTGCAAAGAAAAATGAACTTTTCTTACACTATATACATTATTGGACCCTATTTCTTTCAGGAAGGCAGGCACCAAGCTTTGCATCATTCCAAAATCTTGTTTATACTCTAGTATGGAGGTCCAGATGCCCATGCAATTTGGCTACACAATTAGAAGGCAAGATGGTTGGGGGGAATGTGGGGAGTGCAGTGGCATCTAAGAGCACCCCCTGCTATGCCTGTGGCATATTTTTATAATACAGCTTCTTATGTCTGGGTGACAGGACCTCCTTTAAGAAGCAATATGAATTCTTATTTTCCTTGTCTCAGAATTTGGCTCCAATTAATGGGGTTATGTGATAAAAGGCTCAAAGTTTTCTACAGGTGTAGTCACTTATAGCAACCAATCTCAACCTAGAATTTGCAGGTTTAAAAACAAACATATTATAGTAGGTTGCTATGGGTTTCTGCTTTTGGACAAACTTTACGCATTTTATTACATATGGGGGTTATTTTATCTAATATGTAATTTTTTAATTGTATCTATTTCATTATTGTTATTTTTAAAAGTTATTATCTTTCTATAAGAAGCTTTCCTTTTTATATTCCAGTCTGAGATTTAAATTTAGAGAATAAAATACAAAATAAAAACATTTTTTTTTTATACTGAAAGACCCAAGTAGGAATATTTCATACTTAAAAAGCATCAAAAATACTGCATAAACCCAGAGTCAAAGTGAAAACTAATATTTGTTGGTCAGCTTGCAAAGTAACCCCTATTGCAATGTATCCAATGTGTAACATATATTTTCTACATTATTTACTTATCAAATGGAAAGACATGACAATACTATTGAGCCTCTGCGCAAGAGGTTTCACATTAACATACAAGGTAACAACAAAATTTTATTATTAATACTTTTATTATTTAACAAAAATATTTATATATATTTATATCTACTGCCTTTTAATAGCTTTATTAGTAGAAATGGTGATTTAAAATGGAGGTGTTTTCTGCACTGTGATTTTGAATCTTTGTCTCTTTACTCAGTGTTGGACTGGCCCACAGGGATACCAGGAAAACTCCCTGTGGGCCCAGGTGTCAGTGGGCCCTCTTGCGTCTAACAATTTGGCCTATTTCTTATTCATTCCCTATTTCTTTATGTGGAAAAAGAGGCTTAATAATGGAAGAATAGAGTATAGTAAATAGATCTAAAAGAATAGGAGAATAAATAGAGAAGGAATAATAGTTTGGGAAGTTGGGTCCCTGGTCTAAGGTTTTCTGGTGGGCCCCTGGCATCCCAGTCCGACACTGTCTTTACTCTTCCTCAACATTTCAACCATTACGTGATGTTGGCACTTGCCTTGATGGCTATGCATTGTGGTATTAATGACAGCAAGTGAAAGAACAGATCAAGTGATCTTCATACAAAGTATACCAGAGTGTAAAAACACTTACACTGATCTCTTGAAATAAATTGAGGTATGCTGTTCAGCTGAGGTGTGCTGGGATTTGGGGTGCCAACAAGCTTGTTCTTGGCCATCTTTGTGTTTGCCTTTGCAAACTCCAGGCGCAATGTTTGAGGAATTTCTGGATCAAATCTGATTCCCTAAAAAACAAAAAGAAAATAAACATTTTGTACTACAATAAAAGCCAGAATGTTGTTCAATGACTTAAACCAAGCATAATAAACAAGGCACCATCACAAACATAGGCAACATAGAAATAAATGATACTGCAAAATAAGGGGTTAAGGGCACAGTTCAGGTAAAAATTAAAAACTGGGTAAAAAGATAGGCTGTGCACACTAAAAAATGTTTCTAATATAGTTAGTTTGCCAAAAATATAATGTATAAAGGCTGGAGTGACTGGATATAACAGAATATAACACAACTTCCTGCTTTTCAGCTTCCTAAATCTGAGTTAGTCAGCAACTTGAAGGGGGGCCACATGGGACATAACTGTTCAGTGAGTTTGCCATTGATCCTCAGCATTCAGCTTAGATTCAAAAGCAACAGTTATGTCACATGTGGCCCTCCCTCAATTCATTGATTGGATACTGCCTGGTAACCAGGGTAACCAGGTAAAACAAGAGAGCTGAAAAGCAAGTAGTGTTCTGTTCTGTGAGGTTAGACTTACAGTCACTCCAGTCTTTATACATTACATTTTTGCCTAACTAACTATATTGAAAACATTTTTATTTTGCACAGCCTATCTATTAACCTAGATTTTAGTTTTATACCGAACAATTCCTTTAAGTGGAAAAAGGTTGATGCTAGCAGGATATGTTTATGCAGAGTACAGTGCAAAGACTGAGATATGAAATGGAAAGAAAATGACAAATGTGGAAGCTTGAGCTGAAGAAAAAGCCATCCTAAAATAAATATAATTAAAAGTTTTCTTTCCAATTTTTCCTTGTTTGTACTTCGTGTTTATCTGTGTTACACTTGTAAGAATTACTCTTTGCCAGTTAAGGTTATGCTTTCCTTTTCATGTGGTAATTCTAAGTATAATTGTGTAGATTTTTAAATATCAATTTAATCTGCAGCACAAGTAATATAATCCCTGTAGAAAACATTGAATGGCATTATTGTCAGTGCCACACGTGTTATAAACATCACGGAAGAAACATAAAAATCAGCTGTAACAGAATAAAAAACAAGACTGTTTTCATACGTTTCTCTAGTACTTGCAAGGCCTGGCAGTTCAAAGATTCCTGCATGTCTCATGTACAGAATTATATACTTTAAATTGGCTACACTGCATAAACAAAAAAATACATAATAAAACTCTTACCCTTTCTTGGAAATCTACTTAGTGGCTGACAAATTAAAGAATAGTTTAAACAAGTTGTAGACTTGTGGAAACAATTTAATTACAGCAACAATAAGAAACTGTTCTTAATGGGCCTTGAGGCACATTTACTATATAATACCTAATAAGGGAATACAAAGAAATCAAGAAAATATTGCTGGAAATGTTTTGTTTAGCCAGTTATTGCAACATAAATATACAAATATACTTAAAGTGACAATAATTAAGTGCCTTTTTATTCTCATATCAGATTTATGCAATACAATTGGTACAAAGTATGTAGAACTACTTGTACTGTAGTTAACCATAACAATGTTTTAAAGGTGCAAGGCAAATAAACCATTTTCATAATATACTTTTTAGTTGTTTGTGCCATTGGGTAAATCATAAATAGAAAATTACCATTTTAAAAATAAGGGCCTCCCCCTGGGATCGTAGGATTCATGGTTCACACAAACAAACCATACATGTTAAGTCACTTGAGCCAATTAAAAGACAGAGCTCTGTCTTTTGCTTCCACACCTCCTCCTGTTACAGTTAGAGTTGAAATATTTCTGGTCAGATGATCTCTGAGGCAGCACAGAGACCATCATGAAATGGTGGTTCAAGGCAAGAGATGTAAAAGGCCAATATTTACTTAAATATATAGATTCTTTAATATGCCACTTAATATGATATAAAATATATGTTATTAAATATTCATTTTGGGTTTTCATTTCATCAGCAATTATACTCTCTTGTTTTGTAACATTCATAGAATAAAATGCACCTATTATATAGTATTACATTATGATGATCCAATCCAACTCATATAATAATAATTTAAATATATATTATAACATCAGCATAATCAAGCAGATCACTGCAGGATTTCACCACCAAAGTCATGAGACAAATCTAGCTGATCTATGCTTGACAAAGGAGTTTTGTTCTCCGAAACGTTGCATCAGCACTCCGCTTAATAAACTTGGAAGAAATTTCACCTAGACCTGTGTGCCTTTGGAAATTGTTTGTTCACAAATCTAGCTGACCCTATGATCAGATCACAGATGGCCTATGTAGAGCTGTCTGGCATGGTCCTCATCTAAAGGGGGGTGCGGTTTTCAGCATTACTAACAGACAAAAAAACAGTCCCAGTCAGCTGTAAATGGGAGAGGCATGGGCAAACAATCTGTTTACTCAGTAGACTATAATGCCCATTGTATGGCCAACTGATTTTTAATGCAGGTTTTACATTTATTCCTGAAATGCTTTGATGTGTTTTGTTATACTAAAATGGTATATTTTAGGATTGCTGTTATATATAAAATCTAGCCATCTAGAAATTGTTATTACACATTCCCAAATCTGTCCTGAGTGACTTTCAACAGCCACTGTTTTCAGCCTAAGGATAGCTAGAATTTTAATTAGAATTTTTAATCGAGACTCCTCACTATGCAAAAATAAAGATACAATAGGATAACATTTTAAAATAACAGTTTTTTCAGCCACAAAAGTGAAGCCTAATTTTAGTCTTAGGCACAGAGCCTAAGGTTACATAGACATGACCTGTTAAACCTGGCTTCTATTTCTTTTTTCAGTATAGTGTTTCAGTTACACTCTGATAATAATCTTAGCAGGGTATGGTGATCATTTTGTTTAGTCAGATTTCCTCTAAGCCTGAGGGCATCTTATATCCCCTAGTGTTAGGATGTCTACACTTGCACAGATATGGCTACAAATGTTTTATGACATCATTAATAATCAGTACTTAGCCACTAGTATTACATGCATCATTGGAATGTGTGTTTTAGAAGTAAACACTATTGTAAACTATTAGGGCTAGGGCAGACGGGGAGATTCGGGGGCATTTTGTCGCCTGGCGACTTCTCGCCGCGACTTGTAGCCCCCGAACCTCCCCGAATAGCCAAGTCCTGGCGCGCACCGGCGTTGCTTGAAAACGCCCGCGCCTATTCACACGGAGCCGCGCGCTTTTTGAAATCGCTCCAAATTGCCTCGCGAGTCAATTTGGAGCGATTTCAAAAAGCGCGCCGCTCCGTGTGAATAGGCGCCGGCATTTTCAAGCAACGCCGGTGCACCCCAGGACTTGGCTATTCGGGGAGGTTCGGGGGCTACAAGTCGCGGCGAGAAGTCGCCAGGCGACAAAATGCCCCCGAATCTCCCCGTCTGCCCTAGCCCTTAGAGGGGGAATGTAATTAAAGTCGCAAAGAGAAAAAAATTGCGCACCAATAAGAGTAAAAATCCACATCTCGCAATGTAATATTGTTCCTTAAACGGTTATTGCATTGCGAATCGTTAATGCACATTGTAATTGCGCACTCTTAAGAAGTGCTTGAAGGTGTCTTAATCTTTTGGAGCAAACATTGAGACTTTATCAGTAAGAAGTTTTATTACACTGACAGCGTATTAGGAAGTGGTCACTAAACAGTTTCCGGGTTCGCAAAAGGTATATTGCATTCGCGCAAAGGCTCAACTATTAGCATTGCAAATAGTTTTTGTGTTACCGATGTATATTACATTCCCCTATAGGATTTAGAAGTTAACTTGGAGTTCCATTACCTGTAAAAATGCTCATCGTGTAAATTCATGGACTTCTAATATTCTTATATTTTATCTAATACTCCTTATATTAACATTGTCCTGGCATCTTTAAAAGATCAACTGAAATTAAACGACTACACTTGTTTGGCAGGGTTTAGCACATATTCCAGTCTTAAAGAAGGAATAAACATTCTTTTATCAACTTTAAGCAACAGCATACCATATTTGGAAGCTTATATTGCACTTTTCTGTAATGTGTGCTTATTCGCTGGCATTCACCAATAGAGAAGTTTTTTAATATTTCAAAGGGATATAAAAAGCTCATTCCAATGTTACAGTTTCTGAGATTATTTACTGGGTACTGCAGTTCTTTCCAGAATGTCACTATGATAAGGTTTAGACTGAGCTGGCAAACTATTTATATTTTAGATCTTAGAAAACCTCTTTAAAATGCCCACTTGGCAATGGATGAATTGTTTATAATTGGCTAAATGTAATGCAATAATCTGTGGGTTATGACTTTTTAGAGAGGGATTTTATACACAAATCTCCACTTGGCCAATATATAGGAAATATAAACCTTATACGTTTACAGGCACTCATTATTTACAAATCTTCCTTATTAAGAATAATTTGAAAGTTCAAGCAAAGAATTTATACAATATCAGACATTTTTTGCTTTTTGTGGTGGGTGGAGGTCAGTTTGGGTTTGTGGCCAGCCAAGTTTTGTGTAGGAAAAAGGTGGATGGGATTGTCCCAGCACAGTTTTAAGGTGTTTTAAGGTGTCAATAATATTTTTTTCAGATTCATAACTATCAAAGATTCCTGGGACTGATAAATTAACCACTAAATATGTGTGTTTTTGACATTTAACCTGAAATGTCTCTCACTTTTCTTCTGCATACAAAGAGAAAATTCAATTCAAGTTTTATATGCAGTCTCAACAAATATTTTGCTCAGTGCAAAAATATTCAATTACTGAGTTCTAGCCATAACACCCACGAACACAATCTCTGACTACCACAGATTGTAAAATGTAAGGTGCTGACAACTACCAGACTCTCAGTGTTGTAGATTCTATGATTTACAGCACTTGAAGGGTTAAAAAGTCCCACACATGGATGTTTCAAATTGTGTTCCATCAAACGGGAATGTACATGTTACAGATGATGTTTCTTTTGTATGTTGCTTGTATTCACTGGACTGCAACATGCATATGCAGTGTCTAATCTTCAACACAAGTTCTTACTGTATGTGGTGCTGTGCAAGTCACTGCAAGGGAATGCATTGAAATGTCTGTGTGTAAGCATTGTTTTTCAGCACACCAAGATCCTAACATACACTGTGAGGAACACATGTACATGATCACAGTATGCTGAATTCATGGCATACCTTACACTCTGTGTCCTTCAACAAGTAAGTGAAAGAGATAAAAAGTTTGTCTGTTACAGATTCATGGTATGCCAGGCAATTGTAGTTATGCTATCATGTAGTTACCAATTATAACAGCCGCTTCATACAAGACATAGCTAAATAGAAATATACCTAAGTGACAAAGGCGAAAACTACTGCACCAGCTATTAATTACAGTCAAGCATTTTTCCTGTCAACTGACACAGTGCACATTAGGACTTAGATAAAGTTATTTAACCACAGGTTTGCACATGCCCCTATGTCCAATCATTGGCCCATGGCATGTGCTATGAATAAAGAAAGCACTAAGATCGTCACACACAGGACACCAATGAATGATTCAAGATCTGACATCTTCAGGGATGAAAGCTTAAATGAGTATTCCCAACAATGAGTATTCCCAACAATGTTTCATTTAGTTGCATTTGGTTTGGAACCTAGTAATTTTTTGATTAATACTATGTATGAAGTTGTGAACAAGTTGAAGAGAGCTATGTCTATCATGTGATATACGATGTATGGCACAGGTCTTTTAGATTTTTATAGTTACTTGCATTTAGCACTTTATCCAATTTTAATAATCTTAAAGAGGACCTGTCACCTTGAGACCTGAGTAAAATATTTCTTTTCCATCCTTAGTTAAACCCTTTAGTCAGCTGTTTTTGTCTAT
>CM044431.1:88114518-88209359 GCA_024363595.1 Xenopus borealis | reverse complement strand
TATGAATATATAGATATATATATACAGTATATATGCTATTATGCACATTTGTATTATTACATTTATTAATCTTAATATTAATACTGGTATTTATAAAGCACCAAAGTGTTCCACAGTCTTGTACTATAAATGGTTGTATAAAGTGGACATACAGGTGTACATACAAAGCAACCAATAACCTTTACAAGAGATATAGACACAATTTTTCTAAAAGTGTAAAGTTTCATTTTTTACCTTCTTATGGATTTCTAAATTGATACATTAGTTGAAACATGTCTTATCTGTGTCCTTGTTGAGCAGAATCCCTGAGTTTCATAAGCAGCTGTTTGAATTGATACAATAGTTGCTACAATTGCACAGACGCTGCTGATAAATGTATCAACTAATGTAGCAAATTGTGTTACAGAGCAGCCAGAGGCAGGAACATTAAACTTAATTTTTGGCAAAATGTTAAAATTTAAAGATGGAAAGCAATTGAAAAAAGTATTCCAGGCGAACAATCTGAAAACAACTGAACTTTTATCTCATACAAGCATTCCTTAGAAACTATCAGTCTGTCAATAAGCACAACGTCACTGCCAATCCATCTACATCAATGTGGGATATCCAATAGAATGATCAGACATGTAAGAATGGTGACATACGGGGAGATTAGTCGCCAAGCAACAAATCTTTGCTACTGTGGGAAACTAATCTCCCTGAAATGCCTTCCAGTCGGCAAGAATGCGAATTGCTGGCGGGAGAGTCCTGCATGGGTCAATTTTTCGGAACCGGTACCCTACCCATACCCACAATCCTCAAATGGGACCCGCATTCTTACCCGATCAGACCTGTTACCCTATCCTGCAAGTACCATAAAGAATCAGGAAGTGCTGTCACTCTAAACCGGAAGTGACGTCATCAGAAGTAGGCTAAGAAAAACAAAGAGGAAGTGCTGCCATAACCCGAAAGTGAGATCATCGCAAGTCAGGTATTAGGTGTGATCAGAAAAACAAGAATAAAATTTGCTATTGAGAAGACCCGCAACCCGATTCGCCATCGCAAAACTGGAGAACCACTGACCTGTATCTATACCTGCTCCCAAACTTCTACCTGCCACCAACAGGGTAACGCAGGTTACCCGACCCACTGCAGGACTCTAGCTGGCGGGATGGCATATGTATAACTTTGGTTTTCCGAAGTCACCCTCATGAGGAACACAGTAACAAAGTGCACAACCAAAACACACTGATCCAATGGACTGGCCTGCAGGCTGATCTATAAGATAACTCAGCAAAGGCACAATGTCAGGTAATTTCAGGTAACTGACCATGCAAATGGCCTGTGGGCTTTTCTGTCAGATCACTTGAGGTAAGTATATTTCCAGGTCAACAGTTAACCTGATACATGGTAAGTTGATCAACAAGGTTTTCCTGGGCTCATGTAAAAAAGTGAATACAGAAATAAATGTATACATATTTTTTTTTATCAAAACATACCTGATTCTACTGTTTGAAAAGTGGACAAAGGAAAAGAATAAACAATTACATTACAAATAAAAATGTATGCATAATTAAAATGTAAGGCCCTGGCCATAGGGAAACAGTGGAGGCAGAGGAAGTAATGTCTAACTTCTAGAAATGTCCCCTTTTTCCTTGAACTCTGCCTTATTTATTATTTTTGATAACACTGTAACACTGTAATTGTTCTGCTGCTGGTTGTGCAGAGGAACGGCCATGGAAACACAAAGGTTTATCCATTTTCATTGTTTAATTTAGACATGTGTGCACATACGGTGTTTTAATATGTAGTAAACGCTTTATGTAGAAAAGCACAAAGTAACACCTACAATTATAAGTAGTCCACAGGGCACAAAACAAAAATAGTTGTTTTGCTGCTATTTGGCCACCTGCATGACATCTCAATGTTTACAGGTTGAAGAGAAAATGAGTGAACAAAAAGTCCCCACAAACTAACTGTAACCCATGGCTACCAGTAATGGTATCTATGGGTCAAAGTCAGATCTAAACCTTTTTTTCTAAATCTGCCCCTGGAGACCTAATAATTAAGTTATCCTACAAATACTGAGATATTATCTGTAAAAATGTTCCATTTCTTTCATTCCAAGCTTTTTCATAAACTTCTTACAACTTCCAACTGATTTATTAACTTGTGTTATGTAACTCTGTTTTTAATAGCAATATGCACTTCTTTTTAGCTTGCCATAAATAACAGACTGCAGAGATAAACAGAAGGGATTCAGAGGTTAATGGGAAAGGGAGGCCTGTGGATAGGATGAGAAGAGACAGGTACAAGATGTTTGTAGAAACATTCCATAAAAGCACATCCATTGACTTTTCAGTGCTAGGTCTGGCACAAGCATGGAATGTTTGCAGTACAATCAGATACATGTACTTACAAGGTATGATCTAGTCTAATGTGTACAATTTCGTCTTAACGGTACACTCTGTTTTAGCTATATATTGAGCAAATAACTTGAAAGAAAGATTATCTGAAATTAAAACACATCTAGTGCTTTAAGGCAGACTATTTTCCATTAACATCGACATCATAAACAAAATGCAACCTTGTTTATTTTAGGAATGCCATGGCCTTGTTACAGAAACAAGATAATTACCAAAAAAGCCTTGGGAAACTTTTTTTTCTTTTTTTAAATGGACAAACTGGCCAAGATGAGGTTGGGAGAACTGTGATTGGCTGTCTAAAAATGTATGGAAAATGCATGATATTTTTGATCTTGAAGTACCAAAGCAGGGGCCAAGTATCAGGCAAGAAAAATAATAAGTCAAATGAGTGACCAGAGAGTAGTCAAGAGCGAAAGAAGCACCTATTAAAATAAGAAAGTGTTACTAAGATCAATCTAAATCTCAATTTAAAATCTATATTTATGCACATTGTACTCCAATGTCTCCCCTTCACGACAGCTTACTGAAAGAAAATATAGGTCCAAAGCCAGATGAAGAACAGTAGAGATTTTTCCTACAGGTGAATAAGAAACATATAAAAAAGCAAAAAACTTTGAGAAGCCAGTTGGTGGCATAGAGGAAACAAGAAGAGCAGGCAAGAGGTAAGCAAAGAATGGTTAGAATAAAACTAAAGGGGTAAAGAAAGATAGCAAGATCACACAGGCATAAAACATGGAGAACGACAAAGAATATGAAAAAGCCAATAGAAATTAGGTGAAAAAGGGAAGACTAAGGATGAGAGAGAATCAGAGAGAAACATAAATAACATCACACCAGTGCATCATATTTTTTGTCAGTATGAACTGCCACATTGTTTCTAAATGACAGGGTTCCAGAACATAGCCAGACTATTTAAACAGTTTTTTAATGTAAAATGTAACATCTTGCCAATACCAATGTGTTTCTGTGATCAGCTAAATTCACCCAAAGCTGACCCACTAACAAAGGGGTATAAAAAATTGTATATAAATGTGTAGTATATTCAGGATATTCAGGATAAACCTTATCATAGGGAAGCTTATATGAAAAAAAATACTTCTATACCACTTAAAGGGAAACTGTCATGGGAAAATATATATTTTTTTTAAATGCACCAGTTAATAGTGATTCTGCAGTAGACTTCTGCACTGCAATCCATTTCTCAAAAGAGCAAACAGATTTTTTTATATTCAGTTTTGAAATCTGACATGGGGCTAGCCATTTTGTCAGTTTCCCAGCTGCCCCAGTCACGTGACTTGTGCCAGCACTTTAGGAGGGAACTGCTATCTGGCAGGCTGTTGTTTTTCTTTCTCAATATAACTGAATAGTACGCAGTGGGACATGGGTTTTTACTATTGAGTGCTGTTCTTAGATCTACCAGGCAGCTGTTATCTTGTGTTAGGGAACTGCTTTCTGGCAGGCTGCTGTTTTTCCTTCTCAATGTAACTGAATAGTATGCAGTGGGACATGGGTTTTTACTATTGAGTGCTGTTCTTAGATCTATCAGGCAGCTGTTATCTTGTGTTAGGGAGCTGTTATCTGGTTACCTTCCCATTGTTCTTTTGTTAGGCTACTGGGTGGGGAAAGGGAGGGGTGATATCACTCCAACTTGCAGTACAGCAGTAAAGAGTGATTGAAGTTTATCAGAGCACAAGTCACATGACTTGGGGCAGCTGGGAAATTGACAAAATGGCTAGCCCCATGTCAGATTTCAAAATGAAATATAAAAAAATCTATTTGCTCTTTTGAGAAATAGATTTCAATGCAGAATTCATCTGGAACAGCACTGCATTTTGAAAAAAAAATTTTTTATCCCATAACTGCACAGTCCTATGTCAGACCTAATGTATGAACCCATCAAGAAGTGGGGGAAAATGAATGGTTGGGCAGTTCAGAGGTGTGGTATAAGACATCCGAACTGTTCAAGTGGAATTATTAGGAGGCATGGACACACAGTGGCAGCTCAAATAATTTATACATTGACCACATCCATTGTGGCCACATAAATTGGTGTGATATGATTTTGTCAGACTCATACTCTGAATTTGTAACAGCACAACAAACAGATGTATAGAGATACTTTCAGGAGTAGTGATGGGCGAATCTATCCCATTTCGCTTCGGCGAAAATTGGCGAAAAATTAGCAAAACGAGTCATGGCATGCTTATTGACGCGCATTGCGTCATTTTTGACGCGTCACGTCAATTTCAACGCGCGGGTTTTTTTTAATTTTTTTTTTGCGCCATCGAATTTTCGGGATTTTGCTGCGAACTTGCGCCTGGCGAATAAATTCGCCCATCACTATTCAGGAGCAGTGCCCACTCCTAAAAAAAACATTCAGAAAATTGCTCAGTGCATTTAATATGCTATGACAACATTCTGTTTAGCTAAAGGAAAACAAACAAAATTAAACTTTTCTACTTGTAGCCAGGTACATTTTTCCTTGAAGAAATATCAACGACAAATGTAATATATAGATATATAATTTATATAAACTCACGTTTGTTAAGCTCTGCCTTTAAAAATACAGTGTTTTCCCTAGTTTAATATACTATAAATCATTATAGACGACAAATCCGTCACAACATTCAACCATTGCTTTAAGTGAAAAATTACCATATTATAAAGCCTTTCACAACACCTTTGATTTTTTTCTTTTAAAAATTCATCAAATGTTGTGCTGATGCAAGAAAGGCACCTGCAACCAATTATGGGTAGGAGGTTTGCAGGAATGCTGGCCAAAATCATAATTACTTTCTTCCAGAGTAAGTAAGTGATATTTGTAAGGCCCAGGTTCTGGAACAAACCCAGATTGCAATGAGATGATCCTAAGACAGGAGCAATTGCCAAAACTAACCTGGCACAAAGAATTTTTCCATTGAAATAGATAGAATTGATCAACTACTGTATGAGTCAATATTAGCTCTGCATTCGGAGGTTGACTGACAGACAGGTGATAATTCACCTGAATGCAATAAATACAGGTATTGACTATATTATCCATAAATGTGTGGATGGCTCTGAAATCATTTGATTTGCTTTGTTTCTGTAAAATAAAACCATACCATGGACTTAACTTTTTTAGTAAGTTGGTGTAAATCTATGTGATGTTTTAGTAACCTTAAAAGGACACTAAACTCTGCTGCACAGCACTGATAAACCACACTTGTAACTCTTGTATTTCCCTATGTGAATGTCACACCCCACTTAAGATGACTTTTTCCCTAATAAAAGAAAACACAATTACAAGCAACTTTCCAAAATGAATCTATTAAAAATTGTTGGTGCTCTAATAGTTATTTATAAATGTAATTGCTATTGAAAGCAGTATTTGCATAATTCCTGCTGTTACATTTTAAACAATGTTGCAAAAGTCAGTCTCCTCCAGCAAGACAGGTCTGTTAATCGGTTGGCTTATGTTATATTGTTTCAAAAGCCAGAGCCACCAGTATAGAGGATACAAAGGAACAGATACACACTGCTTTCAATAGCAATACATGTACAGATAACTTAAAAACTATAGAAAATATGTCATGAATGTATATTGCAAAGCTGTTTAGAATCATGTTTTCTTTTATTAGGCAAAAAATTATTTTTGGGGTTGACATGTCCTTTAATGTTTTTAAAAATTAAAAACTTTCCCTTGTTTGTTATAGTTTATACAGGAGCAGTGGCCAGCTCTTTGTTGTAACTCCCACCCCTTCACAGCTATAGTCAGGTGATCCCACTGGTAGCTAATAAAAGGCCAACCAAGTTTGGGAGGTTTACTTTGAAAGCAGGTAGTAAGTTGCAGGTAAAACTTAATCCCTTTGTAAAATGTATAATGAAGCAATAGAATTCTTAATGAATCAGATATAAATTGAGCGTAGGACTGGCCAGATATGGGATGACTTTGACGTAGTTGGCCAGCTTAAATATATTGCAATATATGGAAAAACAATCCTTGTTTTGTTTAAAGGGTAAGGCATTTTTTAGTAGCTGTATTCACAAAATGTCTCAATGTCTTAAATATATTGATAAGGGGTTGAGTGCAGAGGATCTTTTGTATTTGTCTATGTGAATTTTGTGGTCACAACCTCATTGCACCCCAGCTCAACGTTTTTAAAAATTAGTGGTGAACACAACTTTCCCTTATTTGTTATAGTTTATACAGGAGCAGTGACCAGCTCCTTGTTGTAGCTCCCACCCTTCCCAGCTATAGTCAGGTGATCCCACTGATAGCTAATAACAGGGCAACCAAGTTTGGGAGTTTTACTTTGAAAGCAGCAAGTAAGTTGCAGGTAAAACTTAGTCTCTTTGTAAAATGTATAATGAAGCAATATAATTCTTAGTGAATCAGATGCAAATTGAGCATAGGACTGGCCCGATATGGGATGACTTTGACGTAGTTGGCCAGTTTAAATACATTGCAAAATATGGACAAACGATCTCTGTTTTGTTTAAAGGGTAAAGCATTTTTAGTAGCTTAAGGCACAAAATATTTGTGGACACTAAACCCTGGTGATCTCACTGGATAATCAGGTCTATGTGGGTTTATGCGAATATATCTGAATTTTGTGGTCACAACCACATTGCCCCCATGCTTAATGTTTTTAAAATTAGCGGTGACCACAACTTTCCCTTGTTTGCTATACTTTACTCAGTCATTGCTGGATTACAAATACCAGTATACCTTAACATATTGTCAAGGTTAAAGCATGCTGGGAGCTGTAATCCAGCAACATCAGGTGATTAAAGGGAGTGTTCACTTTTACATTAACTTTTAATATGTTATAGACTGACTTATTCCTAGCAACCATGTGGCCATTCAAATTTCAAGTGTGGGGGCTGCATAGTTCAGTAACTAGGAAGCAACAAAAAATAAAAATGTAAATCTTATTTTAAAATGCTATTGTCTTCATAATACTAAAATCTCAGATGAAGGTGACCTACCTATTTGACATGTTCTTCACACTGATAAAGTTAGATAGTTGCAAGGACAAAAAGTATATGGATTTTTACAGTATTGTTACAGTATTGGTACATAAAAAAATGCAACTTACATTTAATGCATTCTTGGCTGCTTCAGCTTCTGATCGACTGTCAAAACTGACAAAACCTACTGGCTGGTCAGAAAAAAAGGTAACATATTACTTATTGTGGACTGTTTTAAAAGGCATAGCACATTCTATACCATAGGGGTGACCAACCTTTTGTCTTCCCAGAGCCACATTGGAAAAAGAATTGACTGGGGCTGCACATGAATACACAAACACTTTTGATTTGTAAAAGTAAAGAAAATGCACAGAAAAGAACTACATTACCAGTTGGATAACCAGATGGAGCTATACACTGGTATATGGGACATCTGGATATTAATAAATAATTATATTATTATTATTATTATTATTATTACTACTAACTGGGCAATGGACAGGGTCCCCCTTCCTGCCTACTCCTAAATCCTTTGCAACATGAAGTTTCCTCTGGCCCTCGAGCCGCAGGTTGCATGCCCCTGCTATACCAGGTTCATCAAAGATAGATCTATTTTGTAGCTCAGTCTCCTTAAATTGTTTTAAAAAGCCAGCAAGCAGGATAAAGCAGTGTCTGCATTGTATTACAAATTTGTCCCACAGGGTTAGTTTAACTGTGTTAGGTTTTCAGCATGTCATTACACAAACCTATGAGAATAGGATTAGCACAGAGGAACGTGTCATGATTCCTTCGCACTGCATAATACATTTCAACTGTGTGAGGACTGCTGAAAACCTGCGCTGTTGGTGGTATTTGGCTACTGAGGTTAAGAAGCACATTTACAATGCATTCCACCTAGACTGAATAACATAATTGTGGTTGTCTTTCATTTCCAGAGGATTATTCTGTCATGAGTTTCCCTTCAATATGCATAATGAACAAGGGTATCCCAAACTGTCCTTAGCCAGGACCCAGAGGCAGCAGTCAGGTGGACTCGGCCCCCCTCTGCCACATGTGTACGCATGCGCACAAGGGCATGCACCCAAACTGAGGAAACACAGGGTGTGGGTCTGGGCCGGCGGGGTTTGTTTCCCGGTGTCCTGCCGGCCCAGTCCGACCCTGTCCTTAGCAGTATATTTACAGTTTTTGGAGTGGTCACTGAAATATTCCTTGCATCGAGACAGATATAGAACTTTTACTTCTCTTTAAAGGGGTTGTTCATACCCTAGCTACTATGCACTGATTTGAATGAGAGACTTTAATAAGAATCAGAGAGGTCCTGAATAGAAACATAAGTAATAAATGTAGCAATAACAATAAATTTGTACCCTTACAGAGCATTTTTGTACATGGGGTCAGTGACCCCCATTTGAAAGTTGGAAAGAATCAGAAGAAGATGCAAAGCATTCAAAAACTATGAGAGAAAAAATGAAGGGCAATCGAAAGGTTGATTTGAATTAGCCATTCTATAAAATACTAAAAGTTAACTAAGGTGACCCACTTTAAGCAGTAATTTTCATGGAAACCGCGTTTTCTGTTACATACACTGGACCCACGCCAGCCAATTACAGCACTGTAATCCATACAAACTGGACAAAGTACTGTACATTTGAGAATTATTATTTCATAGTGTGAACAAAATTGAATGCATTTTATTTGAATCATGTCTTGGTCCATGATACATTTAAACATTTAAAAAGCATATCACAATGTTTTTACTGTTAAAATGAAAGCAGGAAGATGACTGGTTCTAATAACTATTAGTTATTGCTGAAAATATTTTATAAAAATTATACGACTGCAGTGTATTTGGTCCAAAAATGATACAATATATATTATGTCTTAAATAAATTTAAGACATATACATTTAAGAAATATAATTTAAGATATATATAGCAAGTCTGATATTTTTTTCCAGAATCAGTGGCATCTTACCAGCAATGTAACGCTGGATTATGAATAAAATATTCTTACCTGCTTTGAAGTGAGTTTTATTAAGGAACCTTCATACCCCTGAAAAAACAATAACATAGCATTATTTAATAGATAAACCTGTGTTCAGATTTACAAAGTGTAAGAAAGACTTATTTTTCAATATATTTGACCAGGGTGACATATTGTGTTTGTGGACTTTAGGTGTTGTACCCAAATGAGTAACATGCACAATATCACTGTCTGAAATGGGCATACTGACATTGCAATTAGGGATGCACTGAATCCACTATTTTGGATTCGGCCGAACCCCCGAATCCTTTGCAAAAGATTAGGCCAAATACCAATCCGAATACTAATTTGCATATGCAAATTAAGTGTGAGAAGGGGAAAACATTTTTACTTCCTTGTTTTGTCACAAAAACTCATGCAATTTCCGACCCCGACCAGCCCCTAATTTTGTTTGCTCATTTGCATTCATGTTTTTTAAATTTACAAGTTAAAAATGACTAGTGGTTATTCTATTAGAAACCAAGAATCATGACTGGGAATCTGGCTAGGCATTTAGAACTTAGTAGCAAATTAGAATATACAGGGGGAAAACACAACATAGAGAAGAATATTCGAATTAGAACTGTTTCTGAGGTGTGATAAATCTCACATTAGAATTTACATTCGAGTTGGTGCTTTTAAATTCAAATTTGTTTATACAAAAAAAAAATTTAAATTCACCATTCGATCCATAATAAATTTGCCCCTTACTGTAAAAGTGTTTGTTATGCTTCCATAATACACTATGCACTATGCTTTAGACCAAAGGCATATTGCAAGAAGCTGTGAACAAGGATTCTGGCTCCAAGGACATTATGATGTAATGGCGTCTGAAAGGCAAACTGTGCTTAATGTCATGGCCCATCAAAGATCTAAAATTTGGAGTAAATACAGAATATACAGCCAGAGAGAGAGGCTGTGGGTATATGGCAAAAAGCTGCATAGAAGGTTAACAATGTACAGAAAGTTTTAAAAGGAAGACACTAGATCTATGGCAGTGTTTAGAATTAGGCACTGAGTAGGAGGTAATTGATATAGAGGAGGTTTATTGTTGATAGGCTGCAGAAATTAGTGCTAAGGCTGGAAAACAGGTGTTGGTATACAGCAGGGATCCCCAACCAGTGGCCCGCTAGCAACATGTTGCCTGCAAAACTTTAGATGTTGCACTCAGTGGCCTCAAAGCAGGTGCTTAGGTTTGATTTCCTCGCTTGGAGCCAATTTTTGGTTGCATAAAAAACAGGTGTACTGCCAAATAGAGCCTCCTGTAGGCTGCCAGTCCACACAGGGGATACCAATCACAGCACTTAATTGGCATCTCCAGGACTTTTTCATTCTTTTGTTGCTCCCCAATTCTTTTTACATTTGAATGTGGCTCACATGTAAAACAGGTTGGGGACCCCTGGAATAGAGGATGGGGACTTGGAAAAAAAGTGAGAAACTAGGGAGAAGAAATAGATTTATTGAAATAAGAAGTACAGTAGTGTGAAGAGTAGAGATTGTGTGCATACCAACATTGTGTATATGTTCAACACACAATGATGTCTCTTATCCCATGTAACTATAACAGGGCTAACATTTTGCTGTATGTGCCTGGATTATGTTGACATGCTATGTTTAACAGAAAGGTATTTGGGGTTCTTTGTTTCCATGTCATTAAAACCATCTTCAGGCCAGACACCAGACAAATATATATTTGAGAGGGGCTTTTTTACAGTGTACTTCAGTACCTGATTTAATGTTATAGCTGGATCACAAGTGTTTGCTCATTTAACTGCAAACACCCCTGCCCTGAACTGGCATGCGATCGTGAATAATTACACGATTATGTTTGCTTAAGGTATTTGTATTTATATCAATAAGTATTGAAATAAAACATTTCTATTTGCTCATTTTACATATGAATCAACCAACTGCATTATATTTGTAACATTATTGTATGGATATGGCTCCCTTCAACTCCCAGTGCCACATTATTTTGATGAATGCTTTATACAATACCTTAAATGGTCGGAATAATAAGTAGAGCTCCCGAGGTTTGATATCTAAAGGCAAGCCACTGACAAAAAGCGTCCTCACCTTAAAACAGAAAAATAAACAAAGTTTAGATATTAGAGGCAGAGGAAACCACATATTTTAGACCTGACTCTTTACAGTTCCTTAGTATATGTACCTTTGCATAACATGAGCACAATAAATAGGATGAACAGGTCAAAAATGTATTCCATCTCTTTTGATAAAAACTACTCCTCTCCCTCCTAACATGCCCATTTATTTAAATGGTGATAATAAGTTCTGTATTAACACACAAATTTCCTCTCCAAACTGCAGCATTTGAGGTAAAGGCAGTTCATTGTATATGGGGCTTATTTGTAGACTGGTTTTACCAGCCAGGGACAACTCATATAATACATATGTATAAGTCAAGATCAACTTTTTGGCAGCAATATTGGTGTATATATATATATATATATATATATATATATATATATATATATATATATATATATACATACAGAAATGGATTAACAGGAAATACAAAAAACATTAATGCTTAATTACTGTTCTAGCTAAATTTGACTAAAATCATAAAAAAGTATTTTAATTAAAATAGTACAGATGGAATTTATAATCCAAAATGTAAAAATAAAAAACTAATATTTTTCCATCATCTTTAATTAATGGCAGCTTAGTAATTACAGTTTACTTAATGTGTTGTTATTAAAGAGAAAAAGCTAAACAGTCAAAAATGATGATGCATTAATATAAATAGGACATTACCAGAAAAGGCTATGCCATATTTCAGAGATTTCTGTATAACTGATCTCCAGATAATAAATGTTATACCTTTTAATACTTTGCATGTTGCATTCTTTGGAAAAAGTTCATATGGTCCTCTGATTTGTTTTCTATAACGCTGGCCATAGACATAAAGGTACTATTATACGAAACGTATATTTGCACGATTCTCAGACTATGTGTGGATTGTCCCAACATTTTTCGTACCATGCCGACTGGTCGTTCAGTAGATCAGACAGGTTAAATATTTATATTGGCTACCAATAATATCTCTACATGTATTGCCTATCTGAGGATATCAATGGATAACTGTCACTAGTATTTGTCGGACATAACTTTCGCACAATTGCTGTCTGTCAATTAATGGCCCGAGCATTGTGTGATTTACTATTTTATTGTAATCTGAATGGTTAGTTGCAGGTTGAAAGATTGGCACTGCTGATCGTTCTTCAGTCATAGGCTAATAATCTGCATATCTGTGGCCAGTACAAAATAAAAAAAAATCTAATATAGCTAGTTAGCCAAAAATTTAATGTCTAAAGGCTGGAGTGACTGGATGTCTAAGATAATAGCCAAAACCGAACTTCCTGCTTTTCAGCTCTCTGAGTTAGTCAGTGACTTGAAGGGGGGCCACAAGGGAAATAACTGTTCAGTGAGTTTGCAATTGATCCTCAGCTTTAAGCTCAGATTCAAAAGCAAAAATTATGATCATGTGGCCCCCCCTCAAGTCACTGATTTGTTACTGCTTGGTAACCAGTTAGAGGAAACCAAGAGAGCTGAAAAGTAATTTTCTGTTCTGTTAGACATCCAGCCACTCCAGCCTTTATACATTACATTTCTAGCTAACTAACTATATTAGAAACATTTTTTTATTTTTATATATTTACCCAGTTTGTATTTTTATACTGAACCATTTCATTAATAGTATAGCTTGTTTCTGCAAAGCGTTGTTAGTGTACAAAAATTTAGATCATATATTGAGCCGGAAAGGAAAACATTCTTCAAATGGTTAGATCACTTGAAAACATAAATAGTACTTTGTGTAAATGTTCTTCTCAGATCTAAGGGTCATATAGGGGTCATCTTTACTTAGCTACTACAAAAAAGTAATGAAACAGCTTTACAAGATCAGGTGCATTCTTTTCTTTCATCTTCCCCCTAAAAAGGCTAACAGGGCCCTTGAGTTATGAACAGTATTTTTCCTAAAACAAAAAACAAGAAGGTTTTGAATCCTTAAATCCTTATTAAATTATTAACTTTAGTGAGGCTACTCTGAATTTCAACACGATGAAAGGAAAAGAATTGGAAGCATATAGAAAGACATGACTGGTCCTGGCATGGGAACAATCGGTTACTTATTAAGAAGAATAGGGCAACAATTGCTTTTTTCAGACCTCCAGGACCACTTAATAAATAACCAGCCACAATCTATTTAAGTAGAATATTTTAACTCTAGCAATAATTTACTAGTTTTTTTTACTGCATTCCCTGTCTACATATCACAAATCACAAAAACAAATCAGACACATATTCATATATTACTTGTAGGGCTCTTAGTGACAAGAGTTTTTTACCTGCTCTCCCCTATGTTCCGGTTTCATGCATTCAGCCTCAGGAGAGCACAGGAGTAGACGCACTGAATTCTTTTCAATGTGGCTGTACACACACAGAAGTATGCTTACATGCGTCTGTGTGAGTACAGCCACATTGAAAAGTATTCAGTGCGTTTACACCTGCACTCCCTGCACTGAACACATAAAGCCAGAACGCAGGGGAGCATAGGTAAAAAACGCTTGTCTGTAAGAGCCCTAATAGAGAAAACATCCTACATTTTCCCTGGTTGACATTTTTAATAATTCACTTGTATGCCTAGACAGTTTGTAATTTAGACCTCATGCAGAGTTTTTCATTATTTTACCAATCTCAAAAAAATTAGATAAATCCTCTAATAATATCTAGCCATGCAGGGAAAGCCTTCTTAAAACAAAAAGTATTCACATGCCTCATGCTACACACATAGCTACCTTAAAACCACAAATGACCTTTACAAAAATGTGTGGACACATACAAATGTCCCTGTGATCAACTATGCATTCAGAACCTCTGGCTTAATAGGAAGATACAGTCTAATAATTTATAATTAATTAATAATAATGGATATCTTGTAAATTATATTCTTATAAATGGTGACTAATGATGTCATAAGTTTTAAATGATTAGTAGTGATGTCATTTTTGTCACTTGACTCACTAAAACTTGTGTATTATAATAAATAAAGTACAACTTGTTGGAAAATATGAGGATTTTAAAAGTAACTTGGTGTTCCATGACCTGTATAAAAGCACTCTGCCTCTGGTCTTGTGTTTTTATACCAGGGGTGTCCAAACTTTTGGCTTCGAGGCCACATTGGAAGAAGAAAAATTGTCTGGGGGCCACACATGAAATACACACTTTTGATTTGTAAAGTAAAGAAAATACAAAAAACTACAATACTTGTTGGATAACCAGATGGATATAAGGGACACCTGGATATTAAATAGACTTATTATTATAGTATTATTATAACTAACTGGGCAATGAGTCCCCCTCCTCCTATATCCTTTGCAACATGACGTTTTCTCGGGAACTGAGCATTTGAAGCTGGGCCGCATTCATATCCATCCTGGGCCGCATTTGGCCCTCGGGCTGCAGTTTGGACACCCCTGTTTTATACAGTCATGGAACTCCTCAGTGTCTTATAATACAATAGGGGGTATGCTATTCACTATATATCCAAACTTGTAGACAGTCTGTTTTGATCTCATTAGTGCCCTTGGCTTATAAGCGGCAGTTCAGTTCTCACACTATGGGGGATATTTATTATGTGGTGTAAAAAAATGGCAGAATTATTCGCCACGCATTACCTGGCATCCCTGAGTACAAAACGGAGTAAAAATAGCATCACATTTTAATGTGCTTTTTCTTTGAGCAATGTTTTGCATGGCATAAAATATCACACACCTTGACAAGTTTGCTGTTTATTTTACACAGCTTTTTACTCAGTGTAATAAATAGGCCCTTAACAGTGATGATTTCTTTGCTTCATCAGAGTCCACCCCCCCCCACATGCCTTACATTGGTAGTTCATATTTCAGTAGGAAAACTATACCCCCTGAACAATGTAGGTCTCTATAAACAGATATTGCATAAAACAACTCATATGTAAAACCCTGCTTCATGTAAATAAAGCATTTTCATAATAATACACTTTTTTAGTAGCATGTGCCATTAGGTAATAATAAATAGAAAATAGCCATTTTAAAAAATAAGCACAGCCTCCTGGGATCCTAGGATCCAATGGTGCACACAAACATACCAAACAAACTATAAAGTTAGGTCACATGAGCCAATTAACAGACTGAGTTCTGTCTTTTGCTTCAACACTTCTTCCTGTTACAGTTAGAGTTTAAATATTTCTGGTCAGGTGATCTCTGAGGCAACACACAGACCCTCATGAAATGGTGGTTCAAGGCAAGAGATGTAAAAGGGCAATATTTACTTAAATAT
This sequence comes from Xenopus borealis, assembly GCA_024363595.1. Lineage (NCBI taxonomy): Eukaryota > Metazoa > Chordata > Amphibia > Anura > Pipidae > Xenopus > Xenopus borealis. The sequence goes on along the minus strand of CM044431.1, from coordinate 88,193,637 downwards.
ATATACTAGGTAGATAAGATTCTTTAATATGTCATTTGATTTGATATAAACTATCTGTTGCTCAAAAATTCATTTTCGGGGTATAATTTTCCTTTAAGTAAGTTATAGAACAGCTAATTCTAAGTAACTTTTCAATTGACTTTCAACTGAACTTCAACAAATACAGTGAAACCCTGATTTTAAGTCCCCTGATTTTAAGTTTCCCCGCATTTTACATTTTTTATTTGTGGTCCCACCAATTTATAATGCATTTCCATGGGGACATTTCCCTGATTTTAAGTCATGTTTTCCCTGATTTTACATCCAAATTTTGTCCTGCTGTTCCCAAAAACGGCTTTTGTTCCTCTATGAATGTTATCTGTGAAATAAAGAGGCTTAAAATACTAACCAGATTCTGCCTGTTCTACCTGTAAATGGTCAGTTCCAATGAGTGTGCCCCTTATACAGGCCTGCACCAATCACTTATTGCTTTAGGTTGTGTATGTGACTGACAGAGAATCTTGCACATGCCCCCCATAGTGTAACATTAACACTGCAATGTTTAAGCCTTATTATTAACACAGTTAATATTGTATCTCAAAGTAAAACAGACTCCTGTGCTTTTATCCTTTCAGTACTTGAAGAAAAAGTAACTTTAACACATTTCCCTGATTTTACATTTTCCCTGATTTTACATAATTTTTTCCTGGTCCCCTGAAAAACGTAAAATGGGGGTTCTACTGTAACTGAAAAAGCAGAAACCCCTTTAAGCTGATTTTAGTCAGTGCACACTGTCTGGATTGCAAAGTGAAAATTGTTTGTGCTTATGGGCCCTTTCTAACAGATCAACCAGAGAAGAAATTCAACTGTTAGAGTTTATAACTTCACCTAAGCAGCAAACAGCTATAGATTGGCATTGTAAATTGTCTTGCTATAGCTATATAAAATGGAAGTTATTATTGCTTCAAAATCCAGATATCCACTTTTACTCAGTAAATTCTTAGCATGAAACAAGACTCCTAGGTGTTTAATCACCCTTATTACAACATCACCAAAAAAAGTTGATATAACTAATATGTTTGCTATTTATTTATTGTTTAAGGCAGGGGTGTCCAACCTTTTGGGGCCACACACGAAATACACAAACACTTTTGATTTGTAAAAGTAAAGAAAATGCACAGAAAAGAATTACAATATCATATGGATAAACAGATAGAGCTATACACTGGAATATGAAACACCTGGATATTAAATAGACTTATTATTACAGGTTTGGGATCCGGTTTCTGGAAACCTGTTATCCAGAAAGTTACGAATTATGGAAAAACTGTCTCCCATAGACTCCATTAAAATGAAATAATCTTTTTTTAATCTTTAAAAACAATTTCCTTTTTCTCTGTAATAATAAAGCAGTGCCTTGTACTTGTTCCAAACTTAGATATAATTAATATTTATTGCAAAACCAGCCTATTTTATTTAATGTATTTATTTAATATCTACATGATTTTCCAATAGTCTTAAGATGTGAAGATCCAAATTACGGAAAGACTCATTATCCAGAAAGCACCAGGTCCTGAGCATTCTGGATAATAGGTCCCATACCTGTATTACTTCTAAATGGGCAATGGGCAAAGTCCCCCATCCTGCCTACTCCTATATCCTTTGCAACATTACGTTTCCTCGGGAATCAAGAATTTCATTCTTATCCATCCTGGGCTGCAGGTTGGACACCCCTGGTATAGGACTAGGCCACACGGGAAGATTTCAGGGAGATTATTCGCCTGGCGGCTAATCGCCGCGTCTAATCTCCCTGAATGGCTTGCTCCTATCTCGTACCCGCTAGCGCTAAAGTCACCTGCGCCTATTCACACGGGGCAATACGTTTTCAAAAGTCACTCGAAATTGCCTCACGAGGCAATTTTGAGCGACTTTGAAAAATGCGTCGCCCCATGTGAATAGGCGCAGGCAACTCTATCGCTAGCGGGTGCGACATAGGAGCAAGCCATTCAGGGAGATTAGACGCGGCGATTAGTCGCCAAATATCCCCGAATCTTCGCGTCTGGCCTTACCCTCAAGGTGTAAAATCTAGGATAATCTTTGGTGTGCCTTCAGGAGGTAATAATAATAGTTTAATTTTCTAAAAGAAATGTGGATTTGTTTGCCTTTCTCTAGTTCAAGATGTTAGTTAGTATAACAAACCTGATAGATGAGGTCTTTCTAACCAGTACACGGATCATGTTTTGGTATCTCCAATAATGGTCTTGTTTTAATATGTGCCTTGAGAAGATTGTGGGTGGGTTGATTATCCATTTACCACATCTGGCTTCTAGGTCTTTGGTTTGAAAAATCTGAATGCCCAGTCTTCATATATGTAATTCCTAATTTAAAAAAGTGATCTGGGCACAAGCCAGCATCCCATAAAGTTAGAAGCCTTTCATTTATAAAGAGAAATCATCGAACAACATTATTATTCATTTTTTTCAATAGTTTGATTAAAATATTGACAGTGTTTTTTACGTAAATATGTATCTAAATATGTAATGAAATAATTAGTACAGATTCACAAACATCTTTTGTTGTTTTTTTTATTTTGAGTTGATTTATGAATAATGGTTTATTTAGAGAATGAAAAGAGAAGTGATATTGCTTTTGTCAGTAAAGTATAGAGTGTCTGATCCTTCCTCCAAAACTAAATAAACTCTTAAGCCTTTTTTTTGTAAATACAGACTCAAAGGAGCTGGGTACTGACCCATGTCTCTGGCTACTAGCCAAGCTATTTTTAAGCTTTTGATTTTTTAAGATTATATGATGTGATTAGGCTGTACAATTCCAAATACGGACCTAAAAAAATATCTGAAAATGAAATGCTAATGTCTGAAAGGATGATCAAATCTTGGTTGAAACTTGCCCAACAAACCTTACAAACAACCCCCTATGAGATACTGAATCTCGTGCATGACTGGCAAATTACCAGACTGGACAGAGACCTTATTGTCCAGCATGTGCCTGGCTGATCAGATTACATTACAATCTGACCACTTTTTACATGCTACTTACAGTTAAATCACTGCAATATCACATTATTGAGCATCATTGAAATGGAAATTGCAATATCTTCCAACATAAAAAAGGGTAGCACAATTTAGCTACAGCCCTGTTTCATCTAAATCATAACTATATCTACCCAGATCATGACCCAGTGCAACAATAACCAGATCTATTTTGGTCAAACCCTTTCCTATTACTTCACTTCATTCAGGAATATCCCACTAGAAAAAAAAAGTTACAAATTATTGGCATGAGCCCAATGTAATAATAAACAGGAGGAGGATGAGAACAAGATGTTGAAAGACTTCTTCTTCCAATTTTTCTAAAGAGTCTTCATTATTTTTATTAATATTTGTTTATATAGGGCCAAGACATTAATGTATAGGTGACAAACATTGGAAAACACAACCCCCAATACAAAAGCTTGTCAAAATGTGTTGACCACACTCATTATTAATTGGACACCCCCTACCTACCATGTCCATGGACTTGCAGGTTGGGGCTGGCTACTGCAAAAAATCTTCGGGTTGAGGGGGGTTCAGGTTCATCGCTCCCATCCAGTCTCCCCACCCACAACCTCACACTGTTGGCTTCTGGCTGGTCAAGGTATAGACTCGCACCTGCCTTATTATTTTATTGAAGTAACTGCAGGTCTATAAATAGAGGCTGGGTTAGAGTTGGGAGGATGCGGGTGGAGGAAAACTTGACCCGCACATCACTATCTACTACATAGCCTAACGTGTCAATTTGCTACCTCTCCAAACATGTTTCTGAGCTCCCCCGACAACATGATACCCTGAATTCATCTGATCCTGCTGTAAAATTTCTTGACAAACTTGTATTTTCACACTTTCCTCAGTCTTATACCAAACAACCGTCTTGCTGAGACGCAAAAATACAGCTAAACATTAACGAAGGGCATAATTAAACAGTGGAAAAAAGATAAATAGAGAAGAACAGAATATAAACTAGCTGAAAGCAAGGATTGCATTGATAAATAAAAACACACAAGGTGAAGAAGATAAAGAAGAAAAATCTAACAATAACCCTCTTTTTCTTTTCAGCAAAATACCCATACTGTAGATCCTACAGCAGGGCCGGGCCAAGGTAGTTTGGCACCCTAGGCAAGGGTTCCAAACAGCGCCCCCCCACCGTCTTGGCCCAGCCATATCCACCATTAATACTGCAGGCCACAAGCCCACGCCCCCTCCTGTACCTGTGCTGAACCCAAGCCCCCATGATCTGTACCTGTGCCACTGCCAGGCCAGCAGCCAGCAATAAACATTAATACTGCAGTCTGCAGCTGCAGGCCCCAAGCCCACTCCCCCACCATAGTTGTGGCCAACCCAAGCCCCAATGATCTGTACCTGTGCCAGCAAGAAGTAAAAGGCAGGTGCAGCTGCCAAAGGCTCAGCAGGAAAGAGCAGACAGGTCCCTTTAGTGAGTTGCATTACTGCTCTCCTCTAGCACGTACACAGCAGGTCCCCTGAGAAGTGTGCCCCTCCAGTGATTGCCTACCCCTTGGCCCAGCCCTGTCCTACAGTAAGAGGGACAAAATATAAGAGTATGGGGAGGTTTCTCTGCACAGACAGACAATGCTGAAAGTCTAACAGCTAGTGCCTTTACAGTGATTAATGATATAGTTATCTATCCTGTCATCAGATATTTAATGCAATGAAGTAATCAGTGATGTCACCCAGAACAAAAGGGATGGCAGAGTTACAGCTTCAGGATCAGGTCACATAATCCCAATAATTCATTCCTGATGGTCCTATAATGATGTTATGGTTAATAGTGCCAAGATGTATAGCATCATGATTTTACTGTATATTGTATACAGAATATATTAATATATGATAGCTGTCTATGTGTAGTTTCATGATCAATTTTAACTTGTGGGAATGCATTAAAATTCTGATATGTTTACATTATGTTTAACCCTTCAAAGAATAAGATATAAATAATCTTTTGCTGCCTGTGTGTCTGTATATCAATCGGTTCTATAAAAAGATATACAGAGGTCAGCAGAAACAGAGAGATCTTCAGATAGATTAAGAGTGAGAGGTGGGCTGATTGAAAGAGAGGGTGACAGATACATATACAGAGAACAGACAACTATTGACATGCATAGATTGATTAACAGATTGATATAAGAAAGCAGGTAACTATATATATATATATTTATCTAAAGATATATATGAATTGCCTCAGTAGAAAACAGGTCTAAAAGCCACTGCAAATTTGTAGCTGAATAAATACTTTCTCTGACAGTGCTATTTCACAAGATCTAATAAAGCCAATTTTTTTATGGAAAAAATCCATCTCTCCCATGGAATCATATTGCAGGCATTTCATCACATGGGTAACAAATAACATTTGAGAGAAAGAGAAAGGCACATATTTGGTAAGAGGTCATATGAAAGGGTAATGCTAAACATACTAAAATGTTGTGACTGTCTAGAGAAAGGAGTTGTGCAATTTTGAAAAGTTAAATCTTTTAAAAGTTACCAGGACATTTGGCCTTGCAAGTCCACAGGACTTAGTCTGAGACTAAAAGTATTTAGAGTGTGTAAAGATTTATGCTCGCACCACTAGGGAAAACAAAAATACAACACAAGTCTGGAAATGTATTAGGCATTACATGGGCTAGAACACTTAAAAACATGTACATAAATATTCTTGATCTTTAAAGTGGAGCTCTTGCATACATGCCATGCTGCATCTGTGTCATAGTTAGGGTTGCCACCTGGCCGGTATTTTACCGGCCTGGCCGGTATTTTTGATGGTTGATCCCAATGGTATTAATAGGGAAAAAACTTAAATATATAGGAAGGCCGGTATTTTTTTCTAGAAAAGGTGGCAACCCTAGTCATAGTACATAGTACAATTGCACCAGCTCAGTACTAAAGTCACAACTAGTGATGTGCAAGACATGTGTAACCCTTTCTTGGCTATAATTAACCAAACCAAACTAGCATGGGTAGAGCATTGGTTACAAGCGACTCTTTCACTCTCAGGTAGGGCTTTCGCTATGTGGAAAATCACGTGGGAGGTAGTGGAACTACAACTCAATACTGCATATAGTGTAATAAAGGTGTTGGACGCCAGGGGTTCTTTGTGCAAACAAGTAGAACAAGTTTATTTACAAGTAGCAGCACAGGGTATCATATACTCACATAAAGTGGTAATAAAGCAGCAATGCTTTAGCACAGGCACAGCGTAGATTATGCCCTCAGGTAGGATACAAGGATGGGAGTTGTAGTTGCACCAGCCAGGTTATCAATGCCCATGTGGTCCGGATCCCACCAGCAGGTTAAGGTGACTCAGGGGTTAAACGCTATTCCTGAAGTCCCTATCTCTGAGGTCCCTTCACTTCAGGCAAGGTAGAGCCTGGGGGAGAGCTACTCCCTACTATCCTCCTTGATGGGGCTTTGAGCTGCCCTTACTCTCTTTCCTCTCTTTCTCACCTCTCCTAGAGAGTGCTATGACAGGAATATCCTCACTCTGACTATTCCTCGTTCACGGGGCCCTGTTCCCCGACTTCCACTAAAGGTGTGCTGTCCCTTTAGGGTAGAGCGCCTCTGGGGCCCGGTTGGCACCCAGGCTCAATGGAGCACTGCCCCCCTCCTCTGCTGCAGGCCAAAGAGGAAGTGCCACTCCCTGCAAGCACTTTTATTACAGCACTGCAGGGGTGGGTCACAACCTGTAACCAATAATATGACACATTATAGCCACCTGGACTTTAGTCCAATAGCAGGTAGCTACTGTAAGGGCAAGGGAAGAAGCCATAAGGGCCATGCTACTTATGGGTCCCTACACATGAAAAACTGCAGGCAAGGGAGAGCATGGTAAAAATCTTATTGTGCAGTTTTTCTTTGAAAATACAGCATTGATGTTGCTGGACTACACATAGGCGGATTTTCATTAAGGATTGGGGAGGCTAAGCCTTCCCAAAACTGTTTGCATGAAAAATTTAAAGAATATTTCAAAGAAAAAAAATTAAAAACCTCTGACTAACCAATGTGTCTATTTGAGTTTGTCTGGGGGAGGGGCAATGGGTGCTGCTGGGGTCACATCTTCACAGCTCTCACTGTTAAAAACCCCTTTCAAATATTTAGGTTGAACCTCTTTTATTCTAATCGGAAAGGGTGACCTTGTGTCAGCTGGAAAGACCTACTGGTAAATAAAGCATTAGAGAGATTATTATATGATCCTACTTATATATTTATACATAGTTATACAAGCCACTGAAGGAACTGGCAAAAAGAATGGATAATTTAGAGAAAACTCATTTGTTTGAGGGTCTGGATGCCAGTTAGGCTACTTTGCCAATGTAAAGTACCGGTTGCCATTTTAAAGTGACTTTTGGCTTCTTTAATAAAAGAATATTATGAGATTTTTTTGGTTTCCAGATCCACTGCTTTAAAGGTACACAAACACCTTTGGGATAAATCTTCACTTGATTTATTCAGTGAGGCCTGTGGGTCTATAATGTTGTCTCCAAAATAACTCTGTTACCTCCAGATGGGATATCTGGTACTTTATTTTACTATACTAACAGAAATCATTGAACTGATAAAAGTGATGATTGAATTCTATCAGTTCAGTAAGCATGGACATTGAGGGTTTGTAATTCTATCTTCTGGATATATGTAAATATGTAAATATAAACAACAGCATTGTAAGCTCTTTGGTTCAAGTATTTATATCTTCTTGTTTCCTTCAGATAATGTATAGCATTTCCCTTCATATATTTTGACTATAGGGAATGCTGTGTACATTTGTAGTAGTATATAAAGAAGTATGTGTCCTATGCAAGGCTGCTTACTACTGCAGTATACTTTGAACTTGAGACCAAGTTAACCAAGGACGAGATCTGAAAGTTGCAAGGGAAATGGGTTTGCTCTTTACGTGTGTATCTTTGTGCCTTTCTAGTAACAATAATCTTCTGATTTGGGCTCTGTACTTCACAACTATGTGCTTTAGGCTGCACAGGTTTGTGTTAAATCTTTTAGTGAATAATTAACAGGCAGCATGTGTATGCCCGTTATCAGATCTGAGAGGAAATAGCACTGCACTTCAGCTCACAAGAGTTGGCATTGTTACTGGTCTTATTGGTCATGACATCCATATTTGGAAGTTCCACAATGGTGGATTTTGGCAAAAGAATGAAAATGCAACCAAAGCCATGGTAAAAGAGTAAACAAATTTACATTTAATTTTACTTTAGGGAAAAACTATAGTTAGTTTTTTTTATTGCTATTGTTTCCTGGTACTCAAATGACTGGTGATGATTGGGTGGGCAAATTAATGATCAGAGCAAATGTCAAGAGCCAGGGTGGATGTAGAAGATATACACCACAAAACATTTTACACTATTAGTTAAAAATGTGATAAGGGTTTTTTTATTCATAGGAAAGTAGCAGTTCCATGCTGACAATCTTTTCAATGGAACTTTGTCATACTGGTCACTTTCCCTAAGATCCACCATTCTTTTTAAAAAGATTTAAACTTGTTGCTCTCCATACAGTACATTACCCAAATATCACTGAACTACAAATACTGCAACATTGCCACATATTTTCCAGGATTAATACAAGCTGTTAGCTGTAGTCTGCTTGATACAGGTTCAGCTGTTTCTATACTACCAAATACTTTGCAAAAGATACGCTTGTTGAACCTTCCCTGAGACTAGTCAGTTACTTAAATAAGTAACTGATCCAATTCCTGTCCCTTGGTTGCTTGCCAGTGACTGTACAATTTGAATCAAATACTGCAAAATGTGACTTTTACATTGTGAATAAGGGTACTGCTATACTTGGAAGGGATCTCTTTGCTGCCTTAAAACTATAATTAGTTGATGGTCTCATTACTACAGCACCAGTGCCTGCCACACAGCATGTGTCTAAAATTTCACCACAAACCAACACTTCACTGGGCTGTGCAAATAACTTTGTGCACAAACTTAAGATGAGACCAGATGTAAAACCAGTTCGATAGAAATTGAGCCAATTGCCCTACTTTATAAGAGAGACTGTCTCACAGGAACTAAAGAAACTGGTAGAGCAAAATGTGATTGAAAAATCAGAATCCTCTGAATGGGTTTCACCATTCACAAAACTGGAGGTATTTGATTGTGTGTTGAGTTCCATGAACCTAATTAAGCATTTGTTATGGATAATCATCCCTTGCAACACATAGAGGAAATATTTTCAGAACTCTGAGTGAAATTATTTTCAACCCTGGATCTTCAGAGTGCTTATCATCAAGTATCACTGCATGAGGAAAGCAGAAACCTCACTGCATTTATCACACATGATGGTTTGTTTTGGTTCAAGTGTGTACCTTATGGACTGGCTTGAGCACCGAGTTGTTTTTAAAGACTGATGTCTTCTATACTCCATGACATACCTGGTGTACAATGCTACTTGGATGATATAATTGTCTATGCTCCAATCTTCATGACAGGTACCTAGGTTCTCAAAGGCATTGATTCTGCAGGACTCAAACTGAACCTTTCCAAATGCCACTTCAGACAACCCCAGCTGTCATATCTGGGTCATATAATTTCACAAGAGGCATTACTGCCTGACCTTGTCAACACTGTAAAACAAGCACCTACTCCATCTGATTTTCAGACCTTACAAGCTTTCTTACCGTAGGTCTTACTTCATGGTATTCTAAGTTTATTCCCAACTATGCTTGTGGATCCACTTAGAGCACTACTACGTGGAAATTCAAGTCTGGTTTGGTCAGAGACTGCTCAAACATAGCTTTGAAATAGTGAAGCAGTTAATTGTGTACAGTCCAGCGCTAGCTTTATTTGATCCTGCACTACCCACTATGGTTACTACAGATGCTTCAGACTATGGCGTTGATGCAGTTTTCACACAAATCCATGCTGATCATTCAGAGTAAACTGTTGCATTTGCATCCAGAACATTTACAGAAGCTCTAGCATGAGGTTGGGCAACAGAAAAATGGAGAACCTACCTATGGGGTAGAGAATTTACCTTATGCATGGAACATAGCCCTTTAACTACATTGTTTACAGCAAAGGGACTAGGAAAAGCTGGAATGTGTATAGATAGATTGTCAGCAAGGCTACTGAATTTAAACTACAAAATGAAATACAAACCAGGTTTGAAAAATGTTACTGCTGATTGTTTGTCACATTTACCTTTACCTGCAGCTTCTGATACACTGGATGAGGACATAGAAGTTGTAGCACTGACTGATTTACTATCATCTACAGTTACAGCTGCTGATTTTTAGCAAGCTTGCCTCGCATGTCCAATTCAAGTAAAACTACGGGACATCTTACAAAGCAAATGTCCAAATGCTGAGAAGAAACTCAGTCCTGATCTTCAACCTTACTACAGGATTAGACATGAACTGTCATTAGTAGATGGCTATGTTTTCCGTGGAGCTCACTGCTTACTGTTACCAGAAACCTTGAGAGAAAAGCTCATACAACTTGCACATGAGAGTCATCAAGGAATTGTAGGTACAAAACAAAGACTGCAAGAACTATACTGGTGTTCATCAATGGATGCTGATGTGGTAACTACCATTCATTCTTGTGTTACTTGTCAGAATCATGACAAAACAGCTATCACATATACACCACCACTTCAGCCAGTACCATTCCCATATTGTGGGTCCTTTTGCAGATGCTCCTATAGACTGCAGATTTGCTATAACTCTGATTATACAGTAAATGGCCAGAAATTGCATTTGTTTCTCATATAACATCAGCTACAGTCTTCAGCAGAGAAGGTAATCCAAAGGAGTTATCAGACAACGGACCACAGTTTGTCTCATCGGAATTTAAAATCTTTATGAGAGAGAGGAATATTGTGCACAGAAAATCTTCAGTGCATTACCCACAAGCAAATGGAGAAATCAAGCGATTCAACAGAAATATGAAAGAAGCACTACAGACAGCAAATCTTACTGGGAAATCTTGGAAAGTATTTACAACATAGTTCCTACATAACTACAGAGCAATGTGCCATTCAACAACCTAAGCATCTCCAGCTGAATTATTATATTGCAGACAGATGCACACTAGGTTACATGTTGCAGACATCAAACTTCCACCAAATACTGTTCCTACAAACTCATCTACAACTGACATTGTCAAATGTCAACAAGCCAAATGCAAGGCTTATACTGAATGAAAACATGGTGCAAGAGAAGTGCACTTTCAGTCTGGATCTTTACTCAGAATTAAGAAACCAGGAATACTGAAATAAGGACAATCTAAATTTACTACACCACTTGAAGTGAGATGCCAGCAAGGACCATACACATATTAACTGTCTGGAATGCAAGTCGTCTTTGCTCCTGCTAGATATGACTTTGGAGATGTTCCATTTGATGAAGGACATTTTCCTACTCCTGATGCCAACCACAATAGGCCTGAAGAAAGTGAACCTATAATGAGAGAATCAGAAAACTACCTGCATGGACCAAGGATTATGTGATGTTAAGAATGTATATGATTGCTTTAAGATGCATACTGTTTAATTGTTACTGTTTATTATATTTGTCCAAATACTTTCCTACTATAGGGGGAATGTGGTGTTTATACAAATGGCCTGCGGGTGTCACTGTGCTCATTACTTGTACTAAGCAGATACACAGTACTTTCTGTACAGCTTGAGAGTGATACACTTAAAGTTACTGCTGTTGTGTAATGGCTGCATGAATCTGCTAATAAAGCACTGTTATACCCTGCTCATCCTCGTCTACCAAAACACAACATGAGGGAATACAGGGTTATGGAAGATAGCTCATGGCACAAGTTGATCCAGGGACTAGTCTGATTGCCATTTTGGAGTCAGGCTTCTGATGCGGTTGTTTTGCCTTCCTCTGGATCAGCTAGCAGTTAGGCAACTTAAATAAGGTAAAAAGGTTGACCTTGATGGATATGTGTCTTTTTTCAGCCTAACTTACTATGTTACTATGTTTCGGTATAGCATTATCGGTCTATTATTGTCTAACAACTATATCTGTTCACATAACTCCCAACTGTCCCATTTTGAGCGGGACAGTCCCACTTTTGACAGCTCAAACCGCAGTCCAGAAATTTTACTGAAATGTCTCAACTTTCTATTTGATCTCCAGCTAGAAAAATATACAAATATATATATATATTTATAAAAAATATATTTATAAAAAATATAGAACAGCTAGAAAAATATACAAAGTTTCTAAATTAATTGGATTTTGGTAGAGAGCCCAGAATAGATAGTTAGATGCAGTCATATGAAAAAGTTTGGGAACCCCTCTAAATTCTTTGGAGTTTTGTTTATTATTGGCTTTCAAAAGCTTTCAAAGTAGCAACTTCCTTTTTAATATATAACATGCCTTATGGAAACATTAGTATTTCAGCAGTGATATAAAGTTTATTGGATTAACAGAAAATATGCAATATGCATCATAACAAAATTAGACAGGTGCATACATTTGGGCACCCCCAACAGAGATGTTACATCAATACTTAGCTGAGCCTTCTTTAGCAAATGTAACAACCTCTAGACTCCTCCTATAGCCTTTGATGAGCCTTTGATTCTGGATGGTGGTATTTTTAACCATTCATCCATACACAATATCTCCAGTTCAGTTAAACTGAACAGCCTGCTTCAAATCATCCCATAGATTTTTCATGATATTTAAGTATGGGGACTGTGACAACCAGAATATTGTACTGCTCCCTCTGCATAAATGCCTTTGTAGATTTCAAAGTGTGTTTTGGATCATTGTCTTGTTGGAATATCCAACCCCTGTATAACTTCAACTTTGTGACTAATGCTTGAATATTTTCCTGAAGAATTTGTTGATATTGGATTAAATTCTTCTGACTATAGACTTTAACAAGGGCCCCAGTCCCTGAACTAGCCACACAGCCCCACATCATGATGGGACCTCCACCAAATTTGACAGTAGGTAGTAGGTGTTTTTCTTGGAATGCTGTGTTCTTCTTCTGCCATACAAATCGTTTTTTGTTATGACCAAATGACTAAATTTTTGTCTCATAAGTCCAAAATGAGTGTTGCTTGTCTAAATGAGCTTTTGCATACACGCGACTCTTTTTGTGGCATGAGTGCAAAAAGGGCTTCTTTCTCATCACCCTGCCATACAGATGTTCTTTGTGCAAATTGCGCTGAATAGTAGATACATCCTCTACAGCAAGATGTTCTTGCAGGTCTTTGGAGGTGATCTTTTGGTTGTCTGTAACCATTCACACAATTCTCCTCATATGTCATGTATGTATGTATGCTTCATGACCTGCCAGACCTGGATTTTACAGCAACTGTGGCTGGGGCCTTTCATTTCCTGATTACATACCTTACAGTTGAAATAGTTGAAACTGACAGTTAAACCTCTGCGATAGCTTTTTGTAGCCATCCTCTAAACTAGGATACTGAACAATTTCTGTTTTCAGATTTTTTGCTTTGATAATCCCTGTCACTCTTCATATATACCTTTTCTCATGTTTGACACACCTGCCTATGAAGTTCAAGGCTTAACAAGCTAATTCAACCAATTTGATGTTGCCAGTAATCCGTATTGAGCAGTTACATGAATTCAAATTAGCAAAATTACAAGGGTACCCACATTTTTGCACAGCCAGTTTTTACATTTGATTTAATTTCATACAACTGAATACTTCTTCACTAAACATCTTTGTTCAGAAAACACCCCAGTGCAACTTTTATCTTTTTTGTTGAAAGTGGAGTAAATTATTATGCAGGCTGAGAGCAGTTCCCAAAAACTTTTTCATATGACTGTACTTTTGTAACAGTTTTAGATAAGGAGGTCTCTTTGGAGAACTAAAGCTGGCTACACATTATAATATCCGCTCATTTGCTGATATCACTGAATGGATCTTTCCCCGAAATGCCCACCAAAGACATGGCTATATATTTGAGTTATCCGAACGTACAGCACTAGGGCAGAAGATTGGATTACAAAGAGGAGCAATGGGCTCCATCAGGTTGATCACCTGAAAAAGTAAACTTTCCAGATCGATATCGTGGCCAGATATTGATCTGGAAGACCTATCGGAAGGCCCCATACCCAGGCAGATAAGCTGCCGAATTGGTCTAAAGGACCGATATCGGCAGTTTTAATCTGCCCGTGTATGACCACCTTAAGACTGCTTTAAAATGAAAAAAGCCTCATTATTGTAGAAAGGTACAGCTGGCTAAACTCTTTTCTTTTTACGGTAATATTTGTCTCTTTCTTTAGAAAGCAATTCTTAAAAAATCACGCCTTAAGCTTTGGGGTTTACAAAAGGCTGGTGATGGTGATAATAAAAATTATATAGTACATAATTGTGTTTGTTTTAACCAGCATGGAATATATCAATTTAAAATGTTTCACTGTTTCGTTGTACGGATAAGCCAATAGTTATATCTGACAAGTGGCGTCCGGAAAAATATTATTGAGGGGAAAATATAAATCTAAAGTATTAACACTATAAGCCACCATGGACATGAAACTATCCATGCCAAAAACCAGTGTACCTGACACATTCCCAGACTAATGCCAGAATTTCTGTTCATAGTAATACATGTTGTATTGGTAAATATGGTTTACCATCTATTGTGTTAAGTACATGTGGCCTACTTGACAGGCAGCACTGTAGATTTATAATCTGTGACAGATAATTAAACTCATTATTAACTGCATGATTATACTGCATTATTGTATTTGTTGTTCAGACAGTTTTTACCTTGCTTGTGTCCATAATTATTTCAAGAACGTCCTGTACCGATTGTAGATAAAGAGCCTTCAGCCTTGTCGCAGAGGGAGGCAAGATTAACATCATTTAATGTACCAGAACATGTTCTTCTTTGTGCTGGAATTAGCATCAGTGGCAAATACTTGTCAACATTGAAATATTGTATTTAATTACTATACTACTGATCCATTGGGGCCTTTTGCTATAACAGCAAAGCATTAGGGGAACCGCACACCTTAGACTCCCAATAGCCTCCTTCTTGGTGCTTAGTGATGGGGGAATCGGCAACCTCCGTGCTAAATTTGAAGAATATCACTGGCACACAAGAGATGCGAAAAGCAGGGCAAGCCCTTGCAATTTTATTTAATGCGATGTGCAAAGTTTTGTCAAGCATGCTTGAAAAAGGGTTTACCCCCAAAATGTTGCACATTGCATTAAATAAAATTGCACGGGCTTGCCCTGCTTTTCACTCCTTTTGATATAACACATGGACATACTGCAAACTATCATTACAGAGTAGGAAACCTCAAAAGCATTATATGACAGACTATAAATTGTCATTTTGGATGCATCCAGAAAACTGCATGTTTCAATAGTTTTTATTTCTATTCAAGAAGACCCTAGATACACCAATTTACCTATACAACTAGGGGCAGATTTACTACTGGTCGAATTTCGAATTAAAAAAAAATTCAAAATTCGACCATGTGAAGTAAATGAAATGATCGAATAGAAAAAATTTGATCTATTGATTAATCGTTCGAATCTATCGATTAATCGTTCGAATCGATCGATTCAAACGATTTTATTGATCGAACAAATTTTTTTTATTCGATCAAAAATAATGGTCCCCAGTTCGGCAGCTTGGATCTGGCGAACTAGGTGGTAGAATAGGGGAAGTACTTTGACCATCGAAGAGTCGAATATTCGAATAAAATTTTATCTGAATATTCAAATTATTCGAATTTGAATAGTCGATGGTCGAATTTGCCTAATTTACATATTTGAAGATTCAAATTTGAATTTTATGCAAATTAGATCGAACTTCAAATTCTTCACACAAATTTTGTAAATCAAGTCATTACTACAGTTATTACAGGAAAGCCTTGGAGGGAACTGTTGCATGTACAGAATGCTAGTAATATTGCTGAATAAGCAATGTTTGGGAGCTATTCAGGTGATACTTTGTATCAATTTGCCATACTTGTAGCAATTCTGTTTTAAGTTTGTATATCTAGAAAAGCAGAATGGTTACTAATTTGAATGTGAAGCATGAAACAATGATCATATTCCTCTCAACTTCCTCATATTCCTCAAACTTCCCTCCAAGCCTGGAATTCAAAATTAAGCACCTGGTTTGAGGCCACTTGGAGCAACATCCAAGGGGTTTGTGAAGAACATGTTGCTCCAAGCCACTGGTTGGGGATCACTGATCTAGAATGACACACTGGAGTAACTGTAATTGTTTTCCTTCATTTTGTTCAAAGGGCTTATCACATAAATTGCATCTCTTTGGAGAGTTTCAGTGAAGTTCTAAGTAGATATTTCTTAATTGAAATATAATTGTACAGGCAAGCAAAAGAAAAAAATAAACATTAAACAATATAAAGAATGAAACATTGTGTTTTATATCTTCCTGGAGTGGAGGAGATTCCTGGGTGATGTGATAACAATATACAAATTAAATGGGTATTACAGGGGAAACTTTTACTCATAGAAATTTACAAGGAAGGAAAGGGTCATCAATTAACACTAAAACAAAAGGCTACTTCCTTGTGGGAGAAACAAAATTTTAAAAATTTTCTCTCTGGGACAAAATAAGTTTTAACAGATTATGAAGAGTTGGGATATTCAAGTGATCAAAAGGATGGAGAACACATTTTTTTTTTAAATATTGTGACACAAAAGCATTAGCCAACATTGGTTTCTCTGTATTACTGTATAGGTTAGACAGTCTCTTCAAAAATATGGGCACCGTGACTGAATTACATGTTCTGTTTTCTTACGTGAAAATAAGTTAATTGAAGTAATCTATATCATCTTTGCTTTACTAAAGTGATGGGTCAGAGGCCTTCTGCAATAGTTGAGATACCGTATGTATGAGTGCCAGAACAAACACACTATGCTCACTGGCAAGTGACTTCAAGGGCTGACAAGGACACAGATATATGAGGGCAGGATCAGGGGTTGAACACATACAGCAGGCCTATGGCATAGAATAGCAGCAGAAAATACTTCTTAGGTTTCAATTGCCCTCAATGCTTTAACAGCCTTGCAAAATATAATTGTTTATTCAGTTCAGTAGCCATAGGATAAACTATTAAATTTCAAGAAAAGGTGCAACTGCAGCATATAGGTTATATAATATATAATCTATATATAAATAAATAACAATATATACATTCTTATTAGTCTATGATCTACAAGTTTATTACATAAAATATAGCCTGAGACATTCAGTGAATGTAATAACAAACATCTGTTTTAAAGTTCAGGATATAAAATATAACATACTGTAATGAGCATTAACATTTGCAACATTTTTTAACACACTGGGGCTCATTTATAAATACTGGGCAAATTTGCACCTGGGTAGTAACCCATAGCAACCAATCAGGTAATTGCTTCCCACGTTCAACCTACAGCTGGCTGAAAAAAGCATTTCACTGCCCAGGTGCAAATTTCCCCAGTGTTTATAAATGAGCCTCACTGAATCCTGCATGTTGTTTAATACTTTTCACTTGCAAAATAAACTACATTTGGAATTTGGTTAGGGGTGCCAAAACTTTCAGAATTAGATTCATTCAGAATGATTTGTATTGAATTAAACCAATTTAGTTATATTTGTTAATTTGTTAATTGACTTCATAAAGCCAAACATCTTTATGGATCAATAAGCATTGATCAAATCCTAACGATCACAGATAAATTTCCCCTTTGGTGTTTATGTAACAGGAATACTTTTTGTCATACCCTTTGGAATGACAAAACAGAATGTCTCTTGGATTTTGTGTAGGATCTGCTTTGAGCAGAGCAACAGGAATATCTTATAAATCACCCTCAAAATAAAAGGATTGGTGAGATACTGATATTCTTGTCATCACAATGTAAACTGTTGGTCAAAAGGCTGATCCAGAAAAAGTATAGCTTTACTGTGTCTTATGCAGAAGAAAACATAAAATACTAGTTAACATTAACCTCCCCTACTCTGGGCTGTGATATAAACATTTATCAACAACTTCCCCATTTTAAAACCTATGGAAACTAATAAAATTTATGTTTTCTTTGTTCTAACTACAGCTGCCTGAAAAAGCTAATCAAATATTGGTTGCTATGGGTTGCTGCCAGTTGCATGAATGATCCACACAGTATAACTAGTATAAATGCAAGGTCATATCTACAGCTGACTACACACAGGTTAATCAAAGCCTAAGGCTACACACAGTTGCCACAGTTGGCAGCCTATAGCCACCGTCCTTGGCATGGCCTGCCAACCAATATATGGCAGATATTTGCACAATACAAATATATACATGGGTATACTATGCACTGTCTGTCTGAAACTGGACATGGGCAGATTTAATCTTGTATTTTAATCTTGTTAAGCTTGTATGTTAGGCCCAACCAGAAACTTATCTGCCATACAATGTGCCCTCCCTGACAACAGGGTTCAAAAATTCCATCAGTGTGGACTGTGCAGTGATGCAGTCCCGTCCTGACAAGCCTGCATAGTAACATAGTAACATAGTACGTTAGGTTGAAAAAAGACATGTCTTTTTTCAACCTAACTTACTATGTTACTAAGTTACAAGGGCGGCAAAAAGCCGCTCCTGGTAACTTTAAGAGCTGAATTTCCGGAAAATCAACTTTTCTAATGCAGAGAGTGATAGTTGATGCCTGCAGCGCGCCTGCTGATTGCTGCTCATAATGCCATTCACTAGGACAAAATTTTTAATGGGATCCTTTAACAAGCCTTCAAATTATTTGCCCACCACAGATGTCAAATTTACTAGCCTATAAATGCCAGGTTAAGATTATAATCCGTTTTTAAATATTAAAATGGCATCAGTTTTTATCCAATCCATAGGCACTATACCAGATGAAGCAAATCTGAGAAAATCAGAAATAGGGGCTGGTCTAAAACTGAACTAAGCTCTCTTAGAACCCAGGGGTGTATGCCATCAGGCCATGGAGCCTTTTTTACATAAATTTTTATTAAAGATTTTTAAATCATATCCTGAGTCAGCCATTGACTAGAATGAGCTGAACCATCAGTACAGCTATGAAGTGAGCCTGGCAACTCAGACTCTATTGTATACACTGAAGAAAAGAACTGATTTAGCACATTTGCCTTTTCTGTATCTATTACAACCACACTGGTACCATTATGTAATGGAGCAACACTCTGAACCTGCATCTTTTTAATATTAATATATTTAAAAAACTTTTTAAGGTTTAAGGTTTTAATGCACTGTTCATTTCCTTTCTTTGCCTTCCTGATTGCTGACTTACAACATTTATTATAGTGTTTATATTCATTAAATGCAGCTTCTGTCCCAACTGATTTGTAGTTTTTAAATGCCTTTCTCTTCTTTCCTATTAACGTATTTACTTCTATATTAAGTTGCACGGGATGATTCTTGATTTGTTTTTAATTGAAAACCATTTCTATTCTATTTTAGCTGAAAATATAATGCCCCAATCAATGCTTTGAAGGGCAGCCCTCAGGGCACTTAAAGTAACAACAAACAGACATACCGCTCCTCCTTTTCCACTGCCTCTGTCCCTCCAAAACAAAGTATAGCCGCTGATACTAACTGCCCAGTCATGCGACTCATTCGATCATGTTTCGGCCACACCATCACATCACGTCATATTTTCCCTCCAGCACATCCAGCTCTCCCATTTAACCTATTATGGTCCCATCAAAGATTTGCTTGTGCACTCATGAGCAGATCTTATTGTTTATGACCAGCTTTAGTTCTTATTTCTCAAGAAGAAAAGTCAGTGATACATGTTGTTACAAATTACAAAAAAAAAAACTAATTATACCATAACAGTTTCACATCAAGTCATGTGTGATGTATCATAGTTGAAAATGTACCCCATTTATAAAATACCTTTTTAGGTTGAAAATCAATAGCTATGTTGCAAATCTAAGCAAATATATATTTTTTTACATAGTAACAGTATCTATTTGTGGAAATAATCAAAGGCAAAAGTTTTGTATGTTGAAGAAAAGGTCCACAGCTTGCCAAGTAATGAAGATAACTTACGTCAAATCAAGTTAAGACAATGAAAACTTGATGAAATCTGTTTGTATAAAAAGATTGCTCAAAGCAATCTTTTGAAGCTAAAATTACATCTTTTGGGGAGTGGGAATGTAATCGTTATTATTATTATTATTACTATCCTCTATCTATACAGTACTGACATGTTGCACAATGGTTTACATAGTCTATATTAAAGTGGCAATAGATTACATTTAGTTTCACTATTTCTGTGGAGACAATATGCAACAATAAATTCTGCAGACATTTGTAAAGCTTAGTAATTTTTGTAGAAATGTTTCTCATAGGTAAGGTGTTGGCCTGTTAAAGAGAAAAAAACATTGAGAACAACTGTGTTTGCACCCAATTTCACCTTAAAACACACACAGCTGGGTCAAGCCTTACCACAGCAAAACACCAGTTGCATAGCAATGGGCAACAAACACAGTCTTTGTGCCCCCAGTAGTTCAACAATTTTTTACATGTTAATTAATATAGGTTGAAATAATCTTTAAAGTTCAACCCCTCCAGTTGACCACCAGTGCATATATATAAAACCCATAACTATACCTAAGCAACTCCTGTTGCTCTTCTTACTTTGTGGTGATTGTATCATATATTGAAATCCATGTACAAATTCTGTGAATATGATACTTGTCTGGTACTGGTTTTACACCAATAGGTTAGAAAGCATGTCTTGAAAAGAATAAAAAATTTGTGTTCTAAGCATCATACAAGCATGTTCATCTTATGCCCTGCAGTATTGTTTTCTTGCTCCACTAAGTCACATAATCGCACTATTTTCTGAATGTTTTAAGCAGTATCCTAAATTATGCCTCAGAAAGACAAATAAGTAGAAGGCGAGCAGTTAATAATGACTCTTGTTTACTTTTGTGGAGTTGAAGTGCAGGTCAGCCAACATTTTAACTGAAATAAGGTTGTATTGTTCGGGCAGTACAGGGAGTGATGCGGAAGGAACATTTAGGACAGGCAAGGAGGAAAGCTGCGTGGTGGTGGGAGTGAAAGGCAAAAGGATTTCTTAGAAGGGAGAGAGAGAAAACACAGCACTTTGAACACAAATACAAGCAAAAGATTGTTGTTACCAATAACACAGATGGATAAGTTCTTATTAATAAAGCCTCTCTGCTTCTGATTAAATTAAATTAAATTAAATATTAAATATGGATCTTCTGAACACATTTACAGCCACAGACAAAAATTGAATAGTATACAGTTTGTGTAGTGATTATAATAGTTTGACAATAAATTGCTTCAGCCAACCACTAACCATGAGTGAAAGAAAAGTTTTTGTGTTATCATTCATATTCTCTGAAAAATGGTTAAGAAATCATAAATTTTGCCAGGGTTTGTAAACTTATGAGTACAACTGTAACTAATATGAAAAAGTATTCTAAGCATTCACAAATGCCTCCATGATTTGCAACAAATCAGGACATGGAGAAGCAAAACACCCAGCATTTTCCAAGTTAAATGTTAACTGAGGCAGCTTAAGTACCAACGTTATACAGAACTTCTGAAAAGTGTTCCTTACTGATTTTGTAAAACACAATGAGACAATATAGCTTTTTTTAACCAACTAAACGGATCACTTAAGGTATGGTGGTCTCTTCTAACAGTTAGAGTTGTTGTGCTATGCATTAGGGATGCTCTAGGGTTGCCACCTTTTCTATTACAAAATACCGGCCATCCTATATGTTTTCCTTTTTTCCCTTTTAATAACATTGGGATCAAACATAATTTTTACTGGCCAGTTGGCAACCCTAGCTCCAGACTGAGACCAAATGTAAAATTCAGAAACCAAAGGGACAGTCACGTAGCAAGATTTCCTTGATTTAGACAGTGATAACCCATAGCCATGGCAATGAAACAAACTTGCATCTAGATCAGCAAGCAAATTTAATGCTCCAGGTTGTAATGGCCTGCACTTTACGTTGTTGTGATTTAGGGATGTGCCTAATCCACTATTTTTGGATTCGGCCGAACCACCGAATCCTTTGAAAAAGATTTGGCCGAATACCGAACCGAATCCTAATTTGCATGTGCAAATTAGGCGTGGGAAGGGGAAATCATTTTTAACTTGTAACAAAAAGTCATGCGATTTCCCTCCCCGCCCCTAATCTGCATTTGCAAACTAAGATTCAGTTCGGCCGGGAAGAAGGATTTGGCCGATTTTGAATCCTGGCTGAATCCCGAACCGAATCCTGGATTCGGTGCATCCCTATTGTGATTGAATCATTTGGCCATTGATCTGATATTCTCTGGATCAACTTGTACCAAGAGTTATTTTTAGTAACCCTGTATTTTTGTGCTTGCTAAAAAGCTATCCAACCCCTTCTGCTAGTACAACTTATTCAGGGAGAGAGCTCCACATCTTCACAGTTCTCACTTTTACAAAAAAACCTTTCCATATAATAAGATGGAACATCCTTTCTTGTAATTGGAATGAATGAGTAGGCTGGAATGTCCTACTGGTAAATAAAACATTAGAGAGTTTATTATATGGTCCTTTTATATATTAATACATAGTTAACATAGGCAGGGCCGCCATCAGGGGGGGACAGGGGGGACAAGTGTCCCGGGCCCAGGGCTGAAGGGGGGCCTGGCAGTGCTGCATTTTCCCAAGAGCCGGGCCCCCCTTACCAGCGCCGAGCCTGTGCGGCTTCTTCCGATGTGGATTGCGGAAGTGCCGAACAGACAGGAAGGAGCCGACACTGAAGTCCTGAAGTGACAGAAAGACCCGAAGTCACAAGGGAGCCGACACTGAAGTCCTGAAGCCACGAGTTCAATTCTACCGACACCAATGTGGGTTTTTTTTTTGGTTTTTTTTAATCCCCTGGCCTCAAATGTTTTCTTTTAATACTCTATAGGCCCCTGCCACCAATTTTTTTTAACTTGTATGAGGGGCTCTGGCACCAATGCTTTTTTTTAAAAAAAAAACTTTTATGGGGGGGGGGGCCTGGCACCAATTTTTTTTTTTACTTATAAAGGAGCCCTTGGGGGGTTCCTTTTTTAGCGCTGATATCTGTGTGGTCTTTTTAACTTTGATGTGGATTCGGCGGGGATTGGGGCGGGGCTTGGGTGCCTGGGTGGGCGGAGCCAAGACAATTTTGTTGTGCGGGCCCCATGATTTCTAATGGCGGCCCTGAACATAGGTGAAAGGGTTGAGGAATACTTATCTTTGCACACCATGCAATGAAAAGCACTTTCTTATATGCAGTTACCTAATTTTTCGCTGAAACATCATGTTTAAATGCTTAAAAGTGTGTGCAAGAAGCCACTAGCTACCAAGATTTTGGATTTAAGGTGATGGAAGACATCCTGGCAAGGCAGGCTAGAGAGCAGGGGGGGAGGGGGTCACCAGAACAAACGTATGGAAGATGGGAACAGCATACCAGTCAACTAAAAAGCTGTGTGTATAATGAGCTTATCTATATCTTGATTTGATTGTACTTACAAGTAGAATGTGGCTTTGTTTTCAGTTTAAAATGCACCCTGTTTAGTGCAGAAAATAACAAAAACCACAAACAATTAAAACAAGAAATAACACAATCTCTTTTTATTGAGCTGATGTTGGAACAGAGGGTGTACGTTAATACAGAGCATACCTAAAGATGATAAGCCCCTTCCTCTCATTAGATAGCTAAGAAGTATGTCTAGTCTAGCAGCACAGGACCCTGCCTCGAAATAGGTAGGGATGTGAGAGGTGAAACTACAGAGGAAGTTGCTGGGTGACAGAGGAGGTATAAGGGCCTTGGCTGAATGGTCTTGGCAGGTCATCAAGTCAAAGACCTACTAGGCATTGCATGGCAGTCTGGGCAGTGGCGTAACTACTCCCTGGTGGGCCCCGGTACAGGATGGGCACCTCCATTCTGGAGTGTTGTTGGCATGTGTGCTGTAAAATCTCCCCCTAAATAACCACCTGCCATAATTATTTTCGTGGCTCCAATGGGCCCCAAGGGGGTGGGGGCCCTGGTGCAATTGCACCCCCTGCACCCCTGGTAGTTACGCCACTGAGTCTGGGGATGTCTTAAAATGGCCTGTACAGTGTCATACATTGGAATAAGAAAACTGCATTCCAAGGGAACCTCATTGAAGACAATAGCCATACAATCTTATATTTAGTGACATTAACCATTTAAGAGATTGTGGTGTTGATGTTCAGAATGTGAAGGTCAAATAGAAATAATAATTTTATGGGCTGTAAACAATGGATATATGCTCAACAAGAAATAATTATTTACCCTTTATCTCCACCCTCCAACACCTATCAGGTTATTCTGAAGCAATGTTATTAGGTTACATGGGTACTCCAAGGCCTTTAATAAATAACATAATGTGCTGCCTCAGGGTTATATTTTTATGGGCAAATGTTGGAGATGTTTGTTAAAAAAAAAAAAATCCCAAAATGTTTAAAGAAAATACATTCATCCTAGTAAATTAGTCTTGATATTTCAACATGGCAAATTCATCAACCATACTTGACAACAGTTAATGATAAACAGCTTTGCTGTACTTGTTAAATTCCTGTTCTTAAATCAAGCATAGCTGCAATAACTGTCCTTTTGTAAGGGTTGGATTAATGGTTTGTGCATGCCTGACGCAGATAACATCACATGAGGCCCAATATGCTAACCACCAAAGACAGATGTTCAGTGAGATCTGTAAATCCATGAACAGTTAAATCAGTTATGGTATGACTAAAATGGAAAATAAACTTAAAATGCACGCATTGTTCAATCAAAAGTAAAGTATACCCTATTTTTACGTATAGTTGGTTTCTTTTGCCATATATAGACTGTTAAGTGTAAGAAAGCAGCATGCAGTTCTCTACAGTTTTTAAATGTATTGGATGCTCTCATATTGAGTCCTTAAAGGGCAAGGAAAGTCTAAAATAGAATAAGGCTGTAAATGCTGTATTTTGTATACTTAACATAAACATGAACTTACTGCACCACAAAGCCTAATAAAACAAATTATTTATGCTTTCAAAGCCACAGGGGGCTGTCATCTTGTAACTTTGTTATACATCTATGCAAGACTAGACTACATACACATGCTCAGTGTGGTCTGGGCTTCTTAGGGATCGTCATAAATGATCCTACATGCGTTTGTGTGAGTACAGCCCCATTGAAAATAATTGAGTGCGTCTATATCTGCGCTCCCCTGCGGCTGAACGCAGCAAAACGGAACGCAGGGGAGCGCAGGTAAAAACGCCCGTGTGTAAGAGCCCTTAAAATAAATAAGTAGGAAAGAAATGTTATAAATTACGTTTTTTTGCTTCTGTACCAGCCCCAGGCAACCAAGATCTGTGGCTCTAAAGATGCCCCAGTAGCTCCCGATATTCTTTTCCGCTGATTTACTGCACATGCTCCGTGCTGCTGTCACTTACTGAGCTTAGTGACCCACTCATAATATACATAGAATATAAATGTCACAATATAAGGCTGAATAATAATTAATATGGATAATTGCTACATGGCCTAATAATCAGCCCAGTAGCATCAGGCCAATCTCATTTTCTGATTAATAATTCGAGACTACCCCTAAACTTAGCTTCTCAACAACTGCTCAACGTCCACTGAGCGAGTGTCACAGACACTTTCCAAGATGCTGAATATCCTTTGACAAGTTTGAAGTCCTGGATCATTGCTGCTACTGAGAACCTGGCGCATTAAGTTACGTATATATAATATGGCATTTGTAGCCCTATTAATTTTTAGAGTTTAGTTCTCCTTTAAGGGGATGATATTTGGAGGGAGAGAGGATGCCTACATTATGTTTATTATAACAAATATCTGTGTCAGTTTTTCCTGTGTGAAGGGTTTTTTGCACTTTAAATATAGTAAATAAGACCTATATTATTTTAACTGACTTAAAATCCCAGTTTTCCAACACTTCTTTAAAAAAAAAAAAACCTAATAAATGTCCTCCAGCTGGCTGACTTTGGATGCTGCAAATTCTACTTCACAAGCTGCGCACAACTGTAAAATTCTTTATAGCTTGTTTATGGGTTCTTATGATTTTGTGTAGGGAGGGGGGATACCTCCAGTTCCTTTATGTGACAGCCCTGTGAAATCTTCAGTCATCTCTTTCCAAATAAGCATATCACAATTCAGTGTATAACGCACATTTCTTGTCAACAGCTGTATAATGAGCATTCCTTAAGCAAGTCAGCAGGACCTCAGAAAAAAAACAATGAAATGTTTCTATAGCAAGAGTGGGAATTGAGGCAGGTACTGCACAGCTATGCACTCACTTCATTCATCCAACATGTGTGCCTATGTAAACTTTTGTTTCCCTGTCTGCGCACAACAAATTTAGCCTAGTCACTTTCAGCTGTTTTAAATCATTGCATGGTACACAGCCAAAACTAGCAGTTCAATTTGGATAACAGAAACAGGGGAACATCAAACACAAAACAAATAAGCATTAAGACATGACATGATTTAGATTAAATATGTTTTAGGGCTCAAACACAGGCGTTCAGCCATAGGGGAGTGCAGGAATAGATACAGTCAATTATTTTGAAGGGGGCTGCACTCAGACCGATGCATGTAAGAGCCGAACGCAGGCTGGGACGCAGCATGATGCATTTTACCTGTGTTCTGCACTTAGGGCCCTTACACACGGGCATTTTTACCTGCGCTCCCCTGCGTTCCGTTTTGCTGCGTTCAGCCGCAGGGGAGCCCAGGTAAAAACGCTCATGTAAGAGCCCCTTAGAAAGTTTATGCCTTGAAGTTTATAACTGGGGTTTAGGCTTGGGCCACACGGGAAGATTTCAGGGAGATTAGTCGCCTGGCGGCTAATCGCCGCATCTAATCTCCCTGAATGGCTTGCCACCCGCCAGTGCTAAAGTCGCAAGACAATTTCAAGCGACTTTGAAAAACAAGCCGCCGCTTGTGAATAGGCGCAGGCGACTTTAGCGCTGGCGGGTGGCAAGCCATTCAGGGAGATTAGTCACCTCAAAGACGGGGCGATTAGTCGCCAGGCGACTAATCTCCCTGAAATCTTCCCGTGTGGCCTAGCCCTTAAAGGGTTGTTCACCTTCAAACAACTAGTTGTTTTCAGATAGATCACCAGAAATAACGACTTTTTCCAATTACTGTCTATTTTCTATTTGTAACCGTTTTTCTAATATTTAAGTGTAAAGTGTCATTTTTCACCTTCTAATAATGGAAAGTAATTTGAAAACAACTGAACATAAAAAAGTGTTTGGACGGTGAACAACCCCTTTAAGGGATATTACACACGAGCGTCTGAAGCTGCACTCCCTTGCGTTCCGTTTTTATGTGTTCAGCCACAGGGGAGCACAGGAGCAGATACTTTCAATTTTTTTCAATAGTTCTGTACTCACACAGGCGCATGTAAGCACCGAAAATTAGTGAAGAATGATACTTATAAATGTGTTATTAGTGAATTAATTAAGAACATTTAATAGAATGTGGTAGTAATTGATTCCTGATATTACTTCACTAGCCATAAGTATAATCAATAATACACAGTGCATAGATTATCTCTACTCCATGTTAAGTTAGTCATGAGTCCTACCTGTATATGCTGTATACAATGTATATTATAAAACATTCATAAATTGCTAATACATTTTTTAAATTTCCCATGTTCCAATCCCCATTGCTCCAGTCCTGATGATGAAAATAAAGGGCAAATTATGGGGGGCGACGAACGGCAGTGGGCGTTGGGGCACCCATTATGTAAATCTGGCCCTGGATGATGCAGTTAACCAGAAATAATGCTGAAAATATTTGCTATGCTTACGTAAGTAATGCCACTTACAAATTTGTCATCACACTTTAGTTAACATGGAAGCAACATTCATTTTATTTATTTTTTTACAATAGAGGAGTCAGAGTTCCCAGACCCACCTCATTGCTGCACTGTTGGCTCAGCTCAGTCTACTCAGTAGCTGATTTGGGGGCAGATTTAGTAATGGTCGAATTTCAAAGTGAAAAAACTTCAAAATTCCACCATAAATTTTTTTTGGGGGGGGGGGCATATTCGAACAATCGCTCGACTTGAATGATTGCATCGTTCTACTTGAATGATCACATTGTTCGAAACGATCAATTTGATCAATTTGAATGATTTCCTCCAAAATTTCTCAGAACTTAGAAAAATTTTCAGGATAAGTCCTAGGAGGTCCCCCATAGGCTAAAATGGCTACAATTCAGCAGTTTTAAGCTGGCGAATAGTTGAAGTCAAAGGATTTTTTAAAAGGGCCAGAACTTCGAAAGTTGAATATTTTAATTTTTGATTTTTTTTCAATTCAAAATGAATTTTGGGCTATTCGATAGTCCAAGTAGCCCAAAATTTATTTGAAATTCGAATTTAAAAAATTTGAATTTCATTCGAATTTTCACTTCAACCCTTAGCATATGTGCCCCTCAGAATACGTTTCATAAAGCTTTACAAAAAATTAATGTGAACAAGAATCCAGGGTCAGATACACCCTTGGTTCTTAGAGAACTTTGTTCAGTTTTATTTCTGATTTTCTCAAATTCGCTTTCATTTGGTATGGTATGGAGGAAAAGTGATATCATTCCTATATTTTAAAAGGGATTACAATCACAGCCTGGCATTTATAGGCCTGTAAGTTTGACATCCGTGGTGGGAAATTTTTTTTAAGTACATTCTCTACTTGGAGTAAGGTTCTTAGTGGGGTCCCACAGGGCTCTGTATTGGGTCCACTTTAATTTAACTTGTTCATTAATGACTTAGGAGAGGGTACTGTACGTAATGTATCAGTGTTTGCAGATAACACACAACTTTGCAGCCAAATTAATTCCATTCAGGATGCAGTAACTTTGAAGAATGATCTTGACAAACTACCAATGTTGACGGCTAGGTGGCAGATAAGATTCAATGTAAAGTCATGCACCTGGGATGTAAAAAATATGCCACTTTGTATGCGTTTGGGACTCAATGCCCACACGAAGACTGTTGGGCCAAGTCAGGAATTAGCTTCAACTGTTCATGGGCAAATTGGCATTAAGCCCTGAAAGAGTACAAAGTGGCAGATGATGGTGCCCTTGAGCTCCGCTGAGCTGCTTTGCATTTTAGGGTCAGAATTTTTTTTCACTAATGCACAGTGCGAGGATGGAGAAGGGGGGGGGGGCAAGCAGTTAAGTATGCTTTTTTTGCTCTGGGAGTTTAGTTCTCTTTTAATTGTTCAGCAGATGATCCTATATTTTCTGTGCACCTGGCTCTGGCCAAACAGTCTGTCAGAGCCCACCAGGTGATAAAGGATGGAACTGAACATTTTAAGGCCTATTTGGCTCACAATGAATGTTTCAAAATTGGTCACAGATCTGTTTTGCAATCAAGTTCAAATTGCTCCTTTTCTTAACAAAATGAAATCTCAAATGAAATCATCACTGAAATCACGATTACATTCTAAAAAGCCCTCTGAGGAAGGAACACATTTAGTGAACTCACTTTTCCATTTCACAAATCCTTTAATGCATTTCTTCCTTTTACAGTAATACAGGACACTCTAGCACTACGTGTATTGTAACTGTGAAACACTCTTTGTATATACACAGCATCCTTGGACTTCCCCCAGCTTTCAACAGTGTACTGTAAACGTACTCTGAATGCTTATGGAATTCTTGACAGTTGTGCTTCACAGTGATGTTTTAGGCACAGTACTGTTTTCACTCTGTTATTCTGACACACTGTTGCTGGGAAAATTGTCTAACTATTTTGGCCCTAGCTATTATTCATATGTTCCTGCGAGTAAAAAACGAAAAAAAAAAAAGAATTATATATATATATATATATATATATATATATATATATATATAGCTTGTACACACACATTATGTTCCTGTCAGTAAATTCTCTCTGTCTCTCTCTGTCTGTCTGTCTCTCTCTGTCTGTCTGTCTCTCTCTCTCTATATATATGTGTGTGTAGTCAAAAATACACACACACATATATATATATTTATTTATTTCCTGTTCCATGTACCAATAAACAGCTGCATATCAGCAGTATCCAGCTGGACATTCAATTAAGCCTACTGCCATCATTTTTGCGGCATTTGAAACATCACTCTAATCCCTGTTGTAGTGTTGACTGGATTTCCCATCCCCCATCCCCTTCTCAGGGTGGAGGAGCCAAAATACACTGACATGATACTAATGGCCATGTAAAGAGTTAATTTTACCTGATTTCCTCTTATCTACCACCCTGAATGCTGTAATAGAAAAACGAATTGTGACCTATTTAACATTACTGTGAAGGCCTCCAGTACATGATTCCATAACATGTGGAATGATTTTGTTCTGCAAACAAGCAGCCTGCTATATATAGAATGTTACCAACGTGCCATTACTATTTCTTTCTATTTTACTGCCAGCAGAATGTTAAGCAATTTGCTGTTTTACATCTTTGTGTGTATGACTAGAATTTTTGATTATGCCCATAAAAGTATTTTTCTCTCCATACCTTATCTCAAGATAGGGAATATCACTTTGAGGCACAATGAATTTTCATAATAACAAATCTTGATTCATGTAAGTGATTATAATTACTGGTGGTTAAAATGCATTGATCCTTCCAGATGCTCAGACCACTTGGTAAAACCATGACACTTGTTTTTCTAAGACATATAATATACGTGCCAAATTGATATAATTCACTACAGTTTGGTGCATTACAATTTTGGAAATATCTGTGCATAGGGTACTATATTGTTACATCCGCAGCTACTTCTACAGCTCAAATAATCCTTTACTCTATTCCCTTTTTAACAGGAAAGTAACAGAAGGATTGTGTCACAGTCAAAGCATGGTTGCATATTTAAAAGAGGAAGGGATGCTGCCAAAATTGTTACCTTGGCTAAAGGCATTCTCTATAGGCATTCTCTCAAGATATTGTAGTCATAGACAGAATTCCTCAGCCAATGAAGTAATAAGGCAACATTCCAAGCACACATCAGTATCAATTTATCAATATATGTGTAAAAATGTAAAAAAAAAATATATCCTGCATGATAAACGATGGCCTCATACTTTAGTGTATAACGGAAAATAAATTAAATTTAATCCCATCTTATAAAAAAGGGTGTGTATCTTTTTTAAATGATTAAAACAAGAGACAAGCTGTATTGGGATACGCTGTTCATGCTGGAAGACTTTGGAAATGACAGTTCATTATCTATTTAATTAAATAAAGGTTAAAAAAAAAAAACTTTGAGAGCATGACCAAGTATAATGGGTGCATTTCATGGAACCTTGCTGAACAATTCTTCAGTATTGTGTGTCTTTATATGTTTAGCCCCAAGTCAATGACACAGCTCCCCAATATAAGTCTATATAAGGAATTATTTTCTGTTTTCTTCATGCATACTAAAGCACAACCAAAGAAGGAAGGAAAAGGATCAGTGTTTTTGAATACAGTCTTTTCTAGCATTTAGATGCTAATGCCAAGCCACAGCATACAATGACTTGTGCTTGGCACAAAGGTTTTATATTTATTTATTCAAGGGAAGATAGCATAGGTAGATAATACTTTCTTAAGGGGTTTGGAGAGTAAGGAGGAAACTGCCATATCAAATTAACTCTGGTTGAAGGCCACACCACCCATTACTTGCCAACCTAAAGGAAACAGTCCTGAAGTTGGTTAAGACAAGTAACAGTATTTGAACATTGTAATTAATAACCAGTACAATTTTGTTTTCACCCATGGAATGAATTTATGAAAATCCTTACAAAAGAACGGTGATAGGCTATATTCGAAATATCAGACAAGCTGGCCCATACTGAGAAATGACCAGAAAGTGGACAGTAACAAACATTGTAATACAATACTTATAGATATAAAGAGATTACGTGCCATGAGCTTATAAAGCAGTATGAAGATGGTCCTGTAGAGCTCTACAAACTAAGTAGGTGAATAACATACAGACACAAATTGATGGGAAAAGGTAGAATGTGATTTTCTTTTTGAAAAGTGATCCCTATGGTGGAAGTCAGGGATAGAATTCCAGAGGTATTCTGCCCCTGAATTCCTCCATAGGGAACACTCTCTCATTCTTTCCTGGTTTAAAGGACCAGTAACATCAAAAAATTAAATTGTTTTATAGTAATAAAAATATAATGCAGTGTTGCCCTGCACTTGTAAAACTGCTGTATTTGCTTCAGAAGCTGTTGTGTAGCCATGGGGGCAACTAGTCAAAGGAGAAAAGGCTGAAGTTACACAGCAGATAGCAGATAAGCTCTGTAGAGCATAATGTTATCTGTTATCCATTACTTATCCAGTGCCATATCAGTTTTAACAACGCAGGCCAACACTACATAATATTTTCTTAACTGTTTGGTGTTATTGTTCCTTTAATGTCCCAACCAGGGCCGTTCCTGCCATGAGGCAAGGTGAGCACCTTGCCTCAGGTGGCAGTGAACGGCCAGTTACCAGGGGCAGCAAAAAGCCGCCTCCTGTAACTTTAAGAGCCGAATTTCCGGTCTTTAAAACGGAAATTCGGCTCTGCTAGTGCAGAA
Source organism: Xenopus borealis (assembly GCA_024363595.1). Classification (NCBI taxonomy): domain Eukaryota; kingdom Metazoa; phylum Chordata; class Amphibia; order Anura; family Pipidae; genus Xenopus; species Xenopus borealis. Next base: position 88,161,048 of record CM044431.1, on the reverse strand, counting down.
AGCACATTACATGCTTGTTGCACTAGCGATGCAGCCCCTTTTGACCCACTCCAACGCTAAACTTTTAATCGGGCAGCGGGGGGCGGCAGCAACCCACAGATCGCCCCTGGTCCCAACAGCTATGTAATTACACAAAAGTCTAAAACCCAACATTTTGCTGTAAAACAAAGTATGTAATTAATACATACTAAGCCAAATATATTCTAGATTCACAAAAACAACCTGCACCATTTTAGAATAATCTGAATGACTCTTGGCCACCATACTATACATGAACATATTTGGAAATGTTGTTAGCTTGGAGAGACTGTTTCTCTGTTTCTAAACTGGATGCAATTCATCAAAGTTTGCAAATTCAGCTTGTCCTAGACCACTACAACTGTATGATGATTCCTGCATGAATTTAGTGAATAGGCCTATGGCAACAATGAGATAGTAATATAGAATTTATTGAAGGTTACGTTTTATAAAAAAAGAGCACTTTAATGAGTTTTTGATTTTTGATTCACTTCCTATTTCTTGTTTCTTTAACACTTAAAACTTAACCTTTAATGTAAATCTACTATATATTTATTTGTATTTATTACTGTATTGAACCTTGTTAGCTCTATAAATGTATTGTTTTGCTGTCAAGTGCTGTGTAAATAAAAATGTAACTACATATTATGAATATAGAAACAACCAGAAGTCCTCAAACAAAATCAGTAATATTAATCCTGTTTTAGTTTCATTCCTCTAACATATTTCATATGTCATTGCAATTATTAACATATTTATTGTATCTGCCAAACAAAAATAAATTACATTGTCAAAGATACAGTACCACTGCATAAGGATTATAGCAATATTAGAAAATACATAGCAAGATTACTTTTGATACGGCAAATATTTTTGATTTGGGATTCATATGAATCGAGTTGTCAGCTTTTTCTCCATTCAAAAAAAAAGGTGGAGAAAAATGAGAGAGTATTTTCTGAAACCTCAAATACATAGTCAAAATGTATTTTTAAAAAACACGAAAAGTCGCCAGAAAAAAACATCTGCAGCTGTAAAAGCCGGCGCAGTTAGATAGTAGTAGATAGAAGTCAAAGGAAATAATTTTTTTCCCAGTTTATTAAAACATTCATGATTTTCATGCTTATTGAAAACTAATTTTGATTAAATTTTTTATTAAATTTTCAAAGCTGAATAAGCAAAATAAGTTTTGAGTTGGTTCAGAATTCAGCCAAATCTTTTGCAGAGGATTTACAGATGAAGCCACTTTGGATTGTGTGTTTGACACAGAATAACTTAACTCAGATATCCCATTTTTCCCACTTAACACAGAATATTGTGTCACAGCATCCCATCCAATTAAAGAGTTCACCATTGAAAACAATGGTGCTTTGGTATGCTAATGAAAAGGTTAAATGCATTAAATGAGTTAAGATAACTTTAGATAACACAGTTTCTTCAATTAACCCTGAGTCACAATGCCTTTAACACACAAATCCAAGTGGCTGCATCTGTAGATACAATCAACTGTCACAGAGTCTTTCAGCACTACTGACTACATTCAATGAATATCCTACTGCCAGGTAGCAAATAAATCCTCTGTGTTTCATTGGTATTTCAGAGCAGAGAGCAAGGACCAGAACAGCCTTCCCCAAACAATTACCACTAACAACTATAACACCCAAAGTTAAAATTCACAATGAAGGAACAGCAGTGAGGGTCATTGAAGAAAGTCACTCAGTTCTCTGCTTCATTCCCAGCAATGATAACAAGAAACCCAATTCTTTTGCAGAAGATTTGGTATTTGGTTAAATTCAAAAACTATGGGTTTGGAGCACTGGAAAAAAAGGAGATATAATCAATGATCACAAAGTCTTTCAGTACTAGTGACTAATCAGCCAGAAGCCATTATTAAACTCAGTGAAGAACCTACTGCCAGGTAGAATATCAATCCTCTGTGTTTCATTAGTATTAGGCTAGGGACAGACAGGGCGATTCGGGGAGATTCTGTCGCCTGGCGTTTAATAGCAGGCGACAATCTCCCCGAACTTCCTTCTCCCTGTCTGTCGCTAGTTTAAATGACAAAGCGCCAGCGCTGTGCACACGTGGTGCGGCGATTTCCGGAATCGCCCGAAGTTACTTCGTGAGGAAACTTTGGGCGATTCCGGAAATCGCCGCGCCGCGTGTGCACTGCGCTGGCGCTTTGTCATTTAAACTAGCGACGGACAGGGAGAAGGACGTTCGGGGAGATTGTCGCCTGCTATTAAACGCCAGGCGACAGAATCTCCCCGAATATCCCTGTCTGTCCCCAGCCTTAAAGAGCAGAGAGCGTGAACCAGAACAGCTTATCTCAAACAAATACCACTAACAATTGTAACACACAACGAAGGAAGAGCAGTGGTGAAGAAGAAGAAAGTCTTTCAGTTCTCTTCTTAATTCCCAGCAATGATAACAAGAAAAAGAGCATGTAAAGGTTTTGGCAAGTCTGTGGGAGGATGCTTCAGGCAATTTGGAGCTGTGTTTTGTGCTACTAAAAAGCACAGCATTTAAACATATGACAGTACCCTTATGGGACATATTTCCATGCAGTACCAGAATTACATTACTCCCACCTCTGCAACACCTCCATTAATTATAAAATAAAGACAAGTATTGGAAAACAACAACCAGGTGGTCTAATACAGGCCAGCACTGAATGCGACATTGTTGTGCATGCGTGCATGTGGATCTAATCAAGTTGCAAGAAATTGCACTGGTTTACCTAATGTGAGTTTTATTTGCGTGAAAACTGAGTTGCATGATATATATATATATATATATTTATTTATTTTTTTTCTGAAGTATTTTCTATGAGGGGATTACATTTTTTGCGTCACAGCTCTGACAAAAGCATTTGTTTTCACAACACCAACATTAAAATTATGAAATTATGCCATATATAAAGCAACTTGCAATGGCAAAGACAAAAAAGCCAGCAGGTACGGTGTGTACCAAATCTCTTTCACTGAATGATTTCCACTGGAACAAAAATCTATGTACAACTGCCAAGCAGCTGGAATCTGGATCTGTTTATCATCTTTGTAATCATCAGCACATTGGTATTAAGGAACTAATGATATTTCTGAGTGCTTCTTGACTTATCCAAGAATATCAAGTTAAACATATACCTGGTCAAGGGAGAACCCTTTTTACACAATGGCAAGAAACACATGGATATTTCAAAAACAAAAGTCAAAGCAAAGAGAAAGTAGAAGAGAAAATAAGGCTCAACTTTCCCAAATAAGACTTATGTTATGGCACCTTGATTATTTTACCACACACATAACAATATGTACAGACATAAATCCAATGTTGCGGTCCATTCAAATGTTCATAAATTGGTATTCGAGTTAGCTTCAATGTCTCATAAGGGAAATGTATGTTAATACATCGTTATCAGATTATTGCAGTTAGACTGTTACTGAAATGCATTACATCATAGTTTTATTTTTTTGGCTGAAAGTGAAATGCTAGACCACGAAGTTAGAAAATTAATCCTTGCAATATGGCTATCCATACACAAAAGCTTTACAAAACCACCACATATACTGCAAATGCAACTAATAGAAAGGTTTCCAGAATTGTGTTTACAGCAAAAAAAACTCCCTCCCCTATTTTGGTAGCAAAAATATAGACTTCAAGCATAAACCATGTTGACGAGAGAGCAAAGACACAATGATTTAATATTTATTTAGTTAAATAAATATTTGTATTTTAAAAGCAGTACAAAGAAATGGCTTCAGCCAGAGAAATGATACACATGCAAGTCTATGCACATAATTATGTACACAAAAAAACTGGAGCATCAACATCACTAAAAACGCAAGTCTTTGCACATAATTAAGTACAAAAAATTGGAGCATCAACACCATTAAAAAGGAAATTTCTACTATATTTATGAGTTTATAAAACATTTCTTAATTTATCCAAAAACATAATTATTATCCATTATCGAAAAACATCAAGAATGCTCCAATAACATCATAATGCATAACACAATACCCACTGTGGTTCTTGTTTGAATGATAACTGATTTTTAGACAGATATTTGTCAGGCAGGCCCATGAGTGTAACCTAAACACAGGCCAATATGTTGCTGACTTGGCCCAGAGGGAATGAGCCTGCTTTTATGGAGTCCTATTATATTTATGGATAAAATGTTATTAATTGCTTAAAACTTAAGCAAGCTGCTGCACCTAGATATTGTATGTAACAGTGAGACCAGAAGTAGAACAAAGCTGTTTGATACTGAACTATCTTTGTACCTGGGTTGGGTTCATTGATATTGAATCTTGGCCTCAAATAATCTTCCTGCTATTGCTGAGTAATTCATCCAATTTTCAAGATATAATAGAATTCAGTTATTATATATATATATATATATATATATATATATATATATATATATGATTTTTTTTCTAGAAAGGGTGGCAACCCTATGTGTGCACATAAAAACTTTTATGAAGGCCTCTTCTTAAACTAGTGATGAGCAAAAATTTTCACCAGGCATGGATTTGCTGCAAAACTACAAATTTAACCACCACAAATCTTTTCGTGAAACTGAAGCAATTTGTAAGGAGTCTCGGAGGGGTTCCGCGGGGACATGTGCCACTCCTGCTTGCATGTCTTCTCCTCTCCTAGGGAGTGCGGTTTATTTGGCTTGCGCGTGACATCATTGCATTTTTGGTGCAAAGTTTAAAGGGAAGCTGTCATGGGAAAACATGTTTTTTTTTAAATGCATCAGTTAATAGTGCTGCTCCAATAGACCTCTGCACTGAAATCCATTTTCTCAAAAGAGCAAACAGATTTTTTTATATTCAGTTTTGAAATCTGACATGGGGCTAGACATTTTGTCAATTTCCCAGCTGCCCCAGTCATGTGACTTGTGCCAGCACTTCAGGAGGGAACTGCTTTCTGGCAGGCTGTTGTTTTTCCTTCTCAATGTAACTGAATAGTACGCAGTGGGACATGGGTTTTACTATTGAGTGCTGTTCTTAGATGTACCAGGCAGCTTGTGTTAGGGAGCGGTTATCTGTTTACCTTCCCATTGTTCTTTTGTTAGGCTGCTGGGTGGGAGAAAGGGAGGGGGTGATTTCACTCCAACTTGCAGTACAGCAGTAAAGACTGATTGAAGTTTATCAGAGCACAAGTCACATGACTTGGGGCAGCTGGGAAATTGACAATATGTCTAGCCCCATGTCAGATTTCAAAATGAAATATAAAAAAATCTGTTTGCTCTTTTGAGAAATGGATTTCAGTGCAGAATTCTTCTGGAACAGCACTATTAACCGATACATTTTGAAAAATTTTTTTTCCCCATGACAGGATCCCTTTAATTATTTAAAGGGGCATTGGGCTAGTTTTACTGGCCAGGTCTTTTCATAGTTGCTGGGTGCTTTCTATCATGTATTCTGACTTTTTGCTTATCCTGCCTGTCCCTGACTTTCTCCAGTTTACTGCCTGTCCTGACCCTTGCCCGTGTATCGAGTACTCTTCGGATTGTGCCTTGTACTGTGTTTTAGTGTGTGTTTTAACATAACTCAACCACGTTCCCGTCTCCAATTATTGTACTGCCCTGCCCATCTTGTGTTTGACCAGCCTGTGACCCCTGAGTACACATCTTGTTCTCTATTCCAGTACGATGTGCAGTTCCCCTGCTTGCCCAGAACGCTCTCACTGGCCCTCTCCCGTTAAGACCTGGTGGCACCCGAGTAGCAGAGGGCTCCTACCGAAAATCGAATGGTGGCTGTTTTAGGCAGAAGACTGAGCCACGACCTGGACCTTGGGGTTTATTCTGGGTTAAGGATACCAATCGTAACACAATAATCGTGTTACAAAAAACATGGCGACAAAACACCCATTGACTTATAATATATTTTGCACTAAAAAAAGCCACTGTGAAGAAATGTCCCTCAGAGATCACTTGACCAGAAAAACTGCAGTTCTATCTGGACCTAGGAGAAGTGATGAAGTAAAAGACAGAACCATGAATTGGCTGCTTTACCCTAACATGCAATGCCAGAACTAGTGGTAAGCAGACTAGGCATGTGCCTAGGGTGCAAAGCTAGGGGGCGTCAGACACGTAACCCCTCTTTCTCCTACCCCTAGTCCGGTCGCCCCTCTCTGGTCAGATACTGGCTGCTTCTCGGCTGAAAGGGAATGCAAGCGCATGTCTATTTGGGCGCCTGCATCTATCCAGCGTATGCGTGCTCGCGTCTAATTGCACTCCATCTGTCAGAGATGTGCTTATCACTAGATATAATTCAAAGGAATCCTTTCAAAGGGAAGAGTTGTACTATCAACCCTAGAGAAGCAACACAAGAAAATCTAATAGTAAAAATTTGTGGAAATTAAGTGATATACAGGTATTTGCAAAAACCTGCTGACTGCCACTTCTAGCTCATCTAAATAGAAAATATGCAGTCTACGGAAGACACTGCTGCAGGGTGTGATACACTGCCTACCATTATGATCTCCAGCAAACAGAATACTATGATTTGTAGAGGATGACAGCTGAAGATCTCTGATATGAACCAGTGCTTCTGTTTTATGACAAAAAATTACAAAGAAGCAGATGGAGCATATTTGGCAACTATGAATTCATTTTATTTGTGGTTAACTTAACAGCACTGTTTGCTCAACACAAGCCACTAATGGTGAATGGTTATTGCCAAGGGCTAATTTATTAATCAAGGATTAAAAAAAGCACTTAGAGGTCAATTGGAGTTCAATTATATATGGAATGAAACAATAAAAAGTCTCATAGCAGACTTGTGCTGCATTATATAATATATAATTTCGATAGCACTCCTAAACATTAGACACTGCTTAAAAAAAACCCCAAAAACTAGATACTGCTGGTTAGGTATTCAGTTAATATTATTATTGTTTATTATACTGAATATATTGAAACAGTATTTTCTTATTTTAGGGCTCATTTACTAAAGGAATACAAAGTGCAAAACTGCAATGTTTTTTAACCACAATCCAACAATTCATCCTTCAACTCTTCCCAGATACTGGATGCACAGAGGTTTGTGTTTGTAGTGTGTGACTGGGTGCAGCATTTAAGTGGAGAGTATATATATATATATATATATATATATATATTCACATACATAGTTATGTACTACCATTTTGGGGGGCACAGTGGGTACAACTGCACTTGGCCAGGCCTGAAGGGAGGCCCGGCTGTTCTGCACTTTTGTAGACTTGTAGATGAGGCTGGCACAAGCCTGGAACCCACGAAAATAGTGAAGCCACAGTCAGGTTGTAAAAGATTAAAAAAACTTAAATTTATTTCCAAAATTTAAGAGCCATCAGCCTGACGCGTTTCGTGTCCAAAAGGCACTTAGTCATAGGCATGTTGTTGTGCTGCATTTTAGTCAGCCCCCCTTGGCAACACCAAAGCTGTACCTACTCTTCGGAAGTTCTGCAATGCTGAACTGCCAAAGTCCCGAACTGCTGAAGTTCCAAAAAGAGACAAACTCCGGAAGCAACGAAAAGGCCCAAAGTCACGAAAAGAGCCGAACTTGAAGTCCTGAAGCCACAAAAAGACCCAAAGTCAAGGAATGAGCCAAAGTTGAGAAGCCATGAGTTCAGTTATACTGAACACCAATGTGTGTTTTTTTTATTTTTTTTTAAAGCCATGACCACCAATGTATTATTTTAATACTCTATAGACCCCTTCCACCAATTTTGTTTTAGCAGATGCAAAAGACAGAGCCCTGAAGAAGTTTAAACTTGTAAAAAATTTTAATATATAACAGCATCAAAATCTCCAACATTACAGCAGCATGTCTCAAAACTTGGGTGCCAGCTTCACACGTTTTGTGGCATTTTTTTAAAATATTCTCTGGGGCACCCTTGTAAGGGTGAGCCCTGACCACCAATGGTTTTTAAAATTGTTTATGGGGGTCCCTAGCACCAATGTTTTTTTTTTTAATATTATTTTTGTTTTATTTCAAAGAAAGGCACATTGCTTTATACAGAAATGGCGGTTGTTGGATATTCCCTTTCTCTTTCTTGTTTGTGTGTAGCGATTAAAGACATTGTATATATAATCATGAACCATGTTCAATCTTGTTTGTTAATATTGGAATTAATAAAAAAAGAACAGAGAAATGAGTCAAATGTGAAATAAGACGAAGAAGGAAAAAAAGGAAAGAAAAAAAGGGGGGTAGAAATGAAACTTATAGGGTTCTTTTTTTTTTTACTTTTATAGGGAGTCCTGGCGCCACAGATTTTTTCTTTAAACTTATAAGGGGGCCCTGACCATCAATGGCTTTTTATAAGTTGTGTGTTTGCCTTCTTTAGCTCTGATGTCTCTGTGGTCTTTTAAATGTGGTGTGGGGTGGTTGGAATCTGGGTTGGGGCTTGGGTTGGCAGGGCCCAAGGAGCCCAAAAATTTTGTTGTATGGGGCCCTGTGATTTCTAATGGTGGCCCTGAAGGGAGGTGACAGGTACTGTGCTAGCATGCACTGCCTTTTGTGACTGGCACAGGAACTGAGGCACAACACTAGTATAAGTAAGCATGGTGCAAAGTGTGTAACATTTTAAAGAAATCAGTTTTACCCACATGTTAGCACCTAGCCCTTAGCAGAGCCATCATAACTAAATGCTTTTGTGTTGCATTGTGTACATATTGTCTCCCAAGAAGTCTGGAACTTGTGCTTGGCAATTATTAACTAAAAATCAAGAAAAAACTCCAAGTCATGATAATGTCTTATCCATTCGAGTTGCAGTGGAAGCTTGTGCAGTTCACTGGTTGATACTTTTGTTTCCAATAAATTACATATAACCAACCTAATCTCACATATATATAATTTTTTTGAGAGTGCTGTCTATGTTTTAAAAATCTATAATCTGACATCTCAATAAAATGTTAGCAAATGTTCAAGCTTCAGTGAGTGCTAGGCACTTGAGCAATCAAATTCACCCTGGGAAACTCACCCTGGTATGTATTTAATATAGTTTAGTGCACACAAGAGTGCACTAAAAGAATATACAATGTAGTGTACTGGAAAATACTAAACATTTTTATTTAGAATCATTTTATCACTTCTTTAATGTAAATAAATTGTAAATACAATGCACTCCCTAATGCCCTTTAGTAAATTCACGAAGTTGCAAGTGTTTGATACACTTGATAAAGAGCTAGCAAGCTCGAAACATGTTGTGTTAATAAAGGCACCTTTGCAGCAGCTATTCTGCGCTTTTTGTATCCACACCTACAACTTGCAACTTCAGACTTACTGCTCCGGATGGAAGCATTTGGGTGAGGATACTGAATTGGATTAATAGGGGTATAAGTATCGGTGACCTGTTGCTTTATTTAGTAAATTCACCCCACTGCCAAAGATTTGCACTTCACTGCAAATTGCAACATCATACCTCCTAACATTTTGGAAATAAAAAGAGGGACAAAAAGAGCTTCTGCACGTAGGAAGCCACAATATTTTTGACCATGTCCATTTTTGGGGCCACACCCCCTAATTACCATGTTAATTTTACAAACTCTGACAGGTTATGAAGGTTTGAACACATTTCTGTGTTTTTTTTCCAGTTATTACAGTTTTGCTAGTGAAGGTGAATTTCCCTTTAATCTGTGAGTCAAAATTCTCCCAAGAGACCTGTTTATCTTAATTGTTAGAATTAATTATTTGATTATCTTAAAATTGTTACTAAAGTATCTTAATGCACCTGGTGGCTGTTCTGGGCTCACTGTCAAAAGCCAATTAAGTTAGCTGAATAGAATGATGAGTACTAAGAAGTAGCAATAAAAATAAATATGTATAACCGTACAAAGCATTTGGTTTTAGATGGAGTCAGTGACCCCCTTGATAACTGGAAAAACTATAGAAAGTAAATAATGAAGACCAATTGGATAGTTGCTTAGAACTGGCCATTTTATAACATATTAAAAGTTAACTTGAAGGTGAACCATCCCTTTAAGCAGACAGGGGTCTATCTGTCTGACTTTCTGTCTGTCAATCTATCTTTTGATGTTGTGGGTCTTTATCAGGTTCCAACTATGGTGAACACACTTTTTTCAGCATGAAGGCTTTCCAGTGCCGCAACAAAACATATTCCTTAGTTTATTAGATCTGTGGAAGAATCCTGCATTCAGATTTTGCCAGTAGACTGAAGTAAATGAATCCATCATTCCTTTGTAACCATGTTATAATACGCTCAATAAACCATTATTTCCTATTAAAAAAAATCATAATCCATGCATGATCTCTAGATGTACAGTGTGGGGAAGCTCTCTAAAGACTTTATTAGCTTTTTACTGTATTTAAAGTCTCTTTCTATCTTTACAAAGCTTTTTCATCCGGCATTCCTTTTGCATTATGTTTTATGGACCCTTGTAAAAATATTTACAACAGTAAAGGCAAAAGGTCATTACATTAAACTGTACTTGCAGAAAATACACCAAAAATAATGCTTGTCAATGCTTAGCTGTTCAGCTGTAACAAACAAAGATTTCAGTTTCATGAAAATTGAACAGTATTTTATTTTTTTTTCAGATTAACAGCATATGTTTGCATACAGCGTTATGAAATGTTTTCCTGTATATGAAGACTACTACTTCTCCCAGATAATGTGCATCTCTATTTAAAGGACAAGGAAATATTCACTTGGGTGGCCCAATATGAATCCAAAATGCACGTTAGTACAGGTATGTGTTATCCAGTAACCCGTTATCCAGAAAGCTCTGAATTACTGGACACCATCTCCCATAGACTCCATTTTAATCAAATAATTCGAAATTTTTCTTTGACAAAATAAAACATTACAGAAAGGCCATCTCTAATAGACTCTATTTTATTCAAATAATCCAAAATGTTTCCCTTTTCTCTGTAATTATAAGATAATTACACATTTGAAACACAGACAGGGACCAGAGAACATCTTTAGGGAGCTACAATAAAGGTGCTATTTTTAAAGATAATATTAATTTAGCTCCTTGTAAAAGCAACACCATATATTACTCATAATTGCCTACAAAATTATGGTCTTTTCATTTATCCTATATGTCCCCTTTAACCCATCTACTGTAAACTGTATTTTCTCTTACTATGCATATGACATTGTTTAGAATTATAAATATGAGTTATATTATATATATTATGTGGTTTGAAAATGTGACACAGATTTATGCTGCTGCTTTTTACTGCACTGTGCAGTATAATTCACAAGCAATCTCCCACAAAGTACTGTGACTGAGATACAAGCCAAATTGTAATTTATACCATTTATACCTTACACATGCACAAGCAGATTGCCAAAGCAAATGTAGAAGAGCACACATCCTACAATAAATAAACAACAACTGATTTTGCAAGTCCATGATCCAGAGGCTGAACAGGGCTTTCAGACTGAGTGCTTGGTGATAGCTGTGGCCTTAAAAAAATCTAAATATATAAAATATTATAAGGCAGTGAGTGTCCTTACTGTTATTTGTACAGATTTTGCAACACAAATCAATGAATGCAATTGCAGTTTATTCTAAATACACTGGGTACTGATTAAGAAAATGTATACTACCAGGACAATAATGACATAAAACCATATTATGGGATCTCTAGCCATTGAACAACACAGTACTATTTTTAATTCAGCTGTGAAAGTCTGAATCATGACAGTTTTGTAATGTTGCAACATATAAAAAAGGGGTGATTAAAACAAGTCATAGACCACATTTCCCCAAAAGGGCTCCAATAATGCCTCATAACCAAAAACACAAAGCAGAAGTTGCTGTAGCGTCATATGGGATGTGCTATGCCTGTGGAATGCTGGCCCAGACATCTGACAAAAGGGAAGAAAGTTAGCATACTAATGCAATGACTTATTATCAGTATTCCAGAAGGAGCACATATCAGCCAAAAATGTATATAAGGTGCTTAGGAACAGGTTTCACAAATTTAAAAGATTTCTTTGGCTAGACTCCAAAGTCTTATTGAAAGCATCCAACTGAAAAGAATTACAGGAAATGCAATTCAGGATCCAAGCACAATCTCATATGATCATCTCTCCCAACTGTCCCGTTTTTAGAGGGACAATCCCTCATTTATACTGGAAAGTCACATTTTTTATCTGCACTGAACAGCCAGAAAAAGAAACAAAGTTTCTAACTTAATTGGCTTTTGGCAAAGAGGCCAGAACAGCCACAGCAGGAGATAAGATACTTTTGTACGAATTTCTAGATAAGCAAATAAGTAATTGTAACAATGTAAGATAACAGGTCCCTTGGGAAAATTTAGACTCACAGCTTAAAGGGCAATTCACCTTCATTAAAGGGATACTGTCATGGGGAAACATGTTTTTTTCAAATTGCATCAGTTAATAGTGCTGCTCCAGTAGACTTCTGCACTGAAATCCATTTCTCAAAAGAGCAAACAGATTTTTTTATATTTAGTTTTGAAATCTGACATGGGGCTCGACATTTTGTGACTTTCCAAGCTGTCCTTGGTCATGTGACTTGTGCCAGCAGTTTAGGAGGGAACTGCTTTCTGGCAGATCAATGTAACTGAATGGAACACAGTGGGACATGGGTTTTTCTATTGAGTGCTGTTCTTAGATCTACCAGGCAGCTGTTATCTTGTGTTATGGAGCTGTTATCTGGTTACCTTCTCATTGTTCTGTTGTTAGGCTACTGGGGGGGGAAGGAGCGGGTGATATCACTCCAACTTTCAGTACAGCAGGAAAGAGTGACTGAAGTTCAGAGTACAAGTCACATGACTTGGGGCAGCTGGGAAATTGACAATATATTTATTGATTATAAATGATATAAAAATAATCTGTTTGCTCTTTTGAGAAATGGATTTCAATGCAGAATTCTGCTGGAGCAGCACTATTAACTGATGCATTCTGAAAAATTTTTATTCTCATGACAGTATCCCTTTAACAAAATTGTAATAACTGAAAAAACACATAAATATGTTCTAACTTTCATAACCTTCGAAAGTTTGTAAAATGAACTTGTAATTAGGGAGTGTGACCACAAAAATGGGTGTGGTCAAAACTTTTTGTCTCTCTTTTTATTTCCAAAATGTTGGGAGGTATGATATGATGTATATATATACACTTTTTTTTAATTAATGCAATAGCCACTTTATGGTAATGATGTCACTTCCTGTTGATTGTTATATGGGTATAACAATATTATATGCATGGTTGCCTTAACCAAGGTCCCTGTGTGGACTGAAACGTCACGTCGCGTTGCGTCGGCTGTTCACTCAACTAGAATACACTATGTGCTTTGATTCACAAGAATTCTCGATGTTGCTATATACATGTTGCTATATAAATATATCACAATTAGAATTATTTGCTTAAAACTGACTCTATGGGAGATGTCTTCTGTAATCTGGAACTTAAAAATAAGAGATTCCTACTATACCTAATTACATATTTTGTTTGCAATATATTTTAAAAACAACAAATGAACCATTTAAGTCATTCTATGATGCCGCTGCAAATATACCTGAATTCAACGATTTCTAAGGACAAAACAATGTTATTAAGGAAGCAGATGTTTTTGTATGTTCCACTTCCTGCTCAGTGGAAAATGCAGCTGACCTAGAATCCTATTTCAATGCGACTGATCTGCATACTACCGTGAACTTCATACTAGCATGCAATTCAGTTGAACCAAAAAGTTGATGCAAGAAGTGAATATGATAAAACAAGTAGAGTTTTTTTGCAAGAAAAAGCGTGGGAGATATGTAAATTATAGGTAGCAGTCCTGGGCACAAAAATGAAAAGAATTCGATGGCACTCACCAAAAGCAAATGTGCTAAATCATTAGTGGTTTTATTTCGATCTCCAACACAACGTTTCAGAGGAACATCCTCCTTTATCAAGTGTTCTCCCTGGGCGATGAACTTGAGAAACACAGGGGATAACTATACACTGAATAGTGCATGGTCATAAAGTAGCGATATAAAATAATAATTCCTCTTAGCCCTCCACCAGCTGATCAATATGGATGCCTGCTGGGGAGATAACAAGGCCTCAGTAAGGCTGGGGACAGACAGGGAGATTCGGGGAGATTCTGTCGCCTGGCGTTTAATAGCAGGTGACAATCTCCCCGAACTTCCTTCTCCCTGTCCGTCGCTAGTTTAAATGACAAAGCGCCAGCGCTGTGCACACGCGGCGCTGCGATTTCCGGAATTGCCCGAAGTTACTTCGTGAGGAAACTTCGGGCGATTCCGGAAATCGCTGCGCTGTGCACAGCGCTGGCGCTTTGTCATTTAAACTAGCGACGGACAGGGAGAAGGAAGTTCGGGGAGATTGTCGCCTGCTATTAAACACCAGGCGACAGAATCTCCCCGAATCTCCCTGTCTGTCCCCAGCCTAAAGAAGTGTTCCTTAAATGAAAAATCTCTATTATCTCTTTATTGTAAGTCAGGGAACAGGGACCCTGTGAACAAGGTATTGAGACAGTGATAGATGTATTACCTGTAACAGTACACTAGTGCATGTAAGGCAGCACTGAGCTCCAACATGGGACTAATAGATTTGAGGTATCTATTGCTGATAATACCCTGGATTAAAGTGATAGGATCTCAGGATAGAAGTTCCCCTGAGGTTTCCACTGTAGGGGAGCTGGACCACCACTAAAGGTGAAATGGAAACCTACCAAGTCTGTTTTCATAGACATCTTATTGTGTTCTGCCCTGTGAATGATTATCATTGCAATCCCTATACTGCTATGCCAACACTCTAGTAAGTTAGGGTTGCCACCGGCCTGGCTGGTATTTTCGATGGTTGATCCCAATGTTATTAATAGGAAAAAAGGTAAATACATAGGAAGGCCGGTATTTTTTTCAAGAAAAGGTGGCAACCCTATACTAAGGGGCAAATTTACTATTATTCCCCAAAAATTATTCGTTTCTATTCGATATTCGATTAGCATTCGATTTTCGAATGTTAATCGAATAGTTCTAGGCTACCTTTTATTCGATATTCGATCATTCGATGATTGAATACAAATCTATTCGATCAGTTGAATAAATCATTCGACTGAACGAATAAATCATTCGATCATTCGAATTAATAACATTGTTTTGTCCTTAGAAATCGTTGAATTCAGGTATACTTGCAGCGGCATCATAGAATGACTTAAATGGTTCATTTCATCCTATTCGATCAGGACTTAGCCTCAGAAGCCTATGGGAGTGCTCCCATAGGCTTCTATTGCAATTCGGTAGGTCCAATCTGCCGAAGTAGGCAATTGAAGAAACTCAAAAATTAAAATCCTTCACTGGTCGAATGATCGAATGTATTCGATCGTTCGACCATTCCCTATTCGATGATCGAATATGCCAAAATTCACATATTCGACAAATGAATAAATCCTACGTTCGAAATTCGATCGAATTCAATCGAACTTTGAATCCTTCACGTGAATATAGTAAATCGCCCCTTAGTGTGGACTATCTCTATGTGTTTAATAAATATATTTTTATGGTTAAAGGGGTTGTTCACCTTTGAGTTAACTTTTAGTATAATGTAGAGAGTGATATTCTGAGACAATTTGCAATTGGTTTTCATTTTTTATTGTTTATGGTTTTATAGATATTTAGCTTTTTATTCAGCAGCTCTCTATTTTGCATTGTCAGCAATTTGGTTTCTAGGATACAAATTACCCTATCAACCCTGCATTGATTTGAATAAGAGACTGGAATATGAATAGAAGATGGACTGAATAGAATGATAAGTAATAAAAAGTGCAATAACAATACATTTGTAGCATTACAGAGCATTTGTTTTTTACAGAGCATTTGTTTTTAGATGGTGTCAGTGACCCCCATTTGAAAGCTGCAAAGAAACAGAAGAAAATTGCAAATGATTAAAAAACTATGAAAAATAAATAATGAAGACCAATTGAAAGGTTTCTTAGAATTGGCCCTTCTACAATATACTAAAAGTTAACTTGAAGGTGAACCACCCCTTTAAGAACTTGTGGAATCCATTATCTTGATTGTTTGCAGCAATCACAAGACAATGTCATTCCCTTCCTGCACACAATAATATGAGGGCACCGCTCAAAGAGAACCATGTTCTGCTTCCTGAACAGCATAAACACTATACATAGACACACACATACATTCACAACAACATTGTCTGACAATGACAATTGTGTAAGCATGCAAGCAGTAGCACAGATGGTTAATTTCACTGGACAAAGTGTTCCTTCAGGACCACATTGTAAATGAATGACAATACAAGCACCATTTTGTATAACCTGGGAAAATACACAGCCATGAGAGCTACTCATAATTCATCAACTTCCTATGTTGTGTGTAAAATCCCAGGGGCTACAGCGAATCAACTCAAGACGTCTAGGATTTATTGAACAATTTCTGAACACAGTTTTGTTCACCAACATATGTACTTTATGCTTCATTCACCATCCTTCTAATCACAAGCTAAGGCAGACAGTTTGGTACTAAACAACTGTTCTGTCCTACAAACAATTAATTAAGTTGTTGTTTTTCTCAATAAAAAAGCACCATTTCAACATGGCTTCAGTCACACTATAGAAAGTGCCCTCTGCTGCATGAGTTGGATTACATCAGCATGAAAGTTAAGTCATGCAACTACATACAATTCTTATGGATGTGAACTCTTTCCATACAAATGAAATCTGACAAGTCACAAGGTAATCATATGTTCATCACTCTTTAAGGATGAATGAGGATGAGACTGACTGACTCCTGGGGTCAGACCAGAACTGCAGCATGTAGAATCTGTCAAATCCCCAAAAACAAATCTAACTGTGTACTGTGACTACAGCCAGACCTGCACACTCACAAAAACAATGAGCCCACACTATAGTACCACACTACTTATTTATACACACAAAGCCTATTCACAAGGTATATATGTATAATAATATATAAAATAATAACAAACAAATGGACCAAAACACTAAACCTGTTTTTACTTAACATTCATAAATGCGCCAACACCTATACCAAATTATCTGCTGACTATTGCTTATTAAGGGACATTTTTAAAATGCATTTCATATAACAAACTATTTAGATGAAATGATTTGCATCACGCTCTATTATAAGGTTACAAAGTTGTAGGGCTAGGTACAATAAGTAAAATAATTTCAATGTATTAGAGCCACCTACCTCTTCTTCTGGGAGGTTGATCTCATCCTGGGCGCACTCCTTTTCTGCTATGTTGCTGTTCATTGTGGTCTCCTAGTAAGGGGCTTGTGTGAATGTCAGTTTGCACAGTGCAGACGTTGGCTGCACTCCTTTTACTGGGAAGTACTGGAGACAGACTGGAAGTTAATTTCAAGCAGTCAGGTTACTGGTTAGTTTAATGAAAAGCATATCATAAAGATCCAAAATAATATAACAAAGCTCTTGTTTTTTTTTTCTGAAAAAGAAAGATGAGGAAGTCTGTGGTTTGTAGCAGTGATAAGAAAAGAAAGCGAGGGGGTGAGAGAGGAAAGGGGGATTGCGAGTGACTGTTGGTGATTAGGGTTAGGAGCAGCCTTTGCTTTCTGAAGGGGAAGGGCTAAAAGGAACTTCAGAGCCGAGAGTACAGAACTCCCAGTTTGTGGGTGGGGAGCTGCTCTGTTTAGAGAACAGGGAGCACTGGTGAGAGAGTAAATCAGTATTGGGTACAATTTCTTCGTTAAAAAATCAGCAATGCTTGAAAAGCGTCTTCAGAAATTGACGATTTCCAGACAAGGTCAAAGGGTGAAATGCCGAGAGATAGAAAAAAGGCAGCAGGGTGACTGAAAGAGAGAGGGGGCGGAAAGAGAGTGATAAGCACACTGTGTGCTTGGTGTTTGTGGTGGTGCTATGCTCTATTACAGTACAAATGTACCTGCATGTTCTTGGTACAGCCTGACACTCTTCATATTACTTAAATTTCTAGTCACGCAGTTTAACACTTTCCCGTTGCGTTGGCTTACACCAAGGTGCGTGATAAAGAACATAGGAACCAGCAACGGTGGCGCCCCCTTATCAATTTATTTTTCCCACGGGGAAAAGGCAGCTAAGGCAGTGGCAACGGAGGAGATGTGAGCCTGTGGGAAATCTGTGCTACCACCACAGACAACAAATCTCCTCAAAACACCAACCAAACCCTTCACTAGCATTTAGATTGCAGCATGAGAAAAATTCTAGGGATTCACTGAATCCACTATTTTGGATTTGGCCAAACCCCTGAATCCATCGAGAAAGATTCAGCCGAATACCGAACCGAATCCGAACCCTAATTTGCCTATGCAAATTAGTGGTGGGACGGGGAAACATTTTTTACTAGTTTTGTGACAAAAAGTCATGCAATTTCCCTCCCCCGCCACTAATTTGCATATGCAAATTAGGGATTCGGTTCGGCTGGGCAGAAGTATTTGGCCGAATCGAATCCTGCTGAAAAAGGCCGAATCCCGAACCGAATCCTGGATTCGGTGTATCCCTAAAAAATTCACTAGAGTCAAACTATCAGAATGGTAGCCAAGGCGATGTGTCACTGGTTGGAAATCTCAACTACAGCTGGCAGCAAATCTCCTAAAAATACCTGTACCTCCACTAACTTTCTGACTGTGGTAAAATGTCTTCTTTCTCAAATATCCATGATAAAAGTGGTGGCTCACCTTTGAGAAAAGTTTTAGTATGATGTAGAGAGCGATATTTCGAGACCGTTTGCAAACGGTTTTCATTTGTTATTACTTATAGGTTTTGAGATATTTAGCTTTTTTTATCCAGTAGCTCTCCAGTTTGCATTTAAATAATCTGTTAGGTAGGGCCTAAAGACCCTAGCAACCATGCACTGATTTGACAGAGACTGGAATATGACTAGGAGTGGGCCTGAATATAAACATAAGTAATAAAAATTTGCACTAGCAATACATTTGTAGCTTTACAGGGCATTTGCTTTTTAGAAGGGTTCAGCGACGCCCATTTTAAAGCTGCAAAGAGTCAGAAGAAAAAGGCAAATAATGATGAAACTATAAAAAATAAATAATGAAAACCAATTAAAAAGTTGCTTAGAAATGGCCATTCTATAACATACTAAAAGTTACCTTAAAGGTGAACCACCCCTCTAAGTAAATTTTTAGTACATTATAGAATGGCCAATTCTAAGAAACTTTTCAACTTTTTTTTAATGATTTGCCCTCTTCTGACTCTTTCCATCTTTCAAATGGGGGCCACTGACCCCATCTAAAATATAAATGCCCTGTAAGGCTACAAATGTATTTTTATTGCTACTTTTCATTGCTTTTTTTTTCAGGCCCTCTCCTATTCATATTCCAGTCTCCTATTCAAATCAATGTATGATTGCTAGTGTAATTTGAACCCTAGCAACTGAAATTGCAAACTGGAGAGCTGCTGAATGAAAATCCAAATAATTCAAAAACAACAAATAAAAAATGAAAATCAACTGCACACTGTCTCAGAATATCACTCTCCAGATCACAGTAAAAAATAACTCAAAGGTGAACAACCCCTTTATCCAGATTACCTGGATGCAGCAATCCAAATATTTTAGTGAAGGGATCGTTATTTTCTGGATATGTTTTGCCCACAGGTAGCACAGATTTCCCATGGGAAAAATGTTTCCTTATCTGCCACTGCCCTAAGCTATATTGCATCATGTAAACTGTTTTACATGTGGTGATACAAATGTTAATGAATGAGCAGGTATTTTCAGCATATCTTTTTGCAGACGAGGAGATTTGTCGCCCACAAGAAAACTTTGCTACTTATGGGTGACAAATCTCCTCATCTGCGATGCGCTTATAATTCCTGGGTAGCATTCACTTTAAGGGCCATAAGAGACAAGTAGCACAGATTTTCACAGGTGACAAAAATCTTGAAAAAATGTCTTCTCCCACTTTTTTCCACGTTTTAACCAGATTACCGTATGTAAAGTGTTTTATGTACTAATCCAGTGTAAGTAAAGGGATATGTGTTTTCAAAAGTTTGTCGCCCACTAGAAACAAAGATTTCCTGTAGTTTACAAAGCTCGTCTGCCATTGTCCTTATAAGACCAGGCAGACACAGAATGCCATGTGACAAGAATTTCTTCTGATGTCTTTTCCCATCTAGACACTTAACCTTCAATCCAAATCCTTCACATGAAGAGCTTTGTCCTATTCGCTGATTGGGCAGACAATGGAGAGTGAACTTTGAACTTTCTGCTCACATGTCCAGTCATAAAATTGTTTGTTAGTCCTTCTGTTTGGAAAGCACACGAGTGCTGTAGTGTTCAATGCAGCAGGTAAGTGTGTTGGTGTTACTACTTTTATTAAAAGGAATAGTTTACCTATAAGTTAACTTTTAATGTGTTATAGAGTGCCATATTCTTAGAAAGGTTTCAACTGGGGGTCACTGAGCTGGCACTTTTGCTGTATGAGGCTACCATTTTATTGCTGTTATATTAATTTTTATATCTTAACTTTTTAGTTTACTTACTCATCTGCCAGTCCCTCTTTCAAACCATTGCCTTGTTGGTAAGGTAAACTGGCCCCTATAAACTAGAAGCTGATGACATTCCAAGTGAGAAGAACTACAGAACAAAAAGCTGAATAATTAAAAACATACAAAATAAAGAAAAACTGGAGACACTCTAAAAAATCAATGTCTCCTCATACTAAGAATTAATACAACTGCAAAACTTCATAAATTGTGTTTAGTCATAATGGATATGCAGCACAAAAGCAGTATCTTCACAAACCCAATCATTCAAAGTAGAGTATGCCAGGTTGTAAGGTAAGTAATCCCAAAAATAATCATATAAATACTGGGCAATCATCATTGCAAGTCAAAAACATTGTACATTTTTGTACATTTTTTTTTCATGATAAAGTAGCCCTCATATGTGTATTAGCCATTCAGACAGAATAGGTAAATGAATGTAAAATTGCTCAGGTGTCTTTTTAAATGCATATTATATTTATTTCTGTTTCAAAGCAATGAAGCTGTTCATTAGCATTTTGTAGCTATAGCGCCACCTGTTTGTCCGTTTCATTGACTGTAGGTCAGAGTGAAGAAGAGAGAAATGATCAGAAGGAAAACAGAGAACTTTTCTGATGTTGCTTTGCCAGGAAATATATGGGAAATGACATTTAAGATTCATGCTCTTGCATGAACATCAGAACAGATCCCTGTTTTCCTTCTGAATTATATTTCTCTGAGCAGTTAAAGAGTGGTTCACTTTTAACTTTTCAGTAGGCCTTCATTTTTTCTTTTTTATAGTTGCCTTTTATAGTTTCCTTATTATAGTTGTTCTTCTGACTATTTTCAACTTTCAAAGGGGAGTCACTGACCCCATCTAAAAAACAAAGATTCAGTATTTGTTTTTTGGATGGGGTCAGTGGCACATTTATTGTTACTTTATATTACTCATCTTTCTATTCAGGGCTTCTCCTATTCATATTCCAGTTTCAAATCAATGCATGGGTGGTACTGAATAAAAATGTAGCCAGCCGGGTTGCCTGGGGCATCTGGCTGACATTGCCCAGCACTGTCATGGATGATGACTTTTTTGGTTTAAATGTTTTTATTGTTTTCCAAATTAAACAAGCATGATTCTAACAAAAGATGAAAGCTGTATAATGAGGCACACCTATACCACTATTTTTAGCTAATTATACAGAAAGGAAGATAAAATATATTTTTTAATTGGAGATTTTAATCCCACGAAATGCAATGCAATGTAAATTCAATCCTACATAGGGTACCAACCTTTTTTGGGAAAAGTACAGGTCTTCCTATATTTTTTTATATTATATATATCATTAATATTAACATTCATATACTGGCATCTAGCATCCACGTTACATGGACAAACTATCCCTTTTTGTTTGGGGCATATTTTAGTAGCTTAATGCTACTAATGCGGTTTACATATATATATATATATATACTGTATATTGGTAAGGGGTTGAGTACAGAGGACCTGATGTCTTTGTATGAATTTTGTGGTCACAGCCTCACTGCACTTAGCCTAATGGTTTTAATGTAGTAGTGTATACTAAAACTTTTCCTCTTTTGCTATAGTTTGATGTAAAGTAGTTTTAACAGGGCCAGTGGCAGCTTTATTTTGTAGCTCTCACCCTTCCCATTTACAGTCAGGGGATTCCAGTGGTGGCCAATAAAAATGGCACCCTGCTAAAATCTGGCCATAGACACAAAGATCACATTGTACGAATCGAGGATTTATACGATTTATATGGAACGTGTGTGGAGAGTCCCAATATTTTTCATCCAGTGAAGATCGGTCATTTGGTTGATCAGACAGGTTAGGAAATTTCTGTCGGCTCCAATTGATTTTCAATGGGAGACTGTCACTAGCTTTGTGTATCGTACGATTGCTGTCAGGGGCAGGGGCTGATTTTTTCATTAACTACTTTATTTGGTCTGAGTAAGACTTTGATCTGAATGGTTAGTGGCAGGTTGGGAGATGGAAGTCTGATTGTACATTGATTCGTACGATCGGATCTTTGCATCTATGGCCAGCTTAAAGCACACTTGAAAAGCAAGCAAATTGCAGGTAAAACTGTGAAAAATGTATAATGAAGCAGTATAATTATTAATGGATGAGATGAAAGTGAGTATAGGACTGACCAGACCAGCGATGGCCAGCTTGAATATTTTGCAATATATAGACAAACAATCCCTGTTTTGTTTACACTACAAATAATTAACTTGTACTGTTTTCCATTTAACACACATCTGACACAAAACTTTATCAAGGATAACACTGTAGAGATATTAGGAAAAGCACTTTTTTGTGTGCAACAGCAGAGACTACTAATTTTGTGCCAAATGCAAGCCTCTGTAGTGCAATTTGATTATATTGCAAATTCTCTGTGCCTGAGATTTTGCCCTTGCAGATAAATTCCTCAAGTTAACACAAAAACATATTTCTTCCACTCGAGCAACTAAAGTAAGAAAACCTACAAAGGTCTAAGCTGGCAGCCCCACACTGTACAACATATTACTTGGTGATATACTTATTGGTCTCCAATAAGAGTTATGTATATCCTAGTTGGAATGAAATAATAGGTACTGTTTTATTGCAGAGAGAGGGGAAATCATTTTCAGAAATTTGGATTATTTGATTAAATCAAGTTTATTGTTAAAGCATACCTCCCAACTTTGTTTCTTTTTCAGGCTGTTCAGTGAAGAGAAAAACGGGACTTTCCAGAAAAACAAGGAACTGCAGGTTCAGCTGTCAAATGAGGGACTGTCTCTCTAATAATGGGAGAGTAGGGAAGTATGGTTATAGATGTCAATTATTTGATTAAAATGGAGTCTTCCAGTAATTTTGAGCATTCTGGATTATGGGTTATCTGTATAAAATGTAAATGTTTTTTTTCTATATACCCTACTATTGTACAGTGCTGCATAATATGTTGGATCTTATAATTGTTTGTAGTGTTAATAATAATAATAATAATAATACTGTTGCATGCTGTTAGATCTGGTTAGCTAAGGTTACAAGATTCTGAAAGTAAAACCCGCTGAGACTTTATTACCAGACATGATACAATGCAGTGGACTTGGTTCAAACTGCCCCAGACTGGCCAGTGAAACAGTCTGTTGAGGTTTATATATTATATGTTATCACAGTAATATTATCCTGACATGGACTCACCATTGCCTTGCCCATGTGTTCTGCCTCAGGAATCCAATCTATTGTTCTCTCTTCTCACATTTCTTTTGTACATACTTGCCTCTATCTTCTCTTAGCCCTTCCCATCTTTTCCTGTCTCTATCTGATTTCCATGCAGGTTTTACATTTTTCCTCCTCTACCCCTTTTCCTTTCTACTTGCTACTCACTTAACCACTGTGCTCACAGATGCACTTGTTTGCACGCCATTCCCTTCCATATTCTGCCCTTCCCCTTGCACATTCTTCCCCTAAGCTACTATTCTCCTTCTCCTTGCAATATCAGTAATAACACATAAGCAAAAGGCGAGTTTTTATTACATTGGGAAAGACTAAATTAATGTAGATGTTGCATAGATCTCCAATGCACCAGATTTGAAACTAATTTCTTTAAGTAAATCAAAATGGAATTGTCTCATCTGCTGAGGCCACATTGAATATCTTAAATCACTGTTTCTGGCAAGCACTCTTCTTACTGTACTGGAGGGCATAATCTACAAACTATCTGCTGCTTCAAATGAACTCTTAGGGGCAGATTTATTAAGGGTTGAATTGAAAATTAAAATTTTCAAATTTTTTTTATGGTCAAAACTCTATTCGAGGTTTTTAAAAAAAATTCAAATTAGATTTTTGAGATTTATCATACTGTGGCCCAATCGGAGAGGTCCAGTGACCAATTTGGTGATGTTTGTAGCCTTCCTGACAAAAACTAGAATTTAGTCTGAACGAATTTGAATTTGAATTGAAGTTGATTCGAGTTTTCGGCTCGGCAAAATTCGTCCGAGTGTTAGATATTTGATTTTTATAATAAATAACTTCCCAATATAATTTCTAAGAAAATCTAATTTACTAGAGTTAAAAGACACTCACACGAATTTGAAATTCGAATCTTATTAAATCTGCCTCTAACAGGGGAATGTAATATAAGTCGGTAAGGCCTCTGTGCGAACAATTTTTGCTCTGCGCGAATTTAATATACTGTAGTTTTTGCGAAAACCGGAAACTGTTTTACCGACCACTTCCGACAGTGGAAGAGAGTTTGCGAATTTTACTGCTTGCGCCAATGTGCAGTCGATGTAATAAAACTTCTTACTGAAAAAGTTGTTATGTTTGCTCCTAACGATTACAACACCTTCAAGCACTTCTTAAGGGTGCGCAATTAAAATTCGCAATGCGCAATTAAAATTCGCAATGCAATAACAGTTTAAGGAATAATATTACATTGCGAGATGTGGATTTTTTATCTTATTGATGCGCATTCTTTTGCTCTTTGCGAATTTAATTACATTCCCCCCTAAATATCTTCAAAAGCCTGAAAAATGTTTATTACTTTATGAATGAACCCTGTTGTTTACATGGTTGCTGCCTTTAGCATCGTAGCTGTCGAAATGCTGATATACAAAATTTAAAAAACTTTTTATGTTGGCATAACGTAGGTGAAGGAAAAGAAACAGAATTATTTTATGCCGCATAAAAAAAGATATTGGGTTGTCAAAAGAGAATTTTTATGCGATGATATAATTGCTTTAACATGGCAGACATACATGACATAATTTACCAAAACAATACTTTTTGTTTATTTATCACAGTATTAAAATAAGGCAACAAAATGCTACAACAAAATATTTTTTCATTGTGTTATTTAACCTTTTAATGAAGGTTTTTAAAAATCTGCCGTCGTTTAAAGGTAGGGACAGACAGGGAGATTCGGGGAGATTCTGTCGCCTGCTAAAAACGCCAGGCGACAAAATCTCCCCGAATCTCCCTGTCTGTCCCTACCCTTAAATGCACAAATTTGCACAAATAATATATGCCAGTCATTTGACTATATGTTTACATTAACCAAACAGGACTTTACACTACTTAATCTTAATTTACAAGCTTAAATATCTGTGAAACTACTTTGTTTACATTTCTAACATTCCATTTCCCTCCCCGGAAACCCATTATATACACAAACTCCTGACTTTATCAAGAGTTGATAAAACTTTACAAGAACAAAAATCTGGGTTATTCCATGAAATCTGTCAATCGAGTTTACATATTTCTATCTCAAGGATGCAAATAGCAGCCTACTAAATACACAGATATTTAGAATGGTGGAAATACTTTCCATCTTATATACTGTATGTAAACTAAATTTGTAATTGCAGACAGGATTTGCGACAGCTTTTTTTCTATGGATGTATTACACATCTATTCCGAAGGGGTTTTTATACAGTGAGAGCTGTGAAGATGTGGAATTCTCTCCATGAATCAATCGTACAGGCTGATACATTAGATAGCTTTAAGAAAGGGTTGGATGGCTTTTTAGCAAGTGAGGGAATACAGGCATATGGAAGATAGCTCATAGTGCAAGTTGATCCAGGGACTAGTCCGATTGCCATTTTGGAGACTGGAAGGACTTTTTTTCCTCTCTGAGGCTGGGTTTTTTTTTGCCTTCCTCTGGTTCAACTAGCAGTTGGGCAGGTTAAAAAAAGTTTAAAGGTTGAACTTGATTGACGTGTGTCTTTTTTCAACCTGACTTACTATGTTGCAGTGTACGGTGTTCCTGGTAAGGAATGATGGGAAATGAAGTCCCTGTTATGAATCAACACATACCTTTTTTTCTGAATTGTCACAAAAGTACACAGAAGTATTCATTTATTTGGTATAAATATGTGATTGATAAACTAGAAATACTGTTTCACAAAATACAGTAAGCACCATGAGATCTGTAGTCGGTATTTTGAAGGGCTGCCCGGTTCAATGCTTCCTGCCCGGTTTTCCAAATAAGGAAAACCGGGCGGGATTAGCTTGATTGACGCTGCGATCGGCCAATCGGCTATCGCGGCGTCATAGCTCCGCCCTGTGACGTCACGGGACCGCCCACTGCCGTCACGGGACCGCCCCATGACGTCACAGGACCGCCCCCCTGTCCGGCTTGAGCCACAGGGAAAGGTGGCAACCCTAAGTTCACTCAAAATATAGACTCGAATGAACCTTTTCACTCTGCGGACTACACAAAATGGACGAAAAGCCATAATCTTATTAAAGGGTCTGGCTTTGTGTTTTTACATTTTCACTTACACCTGTATGAAATTATTCCTGAAAAATGGGTGTATCCCTATGAAACATTGAATTTCACTGCACATGTCAGCCTGTGACTTGAAATAAAAGGCTAAGGACCTGAACATGTATGTGAGTGCTGTTTCTAATACCTCTCATATAGCCTTTTTCTATGGAAGCGTTTTTTAGTGAGTCAAACAACAAACTTTGTGCAGCTGTATCCCATGGGGTAGAGCCTTTTGGTTAAAAAGTGCAGTTCCCAGGAAACTGAGTTCTAGGAATGACACAAAAAAAGTAAGTATTCATATCCCTTTAACACAAGATAATAAATTGCCTACATTTTTCCTACATTCTGAAAGGTATTCACTATGCAGAGACTGATAACAGCTAAGAGTACAACTGACGTGAGAATCTGATCTTAGGTGCGGTTCTGCACTGGTTAGCTCCAGCAGGAGTAAAACATTCATAGGAAAGAATTTTTCTCTGTATGGAAAGTCTGATAAGCTAATGCGCAGTAGAAATGTTTTGGCAATATATAAATACATGATGAGGTTGCTTGTTAAGCAGCATAATTTTGGCAGCTACAGAATGACTCAGATTTGGTGAAAGTTATTAGAGCAGAAAAGAGTTTCTGAAGTGGTGCAGTAAAAAGAGTTAGTGGAGCACCGCCAGTGCAGTAAGCAAAGTACACAGTTCCCCACAGTGAGTTTCATTAAAGGTACATGTGCTTGTTGCACTGTCCTGTAGTTGCATTGGATGCTGCTATCTCCTTATCACATTCTGTTTTGAATATAGCACTGATGTACCTATTGACATAGGGGAACCCTGGAGCTATTGCCACCTCTGGACCAGGCGCTATTCAAGGGGTTTCTTCAGAGCCCTGTTTCAATCGCTGCAGTTGAGTTGCACACATAGGGCACACTTGCCACTTATTCCCAATTAATGGAAATTATACCAGAATTGCCCAAATTGGTAGCAACTGTGGTTGGAGCAGCACAGTTGTGACAAGTAAATTATGCTGGGACTCTAAAGAAAAACTCTGCATTGTGGGAAAAAACACAGTGGTTTTGCTTGAAATTGCACTTTGTGCAATGCACTTGCGCACACAAATGAACCATCTTGTATAACACCCTTGGGGGCAGATTCACTAAAGGACGAATTGGCTAACGCTAGCAAATTTTCGCCAGCTTTACTATCTGCAGGCGCCAATTTTCTAGCAAAAGAGACCATCGCTAGTGGTAATTCGCACTCTATCGCCAGGCGGCTTTTTGCTCTGGTGAACAAAAGTGTGGATTTTTCTGAACGTTACCTCTTTCACCAGAGTTGACTTTTCTACCTTAGACCAGGCGAAGTGATAAAAAGAAGCCAGATCTTCCTCAATCTTCTGTCACTTACTTGTCATATTGTGATTTAAGTAGAAAAAACATTTTCCTTTTTTAAGCAGGATTGCCTTCAAAAGTCCTAACTTACACTTTTTTTGTTGGGTAACTGGTTTTCTCCATACATTTCACAACATATGGAACATTCATTTTACAGTGGGCTCATGTGTAGGGCATTATATTAACTCTCTTGTCTTTATTAAAGTTTCCTGGACATGTGTAATAAAAAGTGGTAACTTCAAGCATTTGCACCAACTTTTATAATAAAGACCTCCATACAACTTAAAATTTCCCATCCTATGCAAATTGACCTAAGCGCAAGATCACCAGAGAATTTTTTTTAGGCACAAATCAAAGCTAGCACAGCTACACTACTGAAAAGCCGGTAGCCTTCGACGTCCAAGACATTACTTCGCATATTAGTGGATTAGCATATTAGTAGTACATTTGCACCTGGGGAAGGGGTGCAAAGCTCACACTGGTGAAAATTTGGCCATTAGTGAATATGCCCCTAAATGTTTGATTCTCACCAAAAAGGAAAATGTGGAAAACCTAGCTGTGTTCTTATGTGCCTTGTGCCATTGTCTTTTAAGGCAAAGTCTGTGATTGTACACACATGCAGATGTCAGCCAAAAACCTGCATATGCAGATTGAAATATAAAGAGCAACCTGGTTAAATAAAGCATGGTATATACCTAAATAATATTGTGCTTGTTGTGATTTACTCGTTGTCAGGGATAAAAATTTACTTACCAATGCAAAGAGCTGCACAGAACACATGAACATGCCAGTATAAATATATAATCACAAAATACTGTTAGCTGTATGACAGTATCAGAAACTAGTGATGACATTTCGAAAATGAATGGGTGAAAAAATCTTTTGCATCAAAACAAAATGCTGTCACTCATAGACTTAAATGCTTTTTGGCTAATTTTTGCCATTACACTAGGGTTTATCACTCTGTAGAGTGCCATAAATGAAATTATTCATATCAGGGACTACCTCATCAATACAATTATTAATATTGTCCTGTATTGTATTTTGCCTATTCTTAAAACTTAAAAAAAGTTTACTTAATTTTGCGCCATCAGAAGGCACTATTTTTGTTTAAACAGTAACTCCCCCTAGAAACAATGTATATTCCAATTTTGGAATCACTCCCTGAAGGCAGAATAACAGCAAATTACATTTATTGTGTGCCCACATGACATGTTTTGGGCACCAAGGCCCTTTTTGAAGTGTGTAAAATCAGTGTATAAAAACAAACAACTTTATAGCGCCACACTGAAAACTGCACCCACCTAATTCCTGGTGAACCCCCTAGAAACAGTCATTTGTTCAAAGGAAAATAATGAACTCAGTAAAAACAAGACTTTCCCTTCCTTGCTGCAGCTTTTGTTAGGTTTTGAGATAAGGAGCATTTCATTATATTGGGCTTATCTGCCTTATAATTTACCCCTTGTAATTTATCTCAGATTTTTAATTTTACAATAGGATCTTCTAGATTTCACATTTATGGGATATAATGAAATAGCACAATGAATAAACATTACATTTTTTAATATTTGAATTCGATGTCTTTGGAGTAAAACCTTTTTTGAAATTTATTATATAATGAAATAGCTCACCATAGAGGGAAATTTCATAGCTCTGTATTGGAAAATATATAGGCATATTTGTCAAAGGTTAAACTACTTGCCATCCATGATACATATGCCCCATGAAATTATATAGAGATGAAGAGATCTATCAACATCTAGAAAACTGTTGCAAGCTCTATTTTCACCATTTCAGAAATGTAACCCCCTCCAATCTCTCCTTTAATGGAATGCTGTATCATATTTTAATGCAAGTGGTGCAAACATGCCGCTCTGTAATGTTATAGGAACATAGCTAATACTGCATTACTAATTTTTAAGGTGAGGTATACAGTGATATTCTATATATTCAATATCACACTCTGATGGGATAGCTGTGATTTTACTACCCTCAAGGGTTTAAATGCAGGGGACTTCCCTACCACTTAAGTTGAACCGAAGAAGCCACTTGGATGTGGTGAATTGTTTTCAAGAAAAAAAAAACTCTTAAGGGGGAAATTTAATTTATAAAGAGCAAAACTTTGAGAAAAAAAGTTGCCTGTTGCAATGTAATATTCTTTGTTGGGCTTTTAATGCATTGCAAATCTTGAGCATTGTGAACCTTTAATCCCTGCTTTGGAGTTTTGTTAAATATTCTGTTGCAAAAAACGGTTTGCAATTGTGAAAATTTACACTGTGATTTGGTCCCAAACATTTCAAAGAAGTAAGTAATTGTGCCAGCACATTAGGAGACAACTGCTTTCTGGCAGGCTGTTGTTTTTCCTTCTCAATGTAACTGAATAGTATGCAGTGGGTCATGGGTTTTACTATTGAGTGCTGTTCTTAGATCTACCAGGCAGCTGTTATCTTCTGTTAGGGAGCTGTTATCTGGTTACCTTCCCATTGTTCTGTTGTTAGGCTGCTGGGTGGGGAAAAGGGAGGGGGTGATATCACTCCAACTTGCAGTACAGCAGTAAAGAGTGATTGAAGTTTTTCAGAGCACAAGTCACATGACTTGGGGCAGCTGGGAAATTGACAATATGTCTAGCCCAATGTCAGATTTCAAAATGAAATGTAAAAAATTCTGTTTGCTCTTTTGAGAAATGGATTTCAATGCAGAATTCTTCAGGAAGAGCACTATTAACTGATGCATTTTGAAAAAAAAAATGTTGTTCCCATGACAGGATCCCTTTAAATGTCCAGTTGCGTTTGACTAAATTCTACTAGATATTTCATTCCTATTGTTCTCCTAAAGAGCTGCTAGGGGGAAAAGGGAGGTGGTGATGAGTGATTGATGTTTATCAGAGCACAAGTCACATAACTGGGAGCACCTGGGCAACTGACAATGTCTAGTCTCATGTCAGATTTCAGAATTAAATATAAAAAATCTGTTTTTAAAAATGGATTTCAGTGTAAAATTCTGCTGAAGCAGTACTATTAACTGATGAATTTTGAAAAAAATAGGTTTCTCCATGACAGAATCCCTTTAAGTGATCTATATTTTTATTCCTTGTAGTTTTTAAATAAAATGCTTGTACTGTCACTATCCAGTTTGAAATTTAAAATGTCTCATAAAACGTGAATAATTAAAAAAAAGAAAGCCTTTTATGCATTTTATTAGAGTATCAATATTTGATTAACGAACCTCCTCTTTAACAATTTTCACTTAAATGACATACAGACATGGGTATCCCTTGCTGATTGTATTAAAATTATACTGTAGTTAGTTCCCACTGATTTCTGCTGCAGTACATACAAAATCATTTTGCAATCATCTTGTTTATTGCGTGATCTTTTTATTCTTACATACATAACACAAGTTTAAAGCAAAACCATAGCAAGCATTCAGAACCTAAAATGAGTACAGTGTGTTATAAATAAAAGTTCCCATGCCCATGAAAACCATGTGATGTTTTTAACTGGTTCAGTGTGAACTATATTTCTTTTCATTGCTAACTTTATGAGCTCTACAAATCAGGCCCTGCTGTGTTAGATAACTGTACACTGGATTGCTTGTTCTGGATGAGAGTTCCCATACGTTGAAAATGTTACCATTAGCAGAAGCACCTTTACAGGTTCTATTTAGGTACTAGAGCTGAACATTCCATTTTTAAAACAATCTGTCTTACTGATCTCCCTGCCCTTCTTCCACCTACATCTTAACCCACCAGTCATTTCTGCTGCGGATCACATGTATCTCAGACCATTGTCGGAAGTGCTGCACACAAGGGGGCAAATTCACTAAGATGCGGAAATTCGCTAGCATTGGCTTCACTAACGTTCAACCGCACTTCGCCAGGCGAATTTTCGCCAGCACTATGCAAATTCACTAAAATGCGAATTTGCTCTCAGGGTGGCAAATGTTAGCGAAGTAGCGCTACCGTTAGTTCGCCAGGCAAAGCGCAGTTATGCTAGCGATTCCTAATTTGCATACGGCGGGAACTTAAGCGTATAATAGAAGTATATGTTACAGCCACTACATTACACTACACAAGCCCAGGAAACCTTTAATAAATAAAATAAAGTTGTCCTATTGCCCTACATGTGCCCCCTGTATATTTGAGTTGCCATACAGATGCAGTCACTTGGATTTGTAAGTTAAATGCGTCATGACTCAGGGCTAATTGAAGAAACTGTGTTATCCAAAGTTATCTTAACTCATTTAATGCATTTAACCTTTTCATTAGCATACCAAAGCCCCATTGTTTTCAATGGTGAACTCTTTAATTGGATGGGATGCTGTGACACAATATTCTGTGCTAAGTGGGATAAATGAGATAGATGAGTTAAGTCACGACGCATTAAACACACAAATCCAATTGACTGCATCTGTATGTTAGGAAATATAGAGGGGAAGAAGGGTAACCCCCCCCCAAAAAAATATCGATCTTTTTCAGACAATCACCCTACAATGGTAAAACACGCTAGCGTTTTTTTGGGACTTTTTTCAAACTCCTATCTATTGTATTGAACTTCGCCAGGTCTGACCAGGCGAAGTAAAGTCTAGTGTAAGTGGTAACGTTCAGGAAAATTTTGATCTTAGTGAATTTGCGTAATTACGATCCTTCATCAGTGCGCAACTTCGCCTGGCGTAAGGGTGCGAAGTTGCGCAAGTCTATCTACTTCGCTAGCAAAAATTCACCACAGTCGGTGTTAGTGAATTTGTGAAGTTGCGAAATGACATCACGCTGGCAAATTAGCGCTAGCGTTAGACGCTTCGCGCTTTAGTGAATTTCCCCCAAGGTGAAGTGCAACTTATTTGCACTCAATTTTAGGGCTGCAGATAATTATACCTCAGGGTGCAACCCAGAGATGCAGTTGCAGCAAACAGGAGCTTTCAATCCATTTTTAGAAAAACACTTTTTTTGCCTTGCCCTGTTTTTGGAATACTATGATCCATTAGTGATAAGGACTAAAGAGTTCTGTGACAACTGTTTTTTTTTTTTTTTAATGAGTGATAGGCTATGGAAGCGTAAATAAATATACACATAAGTTTGCCTATGCCAGCTGAAGCACTTTTAGATTGTATGGAACTGTCTTACCACTGGTGCCAGTAAAGCTCCTTAAATATATTAGGTCAGCATGGTGTTAACAAGGTTTTTGATGATATATTATTAAGTATTATTTGCAGGAGGCCATCATCAAGGAGTTTAAAGCAGATGTAAAGTGCAAGGATGTTTTCCAGTGAAGCATTGCATTTAACTGGAGAATATTCGGTGTTTTATTGTTCCATAAATAAATGTATTTTTGTTAAAGGAACTGTAACTTTTGTTTAACTTTGTCATTGGTCTTGTCCAAAAGTTCAGTCATCATCAGGTCATATAATATGATGTGGATTAAGCAAAATATTTTTCTTCTGGCCATCGATCAATGTAAATTTGAATTACTTTTAATGGTTTTCTTTTCTGGATCATGTCCTAGAACAATTATGTGGGCTGAAGGGAGGCTTAAAAACATGCTTTTATTTATTTAGTCAAGAATATTTATTAAAAATTTTGTCTTTTTTTACATTTCAGAAAAGCTTCATAAACAGCTCATAAAAAACATTTTGCTATTTACTTTTATTAAAATGTACGTATGTCCAGGATGTCACTCCAAAAACCCTCTACCCTCCTTTGACACCTTGACCAGGTTCCAGTAGACTCCCCTGAAATTATTCACATATAGAGCAACACAGGATGTAGAGAAGTAGTCATTAGACATGTAAATCAGAGGTGGGCCACAGCATAATAGCTATACACGTATTGGGTCCATTATCAGGGAACCCTTTATCCAGAAAGCTGAAAAATACAAAAAGAAATCATCAAGGCTGTGTGTTCATTACAGAGCAAACCATACTAAATAAATAGTTTTTGTGTTTTGGTGAATGTATGGCTTCCTGTAGTAATTCCCTCATGGTAGATCTGACACCCTGCTTTGAAAGCAGAGGCTAAAATAAAGTAATTTCGGTCATGGTAAGCAAATGAACCCAGACCTATGAACATAGTGCTGACCTGCTCAATATCTTCAATAAAAATATATATATTATTATTATTATTATTATAATTATTAATATAATTATATGAATATCAATCAGTATTTGAAGTGCAAGCTGGTTAATTTATCTAACAGCATTAATGGGGCTGTTGAACTTCTAAACCATTTTCATTTCATTTGTTTTCAAATAGTACTGAAGAAATAAATACTTTTTTCAATTGAATTACAATTTTTAATACTAAAGTAAAATTTTTCACCATCTCATATCTCCCTAGAGCAGCTTGAGGAAGAGGGTCAGGAAGTCTTTAATCAATGTCTTTCTGTTTTTTTTGATCCACAGGATTGAGATAAACAACCTATTGGCCTTTCAGGCAATTGTATCGGCTGACTCTTGTCACTTGAGTACCTTGCACACATTCACCCAATAATTTAAATAAAGCCTGTCATATACAAGCCAATATATGCTGCCTAACTGTCCCCTCCAACAATTTATTTGCCCATGTATCGGGCCTCCACAGTGGACTGTCTAATATACGGCAGGTTTTTAAAATATAATTGGATTGTTTCAGCCAGTTGATGTTGTCCTTTCCTGACAATTCAGCTTAGGCCAACATTATGATCTGCTCATTGGACCAGGGGGCCAAACAATCAAATGAGATGAGTTTGGCTAGTACATGGGACAAGGTTCATATCAACACATTTGGCAAGGTCACCAAATAAGATGATATGCAGGCCTAGCTTCTGACAGATTGCAGCAGCATTGACAACTAATAAAATTTTAAATGATGTCTGTTACATGATACATATTAATTTGTGTAACAGAATACAGTGTGCAAGTGCAATAAAAAACCTACAATAGGTGATATTTTGTACTGCCTTTCCTATATTGCTGCAGGTTTCTGCATTCTGAAACAGAGCAGCTTCCCCCACGAAGACAGCACTGACTGCCTTACTTAGCACTGTATTGAATTTGCCT
The DNA here is from genome assembly GCA_024363595.1 of Xenopus borealis. Lineage (NCBI taxonomy): Eukaryota > Metazoa > Chordata > Amphibia > Anura > Pipidae > Xenopus > Xenopus borealis. The sequence continues at coordinate 88,125,898 of CM044431.1, read as the reverse complement.
CTTACCCATCCCCTAATTTGTGCAGCATTCAGAGACAAAGAATAAATGAAGAAAACATTTATAAAATCCTAATTTGGAGTTTTTGGATCAAATATTTGGACCAATTTATAGTTTCTCAATGTCAAGGAATTTACAGTCAAGTCTTCATCATCCCTAAACTATGGCAATTCTTTTGAAATATTTTAAATCTTTCATCAACTGCTTAATTTATTGGTATAATCCTCAAGCAGCTTATGCTCTAAATAACTGCATATTCCATGTGATCAACCCTGGCACAATGTTAAGCAATGATTTGAATAGTTACACAGTTAAAGGAAAACTATACCCCCAAAATGAATACTTGAGCTGCCTGCCTAGTGCTAGGGTGGAGCGTACATATAGGTACCAATGACAAAGTCAGAGGAGGTGGTGAAGTCCTCAGTGCCACGAGCAACTCTAAGAAGACAGCGGGATCTTAGGGAGATTAATGCATGGCTAAGAGGTTGGTGTAGGGAGGATTTCTCAGTTGGCTACAGACTCTTTGCTAGGAATGGGCTGCTATAGGGTTGGAAGAGACTTTAAACTAGGTGTGGGGGGGAGGGTTCAGTAAAAGATTCAGGAAAGACAGGTTAGATGAGATAGTGGGCAAAGGAAGGGAAAATGGTGGAGGAGATTTGGTTGGGGTACTGTTAAGGATAGGGAGGACCACGTCATATGTTCAACATGGTGCCAGTATTAAATGTGTTTGCAAATGCAAGGAGTCTGAGAGCTGGAGGTGCTGATGCTGGAGGGAAAATATGATGTGATTGTGTGGCCGAAACATGGCTGGGCAGTTATTATCAGCAGCTATACTTTTTGTTTCGGAGGGACAGAGGCAATAGAAAAGGAGGAGGGGTATGTCTGATTTAAAAGCTTATATAAAGGAGGAGGTTATGCTAGAGAATGAGGGGGCAGAAGTCTTATGGGTGGAATTCTTCACCAATTGTAAAGAGTCCAACAAATTAATTGTAAGGGTATTCTATAAACCCCCCAATGCAAGTGAGGAGGAGGAGGCTAAGCTCCTGAAGCAAATAGAAAAAGCTGCTAGTTTGGGTAATGTAATGATAATGGGGGATTTTAATTACCCAGATATTGACTGGAGCAACAGTACTGCCAGATCACTTAATGGGAATAAGTTTATAAACTTCTTGCATAACAATTTTATGGCATAGGTTGTTTAGGAGCCTACCAGAAATTTTTTTATTCTGGATCTAGTGATCTTAAATGACCCACAAATGTGCAAGTCATTGAATCCCTGGGTAATAGTGACCATAATGTTATATCATTTAATGTCTGGTACAAAAAACAAATATATACTGGGGGAAACAAAAACCATGAATTCAGAGTATTGATTTGGGCATTATGTTTTAAGCTAAAACCACAGAACAGAAATGGTTGTCATTTAAAAGTATATTAAATCATTACTCTTCTCAATAGGGATGGCGCGAACGTCGGAAAAAAAGTTCGCGAACATATTCGGGAACTTGCGTCAAAAATGCGAACGGTTCGCGAACGTCGCGAACCCCATAGACTTCAATGGGAAGGCGAACTTTAACAGCTAAAATAGACATTTCTGGCCAGAAAAATGATTTTAAAGTTGTTTAAAGGGTGCAACGACCTGGACAGTGGCATGCCAGAGGGGGATCAAGGGCAAAAATGTATTATAAATGGTTATTACAGCAGTCAGCACACAGATGAGAATGAGATCAGAAGAGATCAGTGCCCACAGCAGCTACATACAGAGCACTGCAGTAGAAGGTAGATTACTAGCCAGCAAAGCTACCTAACCTAAAATGTCCCTCAAATCCCTGCAGACTTGGCCAGTTCATGTATAAATACCCCTAGCGTTCACAAAAGATGGCCAGTTCATGTATAAATACCTCAGAGTTCACACAAAGATGTTAAAGTGGCCAGTTCAGGTATAAATACCCCTAGAACTCATAGCAGAATGGCACAGTTATTTTCCATGATTTACTACATTCACAGCTCCCTGGCTTTGACTGGAAAGTGGACCAGTAGCCAGCACATCATCCAGGCACAACTAAAATACAAAAGCAGAGCCACTGACCATGTGGGTGGGAGGGTGGTGAGCAGACTGCAGGCTGCAGTATTTGTGTTATAGCAGCTCCTTCCTTTTTCTTTTTCCCTGTGCTGAAATCAGGGAACTGTTACTGTACAGTCTCTAAACAGAGGCGGGCAGTATCAGTGCTGGCCAATCCGATCAACAGCTCGTGCTAGTGCTCTCTCCTCCTTGTCACAGCCGAAGTAATTGGATCTGGCTGCAGGGAATGTGAAGGGAGGAGCGAGCACCAAGGGAGCTTCCATTGGAAGGGGAGTGGTCCAGGGGGTGTGGGGGTGGTCCAGGAGGGAGAGCTTCCTGATTGGCTGCCATGTATCAGCTGGTCTGAGAGGTGAGAGGGCAAAAAAAAAGCGCCAACTAACGCAAACCCAAAATGGCGAACGTCGCGCGACGTTCGCGAACTTCCGGCGAGCGCGATCAGCCGATGTTCGCGCGAACAAGTTCACCGGCGAACAGTTCGCGCCATCCCTACAATTTATTCCCTTAAAGGAAACCTGTCATGATTGAGTTAACACTAGGAAGGAAATAAAACTTTTAAAACAAACCACATACCCCAATTTATTATGCTCAAATCTCACTAATTCTCAATTTATAACTACTTTTCAAATGTGCATGAGACACTAACTGAAGCCCTGACTTTCCAGAAAGTCAGGAGAGCAAAGCATCATGGGTAGACTCAGTACTGCAGACTCCTCTCACAATATCACAGGTTTGTGCAGTGGCTGGAGTATCCCACACAATCTGAATAGAACAGTAGAAGGTGTTTCCAATAATTCCCATAGAATATCAAGTCCTGGTGTGACATGAGTTATACAGAGCTTGTCTATCATAGAGTATACTCTGACTAAGCATGAATGAGATTTGGCAGTTTTTCCTTCTCAATGTAACTGAATAGTATGCAGTGGGACATGGGTTTTGCGATTGAGTGCTGTTCTTAGATCTACCAGGCAGCTGTTATCTTGTGTTAGGAAGCTGTTATCTGGTTACCTTCTCATTGTTCTTTTGTTAGGTGCTGGGTGGGGGAAAGGGAGGGGGTGAAATCACTCCAACTTGCAGTACAGCAGTAATGAGTGATTGAAGTTTATCAGAGCACAAGTCACATGACGTGGGGCAGCTGGGAAATTGACAATATGTCTAGCCCCATGTCAGATTTCAAAATGAAATATAAAAAAATCTGTTTTCTTTTTTGAGTAATGAATTTCAATGCAGAATTCTGCGGGAACAGCACTATTAACTGATGCATTTTGAAATTTTTTTTTAATGTGGCTTAATACAGATGTAAAGAAGTTAATAGGAAAGAAGAGAAAGGCATTTAAAAACTAAAAATCTTTTGGGACAGAAGCTGCTTTTAATGAATATAAACACTGTAATAAATGTTATAATTCATCAATCTGGAAGGCAAAGAAAGGAAATGAAGAGTTAATTACGGCACAGGTGAAAAGTAACCCTAAAAAGTTTTTTAAATATATTAATAGTAAAAGATGCAGGTTGAGAGTGTTGCTCCATTAAATAATGGTACCAGTGTGGTTGTAACAGATACAGAATAGCAAATGTGCTAAATCAGTTCTTTTCTTCAGTTTATACAATATAGTCTGAGTTCCCAGGCTCACTTTATAGCTGCAGTAATGACTCAGCTCAATCTACCTTTATTTAACTTGTTCATTAATTACTTAGGGGAGGGTGTTGTAAGTAATGTATCAGTGTTTGCAGATGACACAAAACTATCCAGCCCAATTAATTCCATCCAGGATGTGGCATCCTTGCAACAGTATCTTGACAAACTAGCAATCTGGGCAGCTAAGTGGCAAATGAGATTCAATATTGATAAATGTCATGCACCTGGGATTTAAAAATATTCAAGGCACTTAAACCCTTAATGGAACTGCACTAGGCAAATCCTTTATGGAAAAGGACCTTGGAGTCCTTGTAGATGATAAACTTGGCTGTAGCAAGCAATGCCAGTAGCAGCATCAATGGCAAATAAGGTCTTGAGCTATATTAAAGGGTGCATAGAGTCACAGGAGATCATTCTTCCACTGTATAGAGCACTTGTAAGGCCACATCTAGAATATGCAGTACAGTTTTGGTAAAAGGTATGGGAAAATCTTAGCTATGAGGAAAGACTGGCCAAATTAGGGATGTTCGTGCTGGAGAAGAGGCGCTTAAGGGGTGATATGATAACTATGTATACATATATAAGGGAATCATATAAAAATCTCCCTAATGCTTTATTCACCAGTAGGTCTTTCCAGCTGACATGAGGTCACCCATTCCGATTAGAAGAAAAGAGGTTCCACCTAAATATTCGAAAGCGTTTTTTTACAGTGAGAGCAGAGAAGCAGGGAAATTCTCTCCCCGAGTCTGTTGTACACGTTTACATACATTATATAGCTTTAAGAAGGATGGATGGATGGCTTTTTAGCAAGTATGGGAATACAGGGTTATGGAAGATAGCTCATAGTACAAGTTGACCATGAACGATTTTTTCCCCCTCTGAGGCAAATTGGAGAGGCTTCAGATGGTTTTTTTTGGCTTCCTCTGGAAGGCAGTTTAAAAAAAAAAAAAAAAATTTAAAAGGTTGAACTTGGACGTGTGTCTTTTTTTCAGCCTAACTTACTATGTTACTATGTATTGCCCTTTTACATCTATTGCTTTGATCCACCATTTCGTGATGGTCTGTGCGCTGCCTCAGAGATCACCAGACCAGAAATATTTCAACTCTTACTGTAACAGGAAGAAGTATGGAAGAAAAATACAGAACTTTCTCTGTTAATTGGCTCATGTGACCTAAAAAGTATAGTTTGGCTGGTATGTTTGTGTGTACTGTTGAATCATACGATTGCAGGAGGCTGTCCTGTCATTTTAATTGACCATTTTCTATTTGTGATTGTCCAATGGCACACACTACTAGAAAAGTATATTATTATGAAAATGGTTTATTTGCACAAAGCAGGGTTTTACATATGAGTTGTTTATGCGATATCTTTTTATCGAGACTTACATTGTGTGAGGGGCAGGGCCGCCATCAGGGGGGGACAGGGGGGACAAGTGTCCCGGGGCTGAAGGGGGGCCCGGCCATGCTGCAGTTTTCGAAGAGCCAGGCCCCCCTTACCAGCGCTGAAGTCTTCTTCATGAATGCGGAAGTGCTGAAGTGACCCGAAGTCCTGAAAACAGCTATAACTAAAGTCCAGAAGCCACGAGTTCAATTCTACTGACACCAATGTGGGTTTTTTTTTTTTAATCCCCTGGACACCAATGTTTTATTTTAATACTCTATAGACCCCTGCCACCAATTTTTTTTTATATATATTTTTGGGGGGTCCAATTTTTTTTTTGACAAGGGGGGCCCTGCCACCAATGATTATTTAAAAAAATATTTTCTGGGCCCCAATTTTTTTTAACTTGTAAGGGGGCCCTGGCGCAAAAGTTTTTTTATAAAAATAAGGGCTGAGTTACGAGGAGGGAGGGCTGAGTTGCGAGGAGGGAGGGCTGACGACGCAAGACGGAGGAGCGAGGACCGATCCCTTACTAAAGATTCTTAGGATGGTTGAGTATAAAAACATAGGACGCCGCATTCAACAGCCTTACGAGTGCGCATATAGGACAGCGCTTTTTCGCAAGGATGTCCTAATATGCGTTCCGTATGTTTATGCTATACTGCCCACACTTCTTTAGAGGTGATATGCAACTTTGGGGTTGATCGCTTAGGGACAAATTTTTAATATATTTTAGTAGTAAAGCTTCTAATTATTTATTTTATTTTTTGTTTTACTAAGGAGTATTATAGTCCAAGAGCTACTACATACATACATTACTACATACATTAATCTTGTAAATGTTGTGTTGCATGACCTTTTCAGTTCTGTTTGCCACTGGTCATCTATACTCTATACCAAATAATTGTTTCTACCTCTTTTACCTTGTTCATTATTTAACTCTAGAAGCCTGAACTTCTTGTTTTGTAACATAATGAAAAATAAATTGTAAAGACTATTTCAAATGCTGAGTTCAGCATGTTTCCTTATTTAACCAATGACACATTAATTTCATAACCATACTGGACATACTATCACACTATATTTAAATATAGACACATGTTCTTTTATATATTATGGATGGCATGTGCTGTTGTAGGATCATAACATTGTAGACTATTTAGTAAATTTAGAAATTTCCTGGAAAATTTTTGTTAAATTTTGTTAAAAATGTTCACAATCATTGTGCATACTTGTACTTCTGTTGGTTTGGTGACTACTGTAGTTATGAAATGACACTTCATAATATGACTGTTAAAGACATACTTTGAAACACGTAACCCTGGCACAAATTGTATTGTATTGTATTGTATAACTTTATTTGTAAAGTGCTGTTAAGGAGCCGCAGCTCTGTACAGTGCATACAAATCCAAAATATATAAAAGTATACATGGGGGAGACAAATCATGTAATAAATATATACAGAATCATAGGACAAAGAGCTTAAGTGCTATGTGATAAGAGACATAGTGGGAAGGAGGTCCCTGCCCCGTAGAACTTATAGTCTATGCATCACACCATACTCATTTATCTAAGCAAATTTAAGTTTTTGATATTCCTCAATATGGGTCATGGTATTAAAGGCAGGTATGAGCAACTTGTTGAATCATTAAAGAACAGGAAGATAAAAAAGAGGCAAGTATAAAGTACAGGTTTGCTCAGAATGTGAAAGACAATGCATGTAAGGCTCTGGCCTGCTTATGGCAAGTATTAGGTACAAGGCGTTTGTGCAAATCAGTTCTGCACTTTGCACCAGATATTTCATCCAGAGCAAGGAACAAAGAGCAGATGGCAACAATAGAAAGGACGCAATTTTACAATTTTTCATGCTTAAAGGCCCATAGCACACAAGTCATATGGAAGTACTGAAAGAAGGATTTGCAGCCTGTCACTAAGTTGGAGAATTTTCTAGCCTAAATTCATGTGTCACTATAATTGACAGTTATATTCCATGAAGGAAAAGATAGACTGCATGGCTAAGTATTGGTGTTTCTATGTTGGCTGAAAAATGCAATCACAAAATACATACAGATGCAGTCACTTTGGATTGTAAGTTTAATGCGTCGTGACTTAACTCATCTATCTCATTTGTCCCACTTAGCACAGAATATTGTGTCACAGCATCCCATCCAATTAAAGAGTTCACCATTGAAAACAATGGTGCTTTGGTATGCTAATGAAAAGGTTAAATGCATTAAATGAGTTAAGATAACTTTAGATAACACAGTTTCTTCAATTAGCCCTGAGTCATGACGCATTTAACTTACAAATCCAAGTGACTCTATCTGTACTGTTTGCATCAGGCCTTATAACTTTTGCACTTGCAAATTACCTCCATAATGATGCAAACAATTTGTTTGTTGTGTTTACACTGGTATTGGAAGAAGTATTATTCCATTTACCATGGAGAAATAAAACAAATCATCCTAAATATTGTAAATAAATTGTATTATTATGCCATAGACGCACAGATATAATTGTAGGTTTCAACATTCTGGTAAATTAAAAAATGATGTATTTTTAGTATTCTTCATTTAAGTTGTAGACAGCATTCATTATATTTTGTTGGCGGAGGAGTAAATAGAATACATGCTTTTTTCATATACTTCTATTATGTGCAGAATTGGTTAAAATACATCATATTCAGTGTAATAATACACAAGGAAAAGTTTTGCAGAGCTGGCAGAGACAGAATTGCAAACTGTTCAAACATGATTTAAGCTGAATCTGTTACAAGCAGATGGATCTAATATTGTTATGGTCTGTGAAGCGTGAGCAAAAACAATTTAAAGACATAAAGGCAAATATGTAAAATAATTCAAACAAGGAATTGCATTGCAACAAAGATCCCCAAACATGTAACGTAAAAAAATGTTACCTTGTAATGATGAAGAATGGTAGCTCGGGACAAATAGAAAAAGTTACTAAAATGATATCTTATTACAAAACTGAAACAAAGACTGCTCCGAATGCCCTCTTTAAAGTCAAGATAGAGTTGACACCTGTCTGATTTTGATCCAGACACCTCAGTTTTCTGGTTCAAAACCTCCTGGCTAGTTTGTACCTGTTATAAATCCCAGCAAATTCACCTGATGTCATTACCCACCCCAAACCTACCATAATGCCCTGAAACATAACTTGCCTGCCCCTGACAACATGGGTCAACTCCTTTTATCTGGATTTGGGGGAAACCCTAACCAAAGAGGCTTCAAATATATGTTTTGCCTTGCAGTTAGGCAGCTTGATGGACATTTGATGGATTTTTCAACCTCATCTACTATGTTAATATACAGTATATTAAAATTCAAACAGGGATTCCTAAGGTACGGAAAAATATAGATGAATATATAGAAGAAAAATTTAGAAAAAAATATACATTCAGAAAAGTTTTAATGAACTAGCACCATTGTCAAAACATTTCCTCATTGCCAGTCGCTGAACTCTACAAATACCCCCAGTCTTTAGAAATACCCCCATCTTACCTACACCAATGAGTTTCTTTGCTCACCAGGCCCCTCCAAATATAGTTTGAAGGAAGGCCTGACACATTATTGTTACACCACTGGAACAAAGAAATTGAATATAATGTTTAATCATTTTGAAAGTCTTGGAAAAGAGTTTTGTAATGCAAAGGTTTCATTCTTATTTATTGATTTGTAGCCCAAAAATGTTAAATCGGTCACTGATTTTTTTAGAACATTCCCAGGTTATTACTATATGTGGCCAAAGTGTCCAACCCCATATCCCTTTTCCTAGCATCCCGACATGTTAAAATAAATATACAGTAAAGTTAAAGCCAGTCTCAGTCTATTTATGTATTTATAGAAATTGCAGCGCAAGTATTGCCAGATATTGTGCCTTAACTAACCAGAATTTCAGTGACTAACAATAAGAACAGAGAGAGAATTTGTGGAATGCATGTGATATAATTATTGAAAGCTTATAATTTATGTAGAGTTCTTCTGCTGGACATTTTCCTTAAACCACAGATGGCATTCGTGGTTCCTCAAAAATGTTTTTTCCTTCTGTGAATTTCAGGAGAACAATAAGGTGCCATTGCTAAAATGATGGATGTAACTACCTGTATAATGTATAACTTTTATCACTGATTTTTTTGTAAATATTAACTAGTGTTGATTAGTTGAACAATGGAACCTGTTTACGATCATGTGCAATTTTCACTGGCCATCTCAAATATGGGAATCTAAGGACCAAGGCACATGCTCAGGTTTGATTTCTAGCTATTAAAATTTCCATTTAATTTGATGCAATCATACATTGTACAATCTGGCCATAACAAAAATGTTCTGCATTGGTAAAATGGATGTTTTTGCTTCAGAAACTCCACTTTGTATTTATAAAGCTGTTGTATAGTCATGGGGCAGCCATTCCAAGCTGCAAAAGTAGAAAAAACATTGGATACAAAGCAGATACCAGCTAAGCTCTGTGGTATGATTGGCTGCCCCTAAGGCTGCACAGCAGTTTGTTTATATAAACTATAGTAGTCTTTCTGAAGCAAACACACTAATTTTACTAGAGTAGGAAAACAGTACATATTATTTTCATTCTTTTAAAACACTTACATGTTTTTGTTGTTACTGTTCCTACTTCCTTTAGTGAATAGTTTGTATAGAGCTTTCCCTATGGCAAAGACAGAAATAACATTGTGGGAATATTTTTTTCTTTACTCTATTGTTCCTTGACTTTTATTTGAAACTTCCTGCTTGGTTTCTGTGAATCATCCTCAGTAATTCTCTTTACATGTACAGTACAACCAATCATCAGTGTACAATGATACGATCAACTTATAATGAAACAATGCAGAGCGTGTGATTGTTTCTAATGTCCCCTAGATAATTGCTATATAGTAACAGGATATTTTTCACAGCACATGACATAATAACATTTTAATAGTACTCATCAATCATCATTCCTAAATGGATATTTCTCATTGGTGTGACAAATAATTAATTTCATGAAAAAGAACCTTTTCATTTAATTTAAATATAATGGAATTGTTTGCACAAATGCAATGAACCAGTGAACTGGCCTCCACAGATTGAATAATGAAATTGAGTCTCTCACTGGTTGCTGTAGGTCACTGCATTAGTGCAAATTTAGTAAATACCTTTTGCTTTTATGTGAAATCAACAGATTTACAAAAACATTTTTTTTCACCACAGGAGAAAGAAACTGTAAGTCATATGCATGGGTTAAGGATATGTGGGGATAGGCCTGTGAGGATAAAGGATAAAATGAGATTAGGTAACTGATGGTGTTTTAGTGTAAGTGGAGCTCAGGCAACATGCTGTAATTGGACTCATGAGCCTGGAATTATTGCATGAGTCATTCATAATCATTGTATCATGACTACATCTTGAGGGTCCATTTTACTAGGAAGTAAATGGGTAGATTTGAATACATAGAACGTCTGTCTGACTTTATTAATTTATATGTAAATCAGTAATTCTAGAAAATAAATGTAAATTACATGTTTGAGGCAACTAAAAAAAATCATACTGAAATGGCACCTATCACATAAAAATTGTTTCCTCTACCAGAGGTGCGGGCTAACAGAAACAATAGAATTTTGTGAATACAAGCACCCTATTGAGTGGTTTAATCGATTCGGTAATGGGAAAACATGTTTTTTTCAAAACACATTAATAAATAGTGCACCTTCTGCATTTAAATCCGACTTCAAAACAGCAGAAACAGATTTTTTTTATATCTAATTTAGAAATCTGACATGGGGTAGACATATTGTCAGTTTCCCAAGAGCCCCCAGCCATGTGACTTGTATAGTGATGAGCGAATTAATTCACCAGCCATGGATTCTTGGCAAATTTACAAATTTCGTCACAAAAGAGAAAATATAATGCGGGAAAACTTACCCTTGAAAAACGCCCATTTACTTTAATTCATCTGAAGAAAAAAGTCAAGGTATGAAAAAACGCCATTGACTTTAATGCATCTGGAGAAAAAAGTCACCATAGGAATAAATGCCCATTTACTTTAACGCATTAGGAGAAAAAAGTTAAAATAATTAAAAACACCCATTTCCTTTAATTCATCTGTAGAAAATAAGTAGCCCTGAGGCAGAAGTCCCAGTGGGCCCTGGGCCCTCCAGTCCGACCCTGGCTCGCCAGGTAAGTTAGAGTGGATTAATCAGGAGAGCAGCTATACTCGGTGTTGTGTTTGGTAGCCGAGGATGAGGAGAGTATAACAGTGCTTTATTAGCAGGTCA
>CM044431.1:88035003-88100294 GCA_024363595.1 Xenopus borealis | reverse complement strand
AAGGGACCCAGTACAGAGCCCTGCGGTACCCCACTAACAACACTGGTCCAATCAGAAAATTTCCATTTTGTTGGGCAAACTGCTTGAGATTCTGTCCTCATTGTAGATAATTTGATTATCAGTGTACCTACACAGTGTCCCTTGTACTTATTTGGAGGCAAAAACAGTTACAACAAAGGGGTGAAGCCAGACATGCCAGTAAGATCATTGCATAAATGTACAGATTGAATGCATTAACTTCTTTTACATAACCCCCATTCTTCTTTCTCTCCCTACATGATAGAAAAAACTGGCCTTACTAAAAGCACCATTAATGCTAATTTCACCTTCCAATAACTGCTAAGTCCCTACCCCTTCTTTTTTGCAGAGCTCGTCTCCATCATGTTTCAGGCTTCAGGTATCCCCAGCATCAGCATACTATTTCTATTCTGTTCAGTTGCCAAGTTTAAATATGGGCCAGGGATTACTGACAATCTAGAACAAAATTGTGGCAGACAGCTTTGACAAAAGTACCCCAGTCCTTTTTTTTCTTTTTTTGAAAGAGGAGTGCCGCCACAGGGGGGGGGGGTCACCTGTCAAATTTAAATGGCATGACGGCTGAAATATCTCATAAAGCTGCCATGCTGGTGTTTGTGCAACCCTGTACATAAATAATCAGAATACAAAAGGATGCCGTATTTGGCCAGAACTGCAAATGGTCCTGTTGTCTTGTCCCAGACCTAGATGATCAGATACAATGCAGCTGCTTAAACAGGAAATATGAATCTCCACTTTCATTTAAATTAAAGTTGAGGATCTACTTGACTGTAGCCAAAATAAATACCCCTGACTGTCCACCAATATGGGGAAATGTGAAACTTCAGTACACTTTTATCTAGCCTTCCACTGTTATAGTGTTTTGTTATGTGCTGCTAGTGTTTTTTACTTCATATTTCAAAAACATATTAATTGTAATGCTGATAAGTGCAAAGTAAAACAAAATGAATGGGTTATGCCTTATACCTTATATAATGTGTAAATTAAGGGCAGGTTATAAATATAATTATAAATATTATTTAGTTTCTTGCAGATATTTTCGTATAGTGGTCCCATATCCTTCATAGTACACAGTTTTTTATTCTTTGATATAAATGCACACTTTTAAATTCAGTAATCAGTCATAAGCATTGTGTGTATATTGCAATTTCTGTCTGTGTCCCATGTACACCAGCAAATTTTTTGGGGGCCCCCTTCCACTCCAGTGCATACTTTGCTCATAACTCACATTCCATTATCACATGCATTGAGGTAGAGAGTAGTGATGTTCGCGTAGAGTTTTTCTTGACCCACACCCATCCTCAAACCAGGCCCAGCCTGTTCTGTCTCCTCTATTTATAGAACAGTGCCGCCCCACAGTGATGTCACAAAAGCAGCAGGTGCAAGTCTATAAATTGATCGTCTGGAAGCCCTGGTTGGGCCGCACATCACTAGTAAAGAGAAGTTATTTTACTTCTCAACCTGGCAATTACAGGCCTGTAAGCCTAACATCTGTTTTAACTTATTTTACTGTTAGTAAAGAAATACAATTCCAGATAAGGATCTGGATGGCATTATAGGTAGTAAAGTTTGGTTTAATATCAATTGGGTTTATATTTGGTCCCCTTTAATTCAGTTTGTTCAATAATGACAAATTATGGGATTTGGAATACAAAAAAAAAGTAATTAAATGCAGTACAAAATTGAACAAAGTATTCCCCCCCGCCACTCGAGGCAAATTGGAGCAGGTTCAGATGATTTTTTCCCTCCTGGATCAACCATCAGTTAGAAAGCAGAGCTGTCAACTCCTCCTTTTTATCAGTAATTACTAGATTTTGTGCTGTGTGGGGGACAGTGGCTTTCATGCATTCCCCCAATTTCTGATGATTTTGCACAATTGCAGGCAAAAATCCAATGTGTGCATTCACAGACTACTTAGCTAAGTGGTTTCTGTAGCTTTAGCAGAGGTTATGTGCTTCCTGTGATGTCACTTCCTATTACGTCACATACCTTGAAATTTTAGGGATTTTTTTTTCAACTCCCCTACTGTGCTACTTGTAAAATTGCACACACCACACTGAGGGAAATGCCTGGAGGGAGAGCGAGGAATCCAGTGCCTCGGTTAATGGATGACACCACACTGGTCATGTGGTTAAATCTAAATAAAAACAGGAGAACGCACTTCCAGCCACCCAATATCGCACGATTCATGGAGAGGAGTGTGTAAATTATGAAATCCAATTTTATTGAAGCATCTTAAAATCATAATCATTAATGGAAGAAGCAGGCAGGAAGCAGGGGAGAGAATTGCTCGACACATTTCGTGACCATGTGAGGATTATTCATGGAACCAAAGGTGGGGTCTAGGTTATCTCTCCCCTTTGAAAGCTATGGATGAAACCAATGCCCAGGTCGGGAGACCTTTATTTCAGGTAATGCTTTTATGCTTTGAGGCTTTAGCATTTGATATTATGACCAGAGGTAAATAGTTAGGGACCACCATATGGATTTTACCTTGACGTGGTGTGGTGGCTTATTAATCTTATGACCATAATTTTGTAATTAAAAAAAACTGTCTTTGTATACATGCATCTGCATAGATTACTTACATGACAGGGGAAGAAATGCTAGAAAGAAATTGCTAGAAATGCTAGAAAGAAATTGGTAAATATGGAAGTAATATATTCTTTGCCTGGTGAAAAAAGTGGAAAACAGGGATTTATGAATGAAATATCTTCCCTTTGTTTAAATACAGCCCCTGTAACTGTATATGGAATGCACAACTGCAACATTCCACTGAACAGGGGAGTGAAGGCTATGGAGATCTCACTGATGCAGTGAGATCAGGCTTAATAACCAGAACACTCGGCAAGATAAAAGGATACAAGTCATATTATTAAGCAAACTAACAGCTGACCCCATATTGCAATCACTTACATATACAACTGTCAAAATAGTAATTCAACTATTCCTATGAAAGTATAGGGGCCAGGGATAATGTTTTTCATATGTATGCCACAATGAAAACTCATATGCAGTGTTTCATTTTCAGACTGCACAATAAAGAATGACATATTTTGTATAGCTTAGTCATGCATCATCCATGCTTTTCTGGCACCAGGAAGCACACACAGTGCAATAATTACTTACTGATGGACTGTTAACCATGACCTATACAAATAAAATTCTGCTACCCCTCCCTGGAACATAATGGAGAAATCTGAAACTTTGTTAGTCCTCATAACCATCTGTATATGAGTTTTATGTTGCTTATATATTTATCCCTAAATGTAATAAAAGGCACTATGTTTGCCCAGGATCAGTAACCCATAGCAACCAATAAGATGTTTGCTTTTAAACAGGTGACCAGCAAGTGCTACCTGCTGATTGGTTACTAAGGGTTTCTGCCCCTGGTCAAACTTAGTGCCTTTTATTACATAGTCCCCTTTGACTCCTGTCAGAGATGTTTTGTTTTAAGGAATATAGAAAGTCTTAAAGGAAAATGATAGCCTTCAGCATTTCATGCACATAGTTGCTTGTTATTCTGACATCAGTCATTTTGGCACTATGAGCTTTAGTCTAAAGCCTGTCAGATTTCTGTTGTACTGATATGAGATATTTAGCCTGTGCTCTCTGAAGAACAGATACGTAATTAAATAACACAGGTTTTCATTTTTCAGTAGAATAAAGATAGGTATTTGAAATATGTTCAGGTTTAATAACCTTAATAAGCATAAGATAAGTAATTATTTTCATGATTAAATCTCTTTGGTTTGAGCTTTCTCCATTACTCCATTGTCCTCATATTTGTCTTCTGTTGATACTGGAAAGTTCATTGACTGTATATTTAATAAGGGAGCCTGCTGGGATTTCAAGCAATTACTAACATGTTTGGATTGGGGAAGTATATACAGTATCAGGTCAATATGAACATTGCCAGAATTCTTAAAATATTGGTAAACGCTTAGCTAGTTAGAGTTCAGTATATATGCATGTATAACTTTAATTACAGAGCATTACTATTATATACAACTATGCATAATTTTGCAAATAAGAAATAGAAAAGTGAACCTGGTTAGGGTGAGATGGGCTAAAAGGAGCCAAAAAGCCCTTCTCAAGCAATTACTAGCAAAGTGAAGCCTTCTGAAATCAGAAGATATTTACTTGTCTCATGCCATACACATAGCACTGCCTAAATGATCTAACAAGATCAAACAGTCTGTCTGCATATTTGGATATATGGCTCTGAACCAGGCTGTATCTGTGCTATAAAACCAGTGGTTCTGGATGTATAGTTGCCAAAGGGACATAAAGGAGTGATTTGAATGTCTCCACTCATGATGCCTTATGGGCGAATTAAATTTTATTATTTAGGCAGTGCTATGTGTATCACATGGGACCAGTAAATACCTTCTAATTTCAGATGGCTTCACTTTGCAAATCAGAAAAGGATAAAAACACGGAGGAAAAACATTTCACTAAATATAAGTATATGAAGATTAAGTACCATGTGGTAAGGAACATAGTTCAGATACTGTATGGAATGAATGCTTTTCTAGTACTCCAAAAGGTAGTGTTTGGTACAGTGGAATTCAGGCATGGAATTTAAAGGTTTGGAGTAATAAATGCTTAAGACTAGAGACGGCAGTTTATGTTGAATGTGGAAAAAGAATCTAAGGTGATAGTGGCAAAGACCTGGGCCCCCATGCATCGTGCTTGACAAGGACACAATTGAAGAAATGTAGTGAGAAGCAGAATAGTTAAAAGCTCTGAAGGATAGCAGAATGATCTTGTATTTTGTAGTAAACATGGTTCTTCATAGTGAGGACAGAAAGGATGTGGAATGTCCTGCATTGATGTTGTGATGACAGATTCTAAGGGACTTCGATGACTTCTTGAACAAGAATAATATCCAAAGCTAGTGTGATCTTAAAGGGGAACTATAACAAAATGAAAATGTTATATAAGCTTGAGCATTCTGAAATACGGAACTTTCTAAATACAATCAATTAAACATTCTGTATTGTTTCTGAAATAATCAAGTTTATGTTCACTATCCCTCTCTCAGCATCTCTTCATTCTATCATCATGTGGCAGTTGGATGACAGTTATTCAGACAGTTAGATACATTATATCTTATAGGGGGCTTCCTTTCCTAGCAGGTGTATTAGAGCTCACTCAAATAACTGATTCCAGTACAAACAAAATCTAAAAAAAACCTGCTTTTTGCACAAATCCTCCATGTAGAGAGAAAGGATTTCTGACGATTTTAATAGAGTGAGCTCTAATTTTCTAGGCAAAAGGAGCCCTCCCTATAAGATACATTGAAACTTAGGGGCAGATTTACCAAGGACCTAATTGTTGTGAAGTAAAAAAACTTTGAAATTAGACCCTCAAAGTATTTTTAAAGGGCTTTTTCGATCGGAAATGGACCTATTTCGATCGAATAGGTCCATTTTCGATCGAGTAAAAAATCGTTTGAATCGTTCCATTCGAACGATTCTTCGCAAATTCCTTCGAATTCTTGGAAATTTTTCAGGACAGTTTCTATGAGGTTCCCTATAGGCTAAAATGGCAATTTGGTACATTTGAGCTGGCGAATAGTCGAAGTCAAAGGATTTTTAAAGGGCAAGTACTTCGAATTTTTGATTAATTAGAAATACGAATTTTTAAAATTTAAATTTTATTAAAATTTTCACTTTGACCCTTAGTAAATGTGCCCCTAACTGTCAATGACTATCTGACACCCAACTCCTGGATGAAGACAGAATGAAGACAAACAGATACTAAGGGGAGTGGTTACAGAAGAATGCAACCCCATAATTATTATCCCCCTTCTCCCTACCCTAAATAAACCCCCCCTCCCCCAGGGCCTACCTGGTACCCTGGGAAAATGCCCCAAACTTTCTATGTACCCCTCTGTTGTGTTTGGTAGCCGAGGATGAGGAGAGTATAACAGTGCTTTATTAGCAGGTCATGCAACCATTACATAACAGCGTTAAGTCTTTCACTTTCAAGTTGTACAGAAAGTCCTATGTATGCACAGTGCCACCTGCAGGCCATTTGTATAAACACCACATATTCCCCCTATAGTAGAAAGCATTTAGACAAATATATAAACAGTAACAATGTATGTACCGTATGTATCTTAAAGCAATATATACATTCTTTACATGACATAGTCCTTGGTCCATGCAGGTAGTTTCCTAATTCTCTCAGTATGCCTTATAGGTTCACTTTCCTCTGCCCTAGTGCAGTTGGCATCAGGAGTAGGAAAATGTCCTTCATCAAATGGAACATCTCCAAAGTCATATCTAGCAGGAGCAAGACGACTTGCATTCCATATGCGTCCATCAGACAATTCATATGTGTATGGTCCTCGCTGGCGTCTCACTTCAAGTGGTGTAGTAAATTTATATTGTCCTTGTTTCAGTATTCCTGGTTTCTTAATTCTGACTAAAGATCCAGGCTGAAAGTGCACTTCTTTTGCACCAGGTTTTCTGTCAGTATAAGCCTTGCATTTGGCTTGGTGATGTTTCACAATGTCAGCAGTAGATGATTTTGTAGGAATAGTCTTTGGTAGAAGTTTGACGTCTGCAACATGTAACTTAGTGCTCATCTGTC
The DNA here is from genome assembly GCA_024363595.1 of Xenopus borealis. Classification (NCBI taxonomy): domain Eukaryota; kingdom Metazoa; phylum Chordata; class Amphibia; order Anura; family Pipidae; genus Xenopus; species Xenopus borealis. Next base: position 88,093,655 of record CM044431.1, on the reverse strand, counting down.
TGCCATGTAATAATTCAGCTGGAGATGATTGGGTTGTTGCATGGCATGTTGCTCTGTAGTTATGTAGTTCCTGTGAGACAGTCTCCCTAATAGAGTAGGGCAAATGTCTCCATTTCTGACGTACTGGTTTTACATCTGGTCTCAACTTTACTTTGTGTACGAAGTTCTTTGCACAGCCCAGTGATATGTTGCTTTGTGGTGATATTTTAGACACTGGCTGTGTGGCAGGCAGCAAAGAGATCCCTTCCAAGTATAGCAGTACCTTTATTCACAATGTAAAAGTCACATTTTGCAGTATTTGATTTAAACTGTACAGTCACTGGCAAGCAACCAAGCACAGGGATTGGATCCTTTTATAACTGACCAGTCTCAGGGCAGGTGCACTAAGCATATCTTTTGCAAAGTATTTCAAGAAAATATCCTTTGGTAGTATAGAAACAGCTGAACCTGTATCAAGAATCAGGTTAATGGAGTGTCCCTTGTCAGCAGAAGCAGTACTGACATTGACAGTGCATATAAACTTGTCTGGAATAAATGTACCAGCTTTATCCACACTTAATACTGTAACATTTGTAGTAGTAAGTTCATGAACATATTTAGTAGAACTACGGCAGGCCCTAGCAAAGTGACCTGGCTTTAAACATTTGTGGCACTGTATAGCTTTGGCAGGGCATTTAGTATAGTTTGCAAGGTGAGCAAAGGAAGAGGAAGGAAGGGGCAATCCTGTAGACCAGCATGTTGTAGGCTCCAATAGTCAAAGCAGAACAAGGTAAAAGCATGAATGAGTTTGAACAGAAAGGTGCATATGGAATGGGCAAGATTAACCACAGCTAGCATGTTGAATCAATAGTGTAATGGTGGCCTTAGACAGGGAGATCCGCTTTTGGCAATCTCTCCCTGATATGCTCACATTGTGGTGGGCGATATCGGGCTGATCCAATCGTGGGCCCTAGGGCCCAATGATCGGATCATAATGGAGGTGATATGGGTGGTCGGATCACGGGATTGCATACACGCAGAGATGCACCCGCAATCCGACTGTGTTTTTTAACCTGCCGATCAAGATCTGGCCTGCTTTGGCCAGATATCAATCAGGGAAGCCCGTCAATGGCCCCACACACAGGCCATTAAGCAGTCGACAGCTTATATCGGGCCGTGTATAGGGGCCTTTAGACAGCATACCATCACTAAAAGGTGGAGAAGTAAAACAGGTTAGATGGAAAGCCTATACATTTTCCTTTTTAAGCCAAATTTAGTTTGAGTTGGCATTAATTTGTCCAGGATCAGATAGCTAGGAGGCAGACCTGGTTCTAAATGACAGTGGTTAATGAATAGGTGTCTTGGTAGCTTGACATCATCATCTTTATACTTGTGATACGGTAGGTATCACAAATGAACAGATGCAGTTTCCCAAGGTGTAAAGTTTACAGGAAGAACTGCAGATGTTCAGAACCCTGTACTATCTTGAACTAGAAAAAAGGATTTGTTAACGTAAGACCAAAACTTATGGGTATGCACACTCACATAATAACAAGAACAATCCAGGAGGCATATATTAAAAAATTGCTTTACTTTATATATTCAAGACTGCAAAATAGCATCAATACATGAACAATACATCTTACAAAAAGTATATAACAATTTGAGCAAAGGTATACATACCCCCAAAGGAAAAGAAATACAGGCAAAAATGTCAACCTACAAGCAGCGGATACACAAGCCAAGGCATTACTTGGATTATTGTTAAAGTAACAAGACAGAAAAGGATTAGTTAAAAGGGTAGGGAAAAAAATCAGGAGGAAACTTGATCAGGAATACCAAGATAATGGAGAATGTCCATTATAATTGAATGGTCAACTGTATCAAAAGCAAAGCTGGTATTCAGCCATTTCCTAAAATTGTGGATTCAGTGCATTTGGAGAGTGTACCAAAGTAGGATTTTTGTCTGAGGGTTTGCTAAAGGTGGTTTGTTGGTGACAAGATGATGATCTTCTATTCAACCTAGAGCTGCTTTGTTATTTCTGATTTATCTTTTCTACTAAGATGCAATATAAATAATGTTCTATTACTGACACTACATTTATGAGAAGTTTTTTTAGTTACCTTTAATACATTAGGACTACCTTAAAATAGCTGTAATTTAACCTGAATAAGTCTCTAAGAAACCCATTAGTTGTGGGGGGGGGGGGGGGGGGGGGGTGAATATGCTTTTTCAGTCAGCCTTGAAGCAAAAGCAACAAATAAAATAAAAGGCACAAAGAAGAAATATGCTCTATATCAGAGTGTGGCCTGGCCAAACTGGGCAAAGCTGTCTTTATCATGAGAAACTGACAACCAATGAGAACTATGCATGATTCAATGGCACGTCAGTAAGCAAACACAGGAAACTGGGTTAACTTGAGAATTCCTGTGACCCAATGAGATACTTTAATCTTCTGATAAGAATCTCTAAAAAAAAAAACAATCCAATGCTTTCAGCACTATTGTATTCTAGTAAAATTTATATTACTATGTACACTGTCATTTAATTCAAATGCTGCTTCAAATATTTAACATTACTCATTATGTAACAACACCAAACATGTAAGTAACACCCCAGAGTGATGACATATATTATAGATGATCATTTATATTTATAAACACTCTGAAATATTTTCCCTGTCAGCACTCTCTCTGGTAGCATAATGTAAGATTTTTCATAGATCATTAATAAAGGTTTGGTTACACCAGTAGTGGGGGGGAAGACATCTAAAAAAAACAAACTAAAAAAGTGAATTAGTAACTGAAGCAAAATACGATTAGGCACTTTTTTTTATATATTAATACTGATATGGTATCCATTATCTGTAAACATCAGATACAGGTATGGGACCTGTTATCCAGAATGCACGGGACCTGGGTTTTCAGGATAACAGATCTTTCTGTAATCTGGATCTTCATACTTTAAGTCTACTAGAAAATCATGTAAATATGAAATAAACACAAAAGTCTGATTTGGCTTCCAATAAGTATTAATTATATCTTAGTTTGGATTAAGTACAAGGTACTGTATTATTATTACAGAGAAATATTTTTTTTTTTTAATTTCGATTATTTAATTATAATGTAGTCTGTGTGAGACAGCCATTCCGTAATTCAGAGCTTTCTGGATAATGGCTCTCTGGATAACGGATGCCATACCTGTATAATTAAAGGCACAAAGTTTGCCCAGTTGCAGTAATCAATAGCAACTTATAAAATGTTTGCTTTAAAACACATTACCAGTAAAAGCTACCTGTTGTTTGGTTGTCATTAGAACTTCAGCAATGTTGCACTTAGTTACTGTAAGTAGCAGCTAAACCACTACTGTACCTCCAATAATTATATACTATTTTTTTAGCACTGCCATTAACTCAAGACTAGCAAAAAAAAAAATGTGCTACTAATATTTAAAAACAAGTTTCTATCAGGATATAAGATATTATAGACAAGTAAGCCTAACATGGTTTGTAGGGAAATATTGTTAAGGGACATAAAGAGCTACTGTTGACTAAAACATTTGAGAAATGAAGGCATATTTAATAAAGACCAGTGCATGATGCTTCTTCGATATGTAGGGGCGAGAATTTTTTACTTTTTTTGCAAGTAAAACAAAAATTCTTACAATGATCTGTTCTCCATCACTGTGGTCTACAATCTAAGAATTAATGGGGGTGTAAGTAAGGCAATTAATAATTTAAAAATTCACTTATTAAGGTATGTATTGAAGGACAAGGTATGCTGAATTCATTGGAGATGCCAATATGTTTAATAGAGTGAGCTATAATACATCTTCTAGGCACAAGGAGCCCCCCTATAGGATAAATTGTATCTAACTGTCAATGTCTGACACCCAACTCCTGCATGAAGACAGAATGAAGAGAAACAGAATCTAAAAGAGGGATAGTGAACATAAACATGATTAGTTCAGAAACAATGCAGAATATTTAATTGATTGTTTCATATTTCAGTATGCTGAAACTTAAATTTTCACGATAGTTCCCCTTTCAATAAGAAGCCATTTAAGCGCTGAGGTATACAAAAAAAAAAACCTCTAAAATAACCCCCTTATTGAACTGAATCAAACGGATCTTTCATTTTAACTCATCGTAGGTTTTACAGGATCTGGCCCTTTCATTACTTATGCTATGACAATACACCAATAAATGTTTTCTTTCAAATGTAAAGGGAATGCCAACACAAATGACTCATAAAAGATTGTAAGAATAAAACATTATTTTCTGCATTTAAAGCTACTGAATCTGTGCTTGCACATATGCACAGCAACTACCAGCATTACATACATATTGTGGTGCTTTTGAGGCCAGCTAAAGTTAAGGTGTCATTCTCTCTAATTTCAAATATATTTATTATATATTTAATAAATTTAAACTGGATAAAAATAATAATACTGAAAAATAAATCACTATACATACATTTATTAACACATAAAACTACAGATTTTAAAGGCGATTTCATCGTGAAATTGAATATCGAGGTAAAAATAGGCTAAAACTATTCGATATGCATTCGATAGTCGAATGCTTATCGAATTTCGGCCGAATTCGAGGGCTTTTAGCCCCTTATGTCAATCTTTCATAAATTTCAAAGATTATTAGTATTATTTCCGGGTTCCATCTGTTGCATACATATATCATGCTAAACATAATATGACATAAACAAATCTCAGAAAGGCATTTATGGGTTGCCAGATAATATATAAATACATTCTGATCAAAGATCAAAGAGAGCAAAATAATGGAGTCATAGGACCTGTTAGCAAAAAACTCCTAATCAAGAAATAACCAAAAGCATTTATGCCATTCTGCACAGTGTATTGTTTAAATTGTCTGTGAACAATTACCTTTACTCTTTAAGGATGAAACAATTAAATTATATTAACTAAAGCACAATAAAACCATATGGCAGGCAAAATAACTAGTAGTATACTTATTGTTATGATTTTATCAAAAGGACATTGTTCTCTTTTAAATTCAACTCAAAACAGTACTTCCAAAATATTTTTTAGAATACATAGTTCTGTGGTATGTGGATTTCTGAAGAAACAGAAAACTACAAAGCACCTTTAAGTTTGTGTTACATGTTATGTAGAAATTATTAGAAAATATTATGAGCAAATCACTGCATATCTGTGTATTTTGTGGGTGGAAGTTTAAAGAACACATTAGTATGAATTCATTCATTTTATAAAGTCTATAAGCTAAAGCAGGCTGTGGGGTGTATCTTCAGACAAATAAAACTGAAGAGAAACAGATTTCTAAGTGGTGACTCATCTGGACTATGATAAGGAATGAAAGGTTCAACACTGGCAATCAAATAAATTTAAATTCACATATGTAGATCTTAGTAGCACATGTTCTGCATTTGTTTTGTTTTTTTTGTAGAAAAGCCCTTATTCTTTACAACATGTAAAACTTAACTGTAGAACTATTCTTTCTCTTCATTTCTTGAATGAGCTAGAAGTCAGTTACACAGTACCACCTACTGGTCAATCAATAAACCTCTCTGGATATGTACACTGTAAAAGCACTGTATTAAATAATTTAGCTTAGTAACAAGATAACAAGAATAAATGGATAACTCAGTAAACTAACAAAGAAAATAATGTTACATAATTAATTTGGATTGGAAAAAGGTCAGTAAATTTACATTTGCATACGGCGTGAAGTTGAAAGTATAACACAGGTGTATGTTACAGCCACTACATTCCATTACACAAACCCAGGAAACCTTAAATAAATAAAATAAAGTTGTCCTATTGCCCTACATGTGCCCACTGTATAGTTGATTTGCCATATGTAGGGGGAGAAGGAGGGTAACCCCAAAAAAATTTTCGCTATTTTTCATACTATCACCCTACTTTACAAACTCCAATCGATTGTATTGTACTTCGCCAGGTCTGACCTGGCAAAGTAAGGTCTAGCGTAAGAGGTAAGGTTCAGTAAAAATGTCCCTTTGTCAGTGCGCAACTTCGCTTGGCGTAAGGGTGCGAAGTTGCGCAGGTCTATCTACTTCACATGCGAATTTTCACCAGGGACAATGTTAATGAACCGGCGAAGTTGCGAATTGACGTCACGCTGGCGAATTAGCACTAGCATTAGAGGTTTCGCGCTTTAGTGAATTTGCACCTATGTATGCATTTAAGTTTAACATCAGGCCTAGAGGTGTAATGACCACTTCCTGCCACACTTCAATATAGTGTGTGTAAGGGAGAGGCCTCTTCCTCTTTGGCTGCTGGTGTGCGGATCGACTGGATGTGTCATTGAGCCTGGATACACATTATTTCTGTGAATAACCTTGTATTTATCAACACTGAACCTCGTTTGCCAATAAGTCAAGTGGCAACATGCCTACTTCAAGGTCATAAACAAAAACATTAAAAAGCTATGGGCCAAGGACAGATCCCTGCAGCCAGGGCCAGATCTATAGGTAGGTAGAGGAGGCACGTACCTAAGGCTCAAAGCTGGAGGGGGGCTCCGGGCATGCACCTTCTCTGTCTGCTACCCCTAGTCCGGTCCCCTCCCAGTGCTGTGTCCTTTTGCGCATGCAAAGATAACAGGTCTTTCTGTAATTTGGATCCTCACACATTAAGACTACTAGAAAATCATGTAAACATTGAATAAAACCCAATAGGCTGGTTTTGCTTCCAATAAGAATTAATTATATCTTAGTTTGGATCAAGTACAAGAGAGACAACTAAATGTTTTTAATAAAGATTAATATCAGGAAATGGTTGAAAGAGGAAAATTACCACCCAGTTACTTATTTCACAAAACTCCCTCTCCTACTAAGGAGGGTTTTGGCTATTGCAGGTCAACTGTAGCATAAGGGACATAGGAAGGTCTTACGACTCAGAAACCTTTTTTCTTATTAAAATTTACTTATACTGGTTTATGGAGGGGGGCACCTCTTGCTTCAGTGTGTACTTTGGTGTTACTAGTGAGTAAAATTTTAGGGTGAGCAAACCTTAATCTTAAAATTATTTATTGAACTGTTTTTTTCTAATTTATGGCAAAGTCACATGAGATGCTGCATTTCAGGTTGCCCAAATACAATGCTTGAAAACTCCCCCCACTATCTTTCTTGTGAATCACCTCCAAGCACTTTGTAGTGATTGTCAGGAAAACATTGTCTTTGAAATTGTGGAGTTTGTGCAAGGTACCTGTAGGTGTCACTGTGCACAAGAAAACTGGAGGTATTCAATTGTGTGTTGATCTCCATGAACCTAATAAAGCAGTTGTTATGGATAATCATCCTTTGCCACACATAGAAAATATTTTCAGAACTCCGAGTAGCGAAATTCTTTTCTGCCCTGGATCTTCAGAGTGCTTATCATCAAGTATTACTGCATGAAGAAAGCTGAGACCTCACTGCATTTATCACCCATGATGGTTTGTTTCGGGTCAAGCGTGTGCCTTATGGACTGGCTTCAGCACCGAGTTGTTTTCAAAGACTGATGTCTACACTCCATGACATACCTGATGTGCAATGCTACTTGGATGATATAATTGTCTACACTCCAACTATGGATCTTCATGATAAGTTCACTTGAAACAAACTCATTTCTGGGTCATATAATTTCACAACAGGGATTACTGCCTGACCCTGACCATGTCAACACTGTTACACAAGCACCTACTCCATCTGATTTTCAGACCTTATAAGCTTTCTTAGGTCTTACTTTATGGTATTAGTTTATTCCCAACTATGCTTCAGTTGTGCAGCCACGTAGAGCACTACTATTTGGAACTTCAAGTCTGGTTTGGTCAGAGACTGCTCAACATAGCCAGGCCTGGATTTGTGGAAAGGCCACCTAGGGCGGCAGGATTTTAGGGGGCGGCATGCTGCCCAACCACACCCATATTTGTTCAGAGCAGAAGATATGATAGTTTTTTAAATTTGCTGTGCACCAATCCCCATTGCTCCAGTCCCGATGACAGAAATTTGGGGATGGGACGGGGGCAATGAACACCAGTGGGCCTAGGGGCGCCCCCTTTATAAATCTGGCCCTGAACATAGCTTTGAAATAGGGAAACAGTTAATTTTGAACAGTCCAGTGCTAGCTTAATTTCATCCTGCACTACCCATTATGGTTACTACAGATGCTTTGGACTATGGGGTTGGTGCAGTTCTCACACAAATCCATGCCGATCATACAGAGAAAACTGTTGCATTTGCATCCAGAACACTTACAAAGACAGATTGTAAGTATTCCACTGTTGAAAAAGAAGCTCTAGCTTGTGTTTCGGCAGCAGAAAAATGGAGAACCTACCTATGGGGTAGAGAATTTACCTTATGCACTGATCATAGCCCTTTAACTACACTGCTTACAACAAAGGGACTAGGAAGAGCTGTAATGTGTATAGCTAGATGGCCAGCAAGGCTACTGACTTTCAACTACAAAATGCAATACAAACCAGGTTTGAAAAATGTTACTGCTGAGCGTTTGTCACGTTTACCTTTACCTGCAGCTTCTGATACACTGGATGAGGACATAGAAGTTGTAGCATTGATTGATATATTATCATCATCTTTAAGCAAGCTTGCCTCACATGTCCAATTCGAGTAAAGCAATGGGAGATCTTACAAAGCAAATGGCCAAATGCTGAGAAGAAACTCAGTCCTGATCTTCAACTTTACTACAGGATTAGACACAAACTGTCCTTAGTAGATGACTATGTTGTCTGTGGAGGGATCCCCAACCTTTTTTACTCGTGAGCCACATTCAAATGTAAAAAGGGTTGGGGAGCAACACAAGCATTAAAAAGTCTCTTGGGTGTTAAATAAGGGCTGTGATTGACTATTCGGTAGCCCCTATGTGGACTAGCAGCCTACAGGAGGCTCAGCTTGGCACTATACTTAGTTTTTATGCAATTAAAACTTACTTCCAAACCTGAAATTCAAAAATAAGCACCTGCTTTGAGGACAGCGAGAGCAACATCCAAGTTGTTGTAGAGCAACATGGGGCTCACGAGCTACTGGTTGGGGATCACTGCACTAAGCACTTTATTGTATAAAACTACACCAAAATGAATGTCCTATATAGATAATTCAATTAATTATTTAAATAATTAATTTAATTTACTCTAGTAGATTAGACCAGCTAATGAATTTCATCACAGAATTTTATCCAAGGAATTACATTTTAAGTAATTGTTACACCAGCAACAATTTACTGGGGTAAATAGTTGAGCATGACTGTGGGGGTTTTGTTACTTCTCTCTTTGTATCAAGGTTACCTTGAGAGAAAAGCTCATACAACTAGCACGAGAGTCATCAAGGAATTATAGAAACAAAACAAAGACTACGAGAACTATACTGGTGGCCAGCAATGGATGCCGATGTGCAGAGTCGGACTGGAAGGAAAAAGCAGCCCTGGCAAAAGTATCGAAGCAGCCCATGTATTCTCACGCATACAAAGCATCATAAATATTTCCAACCCAAAGGTTACCTAGAACTAGTGTTAATTAATTGATATTTTAAGAGACCATTACCATATAATCCACAGCAATATTATGCATCCTATGTGCTGGAACTGGTCCTTGCAACAAATATCTCCCCCTAGTTTCAGTTGAATTAGTGGCCCTATACTTACAGTATATTCTTAATGTTCCCCCCAGCTAGACCATGTACCCTGGCAGATAAGAGGACTCTAATTACCATGTGTATAACAGGGAAAAAAGTGTGGCATACGTACTTTAAGAGACTAGGCTGTCTCATGCAATTATGGCTACATCAAAGTTTTCTATATACAGGTTCAAGTGATTGTTCTGCGCACATATCCTCATTTTGCCAACATACCTATCATAAGCATAAGGGATTGGGTATATAGCAAGCAACTCTAATATTACTTACTGAAGTTGGTCAGAATTCCTGGTTCTTCCCATATGCTAGTACTGGCATGTGCAGTAACAAATGCAGGTATCAGCTTAGCTGTTATGGACAGCTAATTGACATTTCTAAAGTGATTGGTTCATTTACATATTAAAGACATACCTATTTGCATTTTTTAGGTGAGCAGACCGTTTACATTTTCAAGAAAGCGGCCCATCTGGCATTTGCCCGAACCCACAGATTGTCAGTCCGGGCTTGCTGATGTGGTAACTGCCATTGTTTCTGGTGTTACTTGTCAGAATCATGACAAAACAGCTATCACACATACACCACCACTTCAGCCAGTACCATTCCCTGATTCAGCATGGGAAAAACTTGCTATTGATATAGTTATCATGTCATCGAGGGTTCCACGTCTTCTCCTCTAATTTTAGGGTTACCTTGGCTGCGGGTACATACCCCCACATTGATTGGGTAACTGGGGAGGTTATCCAGTGGGGTTCTGGGTGTAGGGATTCCTGCCTTGCTTCTACTCTAGTGCTGGCAGCTTCTTCCCTAGAGAAACACCCTCCTGTCAAGCCTGCCTCCAAGTTCTGTTCTGGGGTACATAGTTCTCCTTTGGCAGTTCCATCCGTTCAAAGAAGAGCAGCTGATAAGTCTCCTGGTAAGGTTGAGGGTCCAGTGGCCCCTCCTAGAGGGGGGGTAATGTAAGAGACTTACCCTGGTGGTCTAGTGGGGGGACGGCAGGGACACCTGCTGCCCCCTCGGTGGGGATGCCCCATCTTTCCCTCCTGTGCCGGCTTCTAAGACGCGCGCGTTGCACTTCCGGGTTTTATTGAAGGCGTGAGCTGAACGAGCGCATATCCGCATGTATGACCAGCTTTACTATTAACCTTTTAATAAACAAAGTGGCAGGGATTTACAGATTTCAAAGAGGCTGTTCAATGTTTCAATGTATTTGTTGAAAGGTTTGCATTTCCTTTAAAAGCTGTCATAAGCCATATCTACCAATTATGCATTTGAGGCCCAGGCTTAGGGCATAATATAAGAGTGGGGGTGGACCTTGATTGCCTATATGTTTAACACAGATGTTCCTTTGTCACATTAATTGTGTGTGACACCTATGTGTTTATGTATGTAGGACTGTATAAAGCATATTTGTGACAACTTCAATATTTTTGCAACTTCTTGGAACTGCAGCGACATGTGTTTATAAGTGGTTATGTTTTAAAGGCAGGTTTTTATTTACATTCAATAGTGCTACTGAGTGATGTGACTGGAGAAAATGTATTTAGCACCATCCATCCTTCCCTCGACTCGGACCAGTTTCCTAGTCCCTGCTTCTGAAAAACATCCCCACAGCATGATGCTGCCACCACCATGTTTCACTGTGGCGATGGTGTTCTTGGGGTGATGGGTTTGCATCAGTGAAAGCATTTTCCTTGGTGGCCGAAAAGTTCAATTTTAGTCTTATCTGACCGGAGCACCTTCCTCCATACATTTGGGGAGTCGCCCACAAGCCTTTTGGCAAACTCAAAACGTGCCTTATTTTTTACTTTAAGTATTGTCTTTTTTCTGGACACTCTTCCATACAGCCCAGCTCTATATAGTGTATGACTTATTGTGGTCCTATGGACTGGTACTCCAGCCTCTGCTGTGGAACTCTGCAACTTCTTCAGGGTTACCTTTGGTCTCTGTGCTGCCTCTCTGATTAATGCCCTCCTTGCCTTTGTGGGCGGCCCTATCTTGGCAGGTTTGTTATGGTACAATGTTCTGATGGATTTGATGGTGCTCCTTGGTTTTCATGATGTGATGCCTCGTGCTTAGTGGTGTTGCAGCCCCTGAGGCCTTTCAGAAAAGGTGTATTTATACTGACAGATCATGTGACACTGATTGCACACAGGTGGACTTCATTTTACTGAATTTCTACTGCCACGGGGGTGGCTACTTTTTATCACCACTGTGATATTGTGAAGATAAAAGTGATCCTAAACATACTATATATAAACAATATCATATATATAATATCTCTATATATAATATACAGGTAAGGGATCAGTTAACCGGAAACCAGAAAATTCCGAATTATGGAAAGGCTGTCTCCCATAGACTCCATTTTATCCAAATAATCCAAATTTTTAGAAATTATTTCCTTTTTTCTGTAACAATAAAACAGTTGCTTGTACTTGATCCAAACTATGACAATTAATCCTTATTGGAAGTAGAACCAGCCTAGTTTATTTAAGATTTACATGATTTTCTAGTAGATCAATGATCATTTCCTAGCACACAGCTTTATAGTGCTGGGAAGGAGTGGCCACTTTCTCTTTGGCTGCTGGTTCTTCATCCAGCTGGTTGTTCCGATTGAGCCTGGGACCAACAAGGCCCCAGTAAGCCATATGCCCTAACAGGATCTGTACTGTTAGATACCTAAGTCGGGGACCAGGCCACCCCGTGAACGAGGGTTAGCAAGAACAGGATAGTATTGTAATAGTTAAAGTGTAATTCCTATGTTTCACTACTAGGTGCATCATCACACAAATAGAGTTGAGAAGTGTTCCATGTGATCAGTAGATGCAAAGCACATGAAAGGGAAATATTACAGTGGTGACTTTAATTGGGGAAAATAAAAAAAAGAAAAACACACACAGGGCAGGGTTCTTTCACTTGTAAGTTAATAGCAAGAGGGTACTAGGTACTTCAGATAGTTTGTTCTTAGCTAGAATGGGTAGTTTTGACCCCGACGAGAAGGTAGAGTCTTAAGAGTCAAGGCTTTGTCAGAGAGGGAAGAAGACATCCTGAAGGAGGGGGAAAAGAAAATTCCTGTTCGGAGTACGCCAGAGTGACATAGATCTTATGTCGGACTGGTAGGAACGAAACGTGTCACAAAGAAAATTCCTATCCGGAGTAGGACAGGGGGACATAGTTAAGTCGACGGGCTGTCACTGCTGGAAGTTGGTGAGTAACCCTGGAAAGGGATTTCCGGAATTGTCCTAAAGTTAGATAACCAAACCATTTCTGAACTGTGTCTTAGCCAGTGTTGGAGCAAAGAAGTGTAACTAATGGTTTGGATGCTCCGAATTATGGAAAGGCCATCTCCCATAGACTCCATTTTATCCAAATAATCCAAATTTAAAAAATGAGTTCCTTTTTATCTGTAATAATAAAACAGTACCATGTATTTGATCCAAACTAAGATATAATTAATCCTTATTGCAAGCAACACCAGCCTATTTTTATTTAATGTTTACATGATTTTCTACTTAGAATTAAGGTATAAAGATCCAAATGACAGAAAGATCCATTATCTGGAAAACCCCAGGTTCCGAGCAGTCAGAAAAACAGGTTCCATACCTGTTTAATGATAATTTTGCATCATCCTTTAAAAAAAAAGACAAAAGAATAGATGTTCGGTTATATTGAACCATTAATATGCTTTGAGCCATCACTTTACAGTAATTACTACATTAAGGATTGTAACAAAGTTCTCTTAAAATTCCCATTAGGTACTCGTTCTATATAAAAATGTATTCAACCATTTCTGATCATGTTAGTGTCTTAAGACACTTTTAGCAGAATTACCCAAGAATGACTATTTATTAAATAATGAAAGAAAGCACACGTGCTAATACTTATATCTTGTGTATAACAGGAATATATTGGTTTATTATTCTAGCAATGACACAGATACTGTAATAGGTATCAGTATCTATTTGTTACTTAAAATATTGTTATAAATTTTGCAGTGAAACCTTGTTGGCCTTAGTACAATATAAAAAATGAAAAGCAAAGGTCGTTCTGTTTTGATGGGGAAAATGTCAAATTCAAATAAATTATTAACTGAGCACACATTTATCAAAAAACAGCAAGCTTGTAGTCAATGGCCCTAATATCTGGTGCAAATGTTCAATACAATTTCAAATAGTCTGAGAAAAATGCAAAATATGGGCATGGATTACAAAATTCAAGCATGAGCTGCGGTTGAACCGTGGCATGTTAAATGTAGGACCTGGTGTAAGATTTTCCTCATAAAATACTGTGCACAGTGCTGGAATTGGGGAGGGATGTACAGGGATTGCATACCTTCACTTCTTTATTTTTGTGAAATAGTATCCCCTCAGAGTGAATGCAAGAGTTTTGCATCCGGGAACTGTCTTTTGCTCCTCTCCACATTTCCATGCAAATAAAATGCAGAGGTAAAATAAAATATAGTTAAATAATAGATAAATGGAGAGAAAATATTGCTGGGAGAGAAATAAAGAAGAGATAGAGAAGTGTTAAACAGATGAAGAAGGTGGAGGCATCAGAGAGGGTTATAGAGAAAAGAGAGAGAAGAAGAGAGAAGAAGAAAACAGGGAAAGCAAAAAGAGAAAATGAAGGTATTAAACAGTAGCAGGTTACGGAATAGTGATAGAATGCTATATATGCAATAATCTTAGGTAATATAGAGTATGATGGGGTTGTGCTATGTTGTGAAACAATACACGGGGCAGAGGTGCTGAGTTTGGTTGTAGAGAAACGGGAAATCCCAAATTGAAGTCACTGTGTCTGCGCTGTCAATTTTGACACCGGGGTAGTGTGAGTCCTGAGTAAGGATATGCTCCGAGAGAGAAGCAGAAGCCTTTGAGGAAGTCCAGAGCTATACAAAATGGAGTGCTCAAACCCTTGCCTAGACAACCCAAATTAGGGTAACAGGTGCTCAAACTGGATGACCTCCGCCTGCCCTTCAGGTCCAAATATTCCATGCGTAACAAAAACCAGTAGCACACTGATAAAAGTGAAAAAATAAATAAATTTGATTTATTCAGCTCATATGCATACGAAAAAAGGGCAACGTTTCGGACTCCACTGAGTCCTTTATCAAGCCTGATATACAAGTGAAATCACAGTGTTATATAGAGTGTAATTAGTGGGATGGGCATAAAATCCTGCCTCCTCATAGTGACATCATATGTAATAAACAATTAATAAATAAATAAGTGCAGTGATATCTTGTGTCCATATAATAAAAAAGTCTCATAAAAATCCGTGTTGTGATCCATTCCGTCGAAGAATATGTGTCTTCATTCATACAAGTTTATACTATAAAATTGCTTTTAATAAGTGCCACAGAACGTAGAATCTACGTTCTGTGGCAAAGTAACTTGAAATGCCACAGAACGTAGATTCTACGTTCTGCAGCATTTCCCCCCTAGAAACAAGCGATGCGCCTTGAAAGCCAGCGCATTGCTTGTAATCTGCGCAGATCCCCCTAGGCAACGAGTCATACTTACCGATCCCGGTACAGATCGGTGCAGGCAGCCAATGGGAGCAGTGGAGACACAAGGAGCACAGTGATGACGTCTCCACTGCTCCCCCTATAAATTACACCCCCCAGACGCCGCCTCTTCCCTCCTTGCTGCGCACTTGTGACTGCTGGAGACCCCCTGCTGCCTTTCTGAGCCTTGATCGTTGGATTGGTCGCCTGGATTGCCTTGATTCAACACTGTGAGCTGAACTGCACCTCTCTACACCCTTTCCTTTACATATTTCTCTCTAAAAAAAATCTTTTTTTTTTTCTTCTGTCTTTGGCCTTAGTACACTTACAGACAACTTTTCCAAGCTCACACACATACTCACACTTACTCACTTACTTTCTTACTTTTTCTCTACTTATTTTTTACTTTGATTTCTTTAGTAATTTTATTTTATCTGTTGCTCTGACTTTATTTCTGATCTTGTTCTACAGTTATTTGATTGCTTTTTACTGTTTTTTGCCATTTTCATCATTGGTTTGTGATTTTATTGCACTATTACTTGTTTTGCTGTTCTCATCACCGTAAAAAAGTTCTGTTTGCAGTGACGCTGGTGGATTTTCTGATTTCTGACCACTGATTTCACTTCAATAACTTTATTTTATCACTTTTGGTGATTTTATTACGTTTATTCTTATATTGTTCTCTACTGCTGGTTTAGTTCTCCAGAAAAGTTACCCTTTGCAGTTATACTGGTGGATCTATAGTTTTGACCACTGATTTTACCCCAATAACTGATCATTTTACTGCTTTTGGTGATTTTATTACATTTATTCTTTATATTGTTCTTTACTGCTGGTTTAGTTCCCCAGAAAAGTTACCCTTTGCAGTTATACTGGTGGATCTATAGTTTTGACCACTGATTTTACCCCAATAACTGATCATTTTACTGCTTTTGGTGATTTTATTACATTTATTCTTTATATTGTTCTTTACTGCTGGTTTAGTTCCCCAGAAAAGTTTCCCTTTGCAGTGACGCTGGTGGATCTATAGTTCTTACCACCAATTTCACTCCAATAATAGTTTTTTTTATTGCTTTAGCTCTTTTTACTGCATCTTGCTGATTTTATTTGGTTTTTCCCCTTTTTACTTCTTTCTTAGTTCCCCAAAAAGTTTTCCTTTGCAGGAACATTAGTGAATCTAGGACCCTTGGTCACTGATTTCACTGTAATAGCTGTTCTTTTATTGCTTTGGGTAGTATTATTGCATTTTAGTGATTTTATTTTTAGATTTAGATTTTTCTTTGCATTGTTCTTTATTTCTTGTGTAGTGCCCCTAAAAAAAGTCCCCTTTGCTGTGACATAGTTTAGTGGTCTTATTCTGTTTGATTCAACTCATTGTTCCAGAAAGGGGTTTGGTAAGCTGTGCCATATCTTTATTCTTTTTATATTTTTTTTCCTTCTGCTTGTTTGTATTAGCAGGGGTTAGCTCTTGGTCATTTTGCTGCCTTTGTTTTTTTTTTTCCTTCTGCTTGTTTGTATCTAATGCTGATGCCACAAGTCTTATTTTACTGGCACCTCAAAAGCTCATCTATCAGTGCAATATTTTGTTTCTGTCTGTATTTCTGTCTGTATTTCTGTCTGTATTGTCTGTGTTTTTGTCTGTATTTCTGGGCAACATTTGCATTTGTTTTTGTAGATTTACGAATCTCTGGATTTGTGGGTAGTATGTCTTCAGTTGAACACAGGGTGACCAAAACACTATGGACTTCTGTTTAGATTTGTTCTTAGTGTAGTCATCCAGCACATGTAGCACAAATTGCATATTTATATGGTGTTTAGGTTAGACTAAGTTGCAGTGGCTCTCTGAATTGGAATAGCACTTTCATCACGTGCCATGCCTTTTACCAGTGGGGTATCCGCTTTTTTACAAACTTCTGGTGGGCATAATTTTATCTTAGCTGCTTGTACCCCAATCCTTATTGTTGGTAGCTAAACTTCTTAGGACACTTGCATAATTTATCGTCCAAATTTACTATGGATTTTGTTGGCAAATATATCTCAAAATGTGGTACAGATTTTGTCATTGGTGAAATGTAGGAAGAAGCAAACAATTGGTATTCTAGCACCACAGGACAGATGAAACGTAAAGACACTCCGGTGAATCCAAAATGGTGAGTGAAATATATTTTGGGGTTAATGTGGTAGCAACCAGATGCAGATCCATAGTGTAGTCCAAAAATTCTCCGGGAGAATTCTTGGGAATAAATCTAATCTTGTATAATGTCTTTTCCTTTATTTCAGGTCACAGCACAGTTTGTGGGGGTTGCAATATTATGCATTGTGCCTGTTTTGGGGTGTTTGGTGGTTGTGTCTCTATGTGTAGTTATACATATGGGGTATCGTTTTATTCAGGGGAATGTGCATATTGCTATTGAGCAGGTTTTTTTCCGTTGCCATGGAAACATAGGGAAAAATCTAACTTTGTATATCTTTCTTCCTTTATTTCATACCAAATTGCGGACTTCTACGAACAACTGTGCCCACAATTCTCCGTGTAGAAAAGCAAGAAGGGCATCTTTGAATAGCTGAAGAAGTGTATTTATCAGAAATATATCGTTTATGGGGGTAATTTCACAGGTAAGGGTTAGTTTGGGATGAAAAATATTGAGAACTGTACATAAATTTGCAGCCCCAATATTTCCCATTGTGCCTGTTTTGGGGTGTTTGGTTGCTGTGTCTCTATGTGTAGTTATACATATAGGGTATCGTTTTATTCAGGGGAGTGTGCAGATTGCTACTGAGCAGGTTTTTGTTAGTTGCCATGGAAACTTAGGGAGAAATCAAACTTTGGAACTGTTTTTTCCTTTATTTCAGACCAAATCGCTAACTTCTACGAACGACTGTGCCAACAATTCTCAGTGTATAAAAATTAGAATGGCATCTTTGAATAGCTGAAGAAGTGTACTTTTCAGACATATAGGATTTGTGGGCGTTATTTCACAGTTTGAGGGGTGTTTTGACTGTTAAACTGCAAGTAGTTAACAACTCCACTATCACCCCGTCTCCCCAGGCCCGTTGACTCGGGGTTATCCTAAATTCTGCCCTGACATTCACTCCTCATATCCAGTCACTTGTCAAGTCATGTCACTTCCACCTAAGGAACATATCCAAAATACGATCATTTATCACCCAAGATGCTGCCAAAATTCTTATTCACTCTCTTATCATATTGCGTCTAGACTATTGGAACTCTCTCTTAATTGGCCTTCCCCTCCAGAAACTCTCACCTCTCCAGTCCATAATGAACACTGCTGCTAGGCTTATACACCTCAGCAACCGCTCCTCCTCTGCCATACCATTCTGCCAATCCCTGCACTGGCTTCCACTCCCCTTCAGAATTAAATTCAAATTACTGACCCTGACATTCAAAGCACTTCATAACTCTGCCCCTCCCTACATCTCTGAACTAATCTCAATTTACTCACCCAACTGCCTACTACGCTCCTCTACTGACCTGCTACTCAACTCTTCTCTCATTACCTCCTCACATGCTCGCATTCAAGACTTTGCAAGAGCTGCACCCCTCCTCTGGAATTCTCTCCCACGGTCTGTCCGACTTTCTCCCAATCTTTCAGCTTTCAAGAAATCTCTAAAAACCCACTTTTTTAGAGAAGCCGACCCTCACTGTTAACTACTCAATGCAATACCACTTACATTACTACATCTCTCACCCACTTTACTCTGATCTTGCCCACTCCCACACCTTGTGTATCATTCCCTTCCCGTTAGCTTTTTCTGTACAGGGCCTTCCTCACCTCCTGTACCAGTATTTATTGTGATGTATGTACAGTAACTCCATATTTATTGTGATGTATGTAACTCCTTATGTTCTATGTATGTAATTCATGTGATTTGGTTGTATAATCACATTCACTTTACAGCGCTACGCAACAAGTTGGCGCTATAGAAATACATGTTAATAAAGTAGTACACATAGAGCGCAGCCCCCAGATTTTCGACTGCAATTGCCCTTATGCATTGCTCCTGTTTTGGGGTGTTTGGTGGCTGCATCTCTATGTGTATCTATACATATGGGGTATCATTTTATTCAGGAGAAGTTTGTCTTTCAAACTTTCTGTAATTATAACATTTATAACAGTGTTATTTTGTCAGATTTACATTTGATGAGCAGTATAGAGTCAGCTAGAAAATTCCAATCTTATTCAATTGTAGGTGCACGTACCATCAGTGGTCCATCTTCCACCAGGGTTAGTCAGCCGAAAAAGTTTAACGTACAGCACCAAATGGTTAAAATATGCCTTTATTCAAACTTTATGGCAGTACCCGGTCAGCAACGTTTCAGGCCTCTCCATTGCCTTTTGTCAAGCAAAGGCCATGGAGAGGCCTGAAACTTTGCTGACCGGGTACTGCCATAAAGTTTGAATAAAGGCATATTTTAACCATTTGGTGCTGTACGTTAAACTTTTTCGGCAGATTTACATTTGATCCTGTGTCTTAGTTTGCATTTTAGAAAAAAACTAAAAATGCAATAAAAAAAGCTCTAAATATTACAATACAGTGGTAAAATGTATTTGTATTTTGAATGAAAACTACAGCATCCTCTGTAGTCTGTCTGTAGTTTCTAAACATACCAAACTTGAAGGGATAATTTAGATTTACATATAAATTATGCTGCATCAACTGTCATGTGTGCTTATCCACTCTGTTCTGGTGTAAAATTCCAGAAAATGTTGTTTTAGTTTGGGAGTTACTTCTGGACAAAAAAAGTGTGTTGCTGATACATATTGGGTATCGTTGGACTTGTCAGGATGAGGGCTTTTACAAACACAAAAAAATTTATGAAAAATTTACTTTTCTGTGGAAAAAAAACTCACTACATATACAATTTTTTAACAATTTTTTTTTTACATATTTCAGCCAAAATACACAGTAAATCTCCAGAAATGTCACAAAATTCCACTTGCATGTCAAAGCCCAGTTTTCAACGAAAAAAACAATATATAATTTTCCTAGTTTCATAGAGGTTTTCCTACAATAAAACCTTGTTAAACTGAACAAGTACAAAATGCTCAAAAACGTCTGGCATGTGAAATTCTTCTGGCACTTAAAGGGTTAAATTATATTAATGGTCTGGTATTACCTGAGATGCATCCAAACTGATTCAGCACACCAAATTATATGCGAATCTTGTAGTCAGTAGTTACTTCTCAGACCAATTAATATCTTACAGAAAAGGAAGAAAGAAAAAGTGTTAAAAACAGTTACATTGCTTTGTAGCGATTATATCAAATTCAGATACCTTGTATGCAGACTCACTTAAAAATAAACATCCCTGGGGTATAGTCTCTATTCAACCCTCGTGGCCATATTGTATCCAATTCATGTATCCAATACATCTCTCGATATTTTAATTGTTGCAACCTATCACCACCTCTCCTTGGTGCATTAACCTTCTCAATCACTTGAAACTTCAGCTGGCTCACAGAGTGATTAGCTTGTAAAAAAATGACATGGTACTGGTAATGTAGAAATTTTCTTACGTATTTATGTTTCGAAATTCGATCACGTATACTTTGAGTAGTCTCTCCAATATAGATTAGCCCACAAGGGAATTTTAATAGGTAGATAACAAAAGATGTATCACAAGTAAAATACTCATTGATTTTAAATTGCTTGCCAGTGTGAGGATGGTAAAAACTATCACCCTTCGTTATTGAATTACACTGGGTACAATGTAAACAGGGAAAAGTGCCATATTTCGGTGTTTGTAAAAAACGTTGATTTGATCTCTTTTGAGACCCAATATCAGCTCTCACTAGCTTATCACGTATGTTGTTACCTCTCTGATAAGCCATAAGTGGAAAATTTTGGAATTGAGGAATATGTGGAAACAGTTATGTTTCTTAATGATCCTTGACACGTGTTTACTTGCTGTGGTATACTTACTCACAAAAACCATTTTCTCACTTTCTTTTTTGTTTTTAGTACAAGGGTCCAAAAGACTCTCTCTATCTGTATTCTCAGGTTTCTTCAAACCATCCTCTAATAGTACATTAGGATAACCTCTTTCCATAAAGTGTTCTGTCATATCCCTTAATCTAGTTGTGCATAAGGAGTCATCACTTACTATATGTTTAACCCTTGTATATTGTTTCAAGGGCAGGGATTTTTTAAGGGAAGGAGGATGGAAACTTTGGAAGTGTAATAGATTGTTTTTGTCTGTTTCTCTTCTATATAAATCAGACTCCAATTTTGTGTCTACTTCAACTTCACATCCAAAAAATTGAGCGTATTAGTATGATAAGTGTATGTAAATTTCAATGACGGTTCAATATTATTGATCTCTTCCTGAAAAGTATTCAGGCTCTCAGAGTCTCCATTCCATAGAATCAAGAGATCATCTATGTAGCATAGATATAAAAGGCACTTTTCTTGATATAAGCGATTAGTATAAATAAATGTATCTTTAATGTATGCCATATACAAGTTGGCATATGTTGGCGCTACATTACTTCCCATCGTTGTGCCCCGTTTTTGGATGTAAAATTGATCTCCAAATAAAAAATAATTTTGATCAATTTTCAAAATATCAATAAAAAATTATTTTTCAACCTCTGTATATTGTGTCTGATCAAGATAATATTGAATAGCTCTCAGACCCGTCTCATGTGAAATAGAGGTATACAAACTTGTGACATCAAAACTACTTAGTAGTTTTGTATGTGCCGGCAATTTAACAGTACTAAATATATTTAACAAGTGAGTTGAATCCTTCACATATGATTTAGTTGTCTGAACCAAGGGTTGGAGTATTTTGTCTAGATAAATGGCCAAGGGTCTTAAAACAGAATCAGTACCTACTATCGGTCTTCCTGGGGGATTCCTTAAATTTTTATGAATTTTGGGCAAAACATAGAAAACTGGTGTGATTGGATTTTGTTGTGTCAAAAACTCTCTTAAATCATCATCAATTATGCTTTTATCATGTGCACTATGGACTATGTTTGATATACTATGTTGTATAGAGATCAATGGATTATTGGTCACAGCTTTGTATACCTCTGCATCAGATAATTGTCTTGTTATTTCTGCTACATAATCTTTAGTATTTAATATCACCAATGCTCCCCCTTTATCTGCTGGTTTTATAGTTAACTCTTTATCCTTACTCAATTCATCAAGGCATGACCTTTCTTTGAAAGTAAGATTTGGTTTCATGCCCATCATAGGGTTACGTTTCAATTTAGCCTTTAAATTTTGTATATCTTTGGTTACTCATTTAACATAAGCTTCAATCACATTATCATTAGATGGTGGGATAAAATTACTTCTATTACGCAAACCTGATGCTTTCATCATAATTGTGAGTGGCCTAAACCAGCATTACTAACATGCCCCATAACACTTGCAGGTATTTTAGCAAAATTATTTTTAAGACGTAGATTCCGAAAAAAAATTTGTAACTCAATGTCCAACCCAAATGTGTCACAATTATGTGTAGGGCAGTAGGATAAGCCTTTCTGCAAAACAGTTAGTTGTGTAGCAGTCAATAATTTATCAGAGATATTATATACTAACGTTTCTGATAGTTGTTTCGTCTGGCTATCCTGTACGGCTGTTGAGGATGTGATGAAACTGCGTCAGGTGGGGCCTAGGGATGTCAGCCAAGGTGTGCCTGAGAAGGAACACGCTGTGAGGATGGGAGTATGCTGGTAGAGACGTCTGGGAACTGGAAACACCTGCTAAGTGCTCATTTTGCATGTTTTTATGTGTGTAACTTTTAACCTACAATTATTTATTAAAAAAAACTTTTTTACACTATATGAAGCACATCTCTCACAGCATATCCGGATTGAATGCTGCATAACAAGGATAACAGAATTTCTAGATAGGCGCAAAATTATCTTTTGTGAGTACCCACCTTGCCCTGTTGGTGACCCCCTAGAAATTATAGTGAAAGTTTGTGTGGGTAATCAATTACTTGTGAAACCCACTCCAAGAGGTGGCTAAATTAGATATAACCTACTACACTATATTCCTATAATTTTTTGTTGTCTTTCCCTGGGCTTCCTTGCAAAACGCTGTTTCACAGATTATCAAAACGTTAAAATTTACACCAGCTGGAGAACGGAATAGAAACAGCTACAGGGATGAACTTCTGGAAACCTTACCTTTTTTATTCCTTATATGAAACAATACACAGGCAGAATTGACAGATTGACAGCCAAGAAAAGTCATGTGCACAATTTTCATTTTGGGGTCCCTACAGGTCACACATACTTAAATCTATCCCTTCACTTTTTTCACTCCAATTCAAGCACTGACTGTGCATGTTTTATTAGGCTTTTTAACGTTTATATTATGTTTTTAAAATAATATAGATAAGAACATTTGGTTTTCTCCTACTCAGAGGAGAATCATCATTTGTAGCTGTGATATTGCCGATAAAGGATAAAATTGATACCATCTAGTTATAAAAACTTTTTTCCAAAGACAGCTGTGTTTCAAAGCACATCCAGCAGGGGGTTCCATTTACAGAAGACCTTCAAAAGGTATTGAAATTGAAGTATAGTTTGCAGTTGTATCTTCAATTTCAATACCTTTTGAAGGGATTGTCTTCCGTAAATGGAACCCCCTGCTGGATGTGCTCTGAAACAAAACAAGTAAACTATATTTTTCGAATTATAATTAAAAAAACGTTTATTCTGGTATTTATGGCCAGTTATATTGGACTTGAAGCCCTGACTTACTGTAATAACTTTGCAGCTTTTACATGTGGTGGCTTCACATTTGTAAGTCCTCTTCATGGAAAGCCAGCTCCCCCCAAAATCCTGCCCAAAGTGGGAGCTTTTCTTGATACAAATTTAATATCATTAGGGGAAAATATGTCCTATGTCACTATATAAAACTATAGGAAGATATGTTTTAATTATTTTACAAACTGCAGTGAACTCCTCACTATAATCGATCACAAAGAAAATTTTCCCTTTATCATCAACTTGTCTCATGGATGATATCTTTGATTTTATTCCTGTATCCAATGTATGTGCATTCAAACGTTTTGCCCTGTCATATGAGTTCCTTATTAAATTCAACGAATACCCCCTTCTTCATAATCTACTAAACAACTCTCCAGACTGTTCTGTAAAGGACTTATCCAAGCTGCAATTTCTGTATGCTGTATAAATATATATATGGATTAACAATACAAAACAATGTGAATCATGCTAAGCACAATAGAAAGAATAACCTGAACAAAGACAGTATCCAACACTCAGCTTTTCATTGGGGCTGAAATGTTTTTACTGGTTTTCTTCAGATGATGGTAATTAGGAAGAATTTTCATTAATAAAACCAGTTGAAGTGTTTGTGGCCGAATGAAAGATAAAATTGAGAAACAGCAGATTTGTACCAAACAAACAAAGGCGGATCTCCACCAAATAGCTGTGTTTGCATAAAGATGTAAGTAATTGTAAGCAATTTTTCAAAATACATTAAACATTTTAAATGGAGTTTTACTTGTTTACTTTCTATAATTTTGGTTATGACACTTGAAACACTGGCAGATGGCAGCTTTCCTCTAGGTCTGTCAATTAGATGCACCGTTTAGTCAGAAGCAGTAGTGCAGAGAATATAAACAGCCAGAAGGTGACCAATGCACTGCCCTCAATAGCAATTACATATATTCATTTTTATCAATATTCATATAATTATATGGGATAATGTTGCCAAAATGGTGGACTGCATGGGTCCATGGGGCAAATTCACTAACTTCCGAAAATTCGCTAGCGTTGGCTTCGCTAGCGTTTGCCGCACTTCGCCAGGCGAATTTTTGCCAGCGCTATGCAAATTCACTTAAGTATGAATTTACGCTCAGGTCTGCGAATGGTAGCTTAGTTGCGCTAGTGTTACTTCGCTAGGCAGAGCGCTGTTACGTTAGCGAAGCCTAATTTGAATAAGGCGGGAACTTTAAGCTATAATAGAAGTATGTTACAGCCACTACATTCCACTACACACACCAAGGAAACCTTTAATAAATTAAATAAAGTTGTCCTATTGCCCTACATGTGCCCCCTGTATAGTTGTGTTGCCATATGTTAGGAAATGTAGGGGGGAAGGAGGGTAACCCCCCCAAAAATATTTCAATCTTTTTCAAACTATCACCCTCCTATGCTAAAATACGTCAGCGTTTTTTTGGGACTTCACTTTTTTTTTTTCAATCTCCTATCTATTTTATTGAACTTCGCCTGGTCTGACCAGGAGAAGTAATGTCTAACGTAAGTGCTAACGTTCAGGAAAATGTTCATCTTCAGTGTCGGACTGGCCCACCAGGATACCAGGAAAAGTCCCGGTGGGCCCTCATGCTGCTAATTTGGCCAAGTTCATAGCCGTTCCCCATTTCTAGAGGCTAAATAGATGTAATAGATTATAGTATGTAAAGAAAATACACTAGGAGAATAGAGGTTGAATGAGTAGAGGAAGAATAATAGTACTGAGAGTGGGCCCCTGGTCTAAAAAATTTTTTTTGGTGGGCCCCTAGTGTAAGGTTTTTGGGTGGGGCCCTGATGTCCCAGTCCGACACTGTTCATCTTAGTGAATTTGCGAAGTTACGATCCTCCGTCAGTGCGCAACTTCGCACCCTTACGCTAGGCGAAGTTGCGCACTGACGGAGGATCGTAACTTCGCAAATTCACTAAGATGAACAGTCTATCTACTTCGCTAGCGTAAATTCGCAAGAGCCGGTGTTAGTGAATTTCCGAAGTTACAAATTGACGTCACGCTGGCGAATTAGCGCTAGACGCTTCGCACAATAATGAATTTGCCCCCAAGTGTACCAAACCAGAAAAAGCATTCACAGAACCTCACATCAAGCATTTAATAGTGCAAGTTCAGCAAATATTACAACATACAATTACATTGTGACAATATACAAATACACAGAAAACCACATGGAAGTATCTCCCCCCTCGTGTTAGTAACTCCCTCCTGAGGCGTTTCGTGCCATTGTTTAAAATCTATTAAAATCAGTTAAACAATATAGAAAATTAGAGAATTATATATATTTATAAATATTGCACTTTGGCACAAATATTTTTATGTGGTCTATGTAGAATTTTTTAATATTGCATTTAAGCACTTTTTCAATATTGTATTTCATCACTTATGTTTAATTATTGAACAAAGAATAATACTAACGAATGATAAATTTTGGAGATAATTGATTTTGCACCAATTTATATTATAGTAAGCCCACATTTATAAAAATTTATGAAAACACAATGTTATATGATATAAGTTTATTATGGACAGGATGTTGCTCTATACAGGTTCTGGAGAAAAGGGATATAAAAATGGGAAAAAATACCATGTATGATATATAGTAAAGGACGGAAGATGTATGGAGCAACAAACTGGGTATTTAGGAAATGGGCTGCATAGTAGCCACACCTCCTCTGATGGACCAACCAATGACATGAAATGCTTCAGGAGGGAGTGACTAACACGAGGTATGCAGACCGTGGGGGAAGTAATGCTATATGGTTTGCTGTGTATTTGTATATTGTCACAAGGGAGAACAAGGCACGCATAGGGCCGAGGTGAATTTAGGCAGGGCCACCCCTCCCCCAGGTGTGTGTGTGTGATACATGACCCCCAGCCCCCTGCCTCCCCCAGGCCATAACAATGGGTAGGCTGCTGGGTGGGGGAAAAAGAGGGCGGGCCAGGGGGGCTGGTACAAGGAGAGCAGGGATTTAATGGAAAGAGGAGCCAAGGACAGGTAGACTAACTTTTGTTCTTTGTTTTTACAGGTCAGACTCTTCAATCGGTGGTACCAGGAGATGGATGTGAAAACAGCCCAGGGAGTTTTGAGGAGAAGAATCATGGTGCTGAAAAGGTTTCGTGAAGAAGGGGAGAGCTTGATGAGGATTTCCAGACCCAAATTTCCTTTGACAGGGTAGTCCCCCAGGAAAATCCAGGAGTGATGGAACCAGCGATCAAAGGGACATAACAAGTGGTGGTGCAGTGAATGAAGGGCCGGAGGCATCGCTAGCATTGCGGCGCAAAACGAATAATATCACTTCCTTCATGTCGGGTGATTATACAGGATTATCTGTGGCTGCAAGGGGAGGATGCAGAGGTTCACAGGAGAGGAGGAGTTTGGCTGAGGAGGAAGCCGTTGAGAGTCCAAGGGGACCAGTCGGAGTGATGGAGAGGTTTGGAGGTTCAAGGAGGGAGAGGGAAATGGCCAAAACAGCCACCGCCACCAACAATGACTTGGTGACTCTTTAAAAAAAAAAAAAAAAAGCCTCTGTGGGCCGCTGCTTTCCACGGGGCGGGGAGGGGGGTGACCAAGGGAGCATGGAGGGGGGATAAGAGGGGATACAGGCCCAAGAAAGGGGAGACAAAGCACCAATGATTATTATTATGGTCCCAGAAGTGAAGGGGAATTTGCAGATGAAGGCATATGGGGAAGGGAAGCAGCCCCCACCACTGAGAAAGCAGGACCCAGGCAGGGTGCAGCAACAAGGGGGGAAGTTTTTAGGTTGAATGGTAATAGCAGGCCTATGCACTCACATAGGGATACCCAGATGGCATTAAAAATAGAGGCAGTCGGCAGTACTTTGGAAACTGTGGTGATGTGTGGGAAGAGGAAGATGGTTATTATGCGGAGGAATGTGGAATATGATGACAATGAGTTTTTCCCCACATGCAGGCAATGGTATAGCCAGAGAAGGCCTAGATGGATGCTGGGACAAGAAGATCCTTATTGGGACAGTTATTGGGTGCAAGTTTCCTTTTAAGGATAAGGAAGAAGAGGAAAGCTGGCAGCAGTGGATGAAGGAAAAGCACAGAGGCAAGAGGAGGGAGCGGGCCCTTCAACATGGCAGGAGAGGAAATCGACTTGGACAAGTGCAGGGGCACACAGAAAGATAGTACAGTTCCAGTGGTTTCAAGAACTGCAATCACTGAGGCACCTAGGGGTGAGTTAAATACACAAAATTATGTGACAATTGGCATAGAATCAAATTTCTGAGGGGTCAGATAGCGAAACAGAGGGTGGAAAAATTTTAGAGCTAATTAAGAAATATTTTAAAGGAAAAGAGCAGAGAGGGAAGTTGGCCAGGCAATGGTGCTAGGAAAGCAGCATACATATGCATGTGCTTTTACAGAGACTGCGGCACATTTACCAAAGAAAATTAGGTGACACATAGAAGCCGGTAAATTCATTGATATTTATGGTTTAACTAGGGAAGCTACCTGGAGAAGAAACCAGAGCATTGTTTGAATATAATAAAGTACATTGATACCATAATTGACACTTACCTATTTCACAAGGGTTATTCATGGTATGATTATGACCAGGCCTTAGGAAAAACATGTGTCTAGCAAGATGTTATCTTTTGGCCAAAAAGACATAGATCTATGGATGAGGTAGGTGTCTAGAGAGCAGGTTCCTTCCACTTCAAGTACTGGGAATAGAGGAGGATATGCATTCAAATAAAGAAATGTGTGTTTTGCTTACGATGAGAAAAGATGCAATAGGGTGTATGCATGCAAATTTAGACATCTATGCTCTGCCTGTGGATCTTCTCACATTGTCAGTATGGGTAACAGGAAAATGGAGAGCCAGGCCAACAGGCAGCCCTTTTGAGTGGCTCAGCAGAAGATCTGTAACACCAATTCAGATGGGCAAGCTAAATGAGCCATTAGTAGGTTATTCAGATAGGGGGGTGGCAGTATTTTTGGCAAAGGGATTTGAATGGATTCAGCATTTTAGTATCACAAGCACCCTATCCCAACAAAAATCAACTAACCAGCACAAGTGGGTAGGATGGCCGGGCCAGTTGAAGTTTTGCCCGTAAAAGGCATCTCCACTGGGCATAGTTCCAAAAAAGAACCAGGTAAATTCAGAACAATACTGTATCTTTGGTATCCATTATGCTCCTTTGTAAATTATACTTTAGATAAGGAGCAGTGCAAGGTGCAGTATCAGTCTTTTGATGAAGCCTTAGAAAAAGTAGAGGGATAATGGGATAGGGCGCTGTTGGCAAAGGTAGACATAGAGTCGGCATTTAGGCTTTACCTTTTACATCCAGAGTGTTTAAGTTGGTTGGTTGTTAATTTCAGGGAACATTCTACTTGGATTTATGCAGACCTATATAAAATATCATATTCATATTTTGAGACGTTTAGCACATTTTTGCACTGGCTTTTATACTTTTATATGAAAGGTGCGGGAATGCAGCTGTAGCTCACTATTTAGAAACAGGAAACATTGCTGATATTCTTGTATATGCTAAGGTCATTAGGCTTGCCAGTAGCAGAGGAAAAGAGTGCAGCCCACTACAAAAGCTGACCTTTTTGGGCATTGAGATATATACAAAGGCTAGGAAGTATAGGCTTCCCATGGATAAAGTAGTAAAAACCATGTAAGCAGGACAAAACTTAGTAACAGCTAATAAGGTGTAATTGAAAGAAATGCATAGAGCTTTGCGTTTAATGAACTTTATAGATTACATTATACAATGGGAGTAGAAGTAGTGACACCCAAAATACATTAAATACAATGAGAAGTAGTTGAAATTGTAGCCCCATATACACTAAATATCCTGAAACAGTGGGAACTTTAGGTTCTAATACAATAAATAAATGAGAGGCAATGATTAATGGTATCCCAGATTTCACCTTACCCTTCCAAGAAAAAAGCAGGTTTACTGAAGGCTGGAGAAGATTTAAGCATTGTAGAGATCAAAATAAAGTCAGAAATTGTTTGTATTGCCTAGCCCCACCTAGTGGTTGACGTGTGAAAGCACCCAAGCAAGAGAAATACCATGACTTGGGTAGTGGTAAAATACACTGTAAAGGGGAGAAACAATAGCCGTCACAAAGCAGTTCTGTTGTACAGTACTGGCTCCTTCTCAGAGCTCAGGATCCTTCTCAGAGCTCAGAGCTCAGGAGTGGGCTCCCTCAACACTAATATTTCTGCTAAAAATACATTTGTTGGTTCAAGAACAACATTTGAAATGCTAGAGTGAATTATCTGCAATGTAAAAAATCAACCATAAAAATCATGACAGAATCCATTTAATGATTTACTAGTTTTCAGTTCAGAATTCTTTTTAAAGTACAATTTAAATAATTGTAGACCAGGTGTTCTGAGCCTTTTGCACTGAGATCTTTACACACTTTTTGTCAACAGCTAGGCAGGCCCGGATTTGTGGAAAGGCCACCTAGGCCGGGCCTAGGGTGACAGGATTTTAGGGGGTGGTGTTATGCCCAGCCACACCCACGTTGGTTCAGAAACACTGGGGATAGGCAGGAGCTACTATAGCTTTTTTAATTTCCCATGCGCCAATCCCCATTGCTCCGGTGATGAAAATTTGCAAATAAAGGACAGAGTATGGGGGTGACGAACGGCGCCCGCTTTGTAAATACGGCCCTGCAGCTAGGCCTCACAAGGTCGGACTGGTGTGCCAGAGTAGCAGGCGATCTCTAAGTAGCATCCAAACCCAGTGGATAAAGCCAGCCTATTCTTATCCCCATACTGTATATACAGTATTTAGCAGTGTTTATATTTAATCGTGCAAGGAACTGGACATTGCACATTTGACACATTATTTTTAGATTACTATTAGGGCTAAATTACATAGGAGACTTTGATCAGATTTTGTGTCAGCTTTTTTCTGATCTTTCCAAAATCTGACCCCTGTAGCTATAAACATAGAATGGAATCAGATAAAGTTGATTGCTGTGGTTTGTATATGCATCTACATCCGACAGTCAATGTATTTCAGTGAGAAGTAAAACTCAGTCAGACACCATGAGATTTGATCTCATCAGATAAAAATGTAGCATGCAGTGTTCTCATCCACATGGAGTGTCTCGTTGGATGGCAGATCTTCCATGTATTTGGCACATCAGATTTTTGTATTAGTCTCATTATATTTTGATCATGTGACTTAGTCTAACTTCCAATCCGACAATCCAACACCATCCTACAAATGCATCTGTGTAGTTTAGCCCTTAAAGTTACTATTGCAGCTGCAAAATACTGCACTCCTTATTTGTAGCCCAAATTGCAGTTGCAGAAACACTACAGATCTTTGGCTGGTGTGTGAGAAATGTATTCACAGTAGAACACCTGACTTCAGATCTTATGTTACAGCAGTGCACCCCTTTTTGTTCCATTCCCAACACTCTCTGTAGAGACACTTTTTGATTTGTTATGTAATGTAATCAGGGTAATGCAATAATAGGTGCTAAAGGAAAATTGCTGAGCAGTGCAAAGAATTTTCCAACAATGCACAAATGTAGTATTGTCGTTAGGAATCCTTTATTATTCCTTCTCTCCTCACTTAACCTCTTTATTCTCCTATTATTTTAGATCTACTTACTATACTCTATTCTTCCATTATTAAGCCTCTTTTTCCACATAAAGAAATAGGGAATGAACATGAAATAGGCCAAATTGTTAGAAGCAAGAGGAACCACTGACACCTGGGCCCACCGGGAGTTTTCCTGGTATCCCTGTGGGCCAGTCAAACACTGTAAGTGACCACAATTTATAATGATTGGAACTGGAATTTCTTCCAGCTAATCACCTTTCCTGTAAAGGTACCAGATTCATCTACAGTATAAAATCCATCTAGAATGGTCCTACTGATTTCATGGAGCTTAAAGTTTGCATTTGGTGCAGCCCAGCAACATGCTTTCAAGTATATGATAACCTTACCCCATCTGTGTATATTGGTAGGTCATTGGCTGAAATGGGTTATTGGATGAAATGGGGGAGAGCAAACCTCTCTCGTGCTTCCTGTATCATCTAGTAGTTCTGCTCACTCATCAGTACAATTTTACCATAGAAAAATTAGATCAGAGTGACAGGTTGCCAACTTATGTTCTCTGTAGTGCAATGCCGAAATTCAGACCTATGCTATAATTGCAAAAATAAACAATTATATGTGTGTGTTAAATATGTTTTTTCCTAATTATGAGCATTTCATATACATTTGTCTAAATATCTAAATATTGCACCACCACCAACACATCTGAGGCACACAGTGATTTGTAGCTCTGCATTGTGGGAAATTCTAAAGGTTGTCTCTATCCCTGACCAGTGAGGCATTTTTGCTTAATACATCCTTTCGTACCAAAATATTTAGAAGCAGGACCCAGTGAGTTTTAAGTAGAGATGGGGCAGGAGTTTTACAACAAGTAACATCTGACACCATTCCCTGCAGCGACACCTGAGCCTGTCTTTCTGTTCCCATTAGACCACAAACACCTACCAAAGAGAACACGAAAAGCAATACTATTCTTGATTAACATGTTAAAGGTATGTATTATGTACAGAAAATTACACACAATTTAAAGATCATTTTAAAAATTCACAGAGCTCAAACAGCAATGTTATATAAACAATAAAAAGACAGAAAATCAATGTTGCAGTGCAACATGAGCATTAAAGTTCTGCACTTGTTTGTGCTGTCATCTTCTGTGCTATACTTTATAGCCCAGGTAAAGGATCAATGCACTTATTCAGATTATAAGCAACCAGGTTCTGCATTTTGGAAATTTTTTCAGCAACATGGATGATTCTATATAGATCTGTCTCCACCTTCTTACCCGTTACTTCAAACAATATATCCAAAAAAGGATCTTAGTTGCATCTGTTTCCATAGTGAAAGTCAAACCCTCCACTTTGTTATTACAAAAGAGGACAAACTCCTCCAAAGAGGTAACATCCCCTTCCCATATACCTATACAATAGTCAATATAGCAAAAAATCGTATAATGTTACTCCGAAACGGGTTAGTATCCGCAAACACATGGAGACGTTCAAACCAACCCATGTACAGGTTGGCATAAGTGGGGGAAAGGATGCCCCCATCGCTGCTCCACGTGTTTGAAGATAGTAACTTCCGTCAAACAAGAAAAAGTTGGATCTCAAAAGAAAATCAATACATTTCATCAGAAAATCTATCTGTTGACTCGGACATATCTGGTCTAAATCTAGCCAATAGCGAATTGTTTCCAGGCCATATCTATGTTCAATTGATGAATATAAAGCTACCACATCCATAGTGAACCATCTATAATTGTCCTTCCACTCAATATCCTCCATTTTATTCACACACATCGTCGTATCCCTCAGGTATGTTGGTCATTTTTCCACCAAAGGGCGAAGGATTTTGTCTATGTATTCAGACAAACCCTCCCCTAAAGATCCTATGCCTGCTACAATGGGCCGGCCTTTAACATCAGTCAGCGATTTGTGTACTTTAGGTAGTACATGAAAAGTAGGGGTAACTGGAGCTACACATCTGATACATTCATATTCACTAGTAGATAAAACCCCATTGTTCAAACCTTCCAATATAATTTCATCCAATTGTTTACGAAACACTTCTGTTGGATCTTTATTTAGGGGAGTATAGGTAGTAATATCGTTCAGTTGACGCTTAACTTCATTCTCATATTTATGGGCATCCAAAATCACCACTGACCCCCCCTTATCAGCCTGTTTGATAACGATGCTCCTATCTTTACTAAGGGCCATCAACGCCCTGCGTTCACCCTTAGTTAAATTAACATCCGCCTGGACCAACTTATGGAACATCACTGAGGACTCTTTGATTGAACTGGGTAGAAATCTGATTTATTTTTCATACCCGAATGTATAATACCAATCTCGGTAGAATCAGCATTTTCGCTTTGTAAGTCCCGGAGGTCATTCAATGCACATAAATCCATAAAATCAAATAACTGTGGGTGACCTGCACTATTGTCACCCAAAGCTGCATGATGCACTACTGACTCAGCAGAACTCTCCTAATTAGCTAGACCGTTCTCCGCAATATGTATCTGCTCTCGATTATATTCTAAATCTCCTGCAAGACATGCAAAATGACGTTTTAAAGTTAGGGTGCGTATGAACTTATTCAAATCAAGAATCATAGAAAAAATGTCACATTTAGTCTCGGAAACATAATTAAGTCCCTTAGAAAAGAGAGAAGGTTCCTCTGGAGATAGAGATCGTACTGATAAGTTAATTACATTACTCGTGTCATTAGGGATGAAAGCTCCTATTTGATCCCCCCCAGGAGTCCGAGTTTGTACCTGGCTCCTCTCATAAAGATCTGGAGTCACATTGGCAGGGATGGCTACCAATTCCGAAACCTCCTGCCCCGATTTCTTCTCCAACCCGCTGGTATAGAATTGAGACCGGCGGCCTCCCCGCCTCCATCTTTTGTGTGACTGCGGGTATAAATCGTCTCCCTCTTTGGTGTCATAGTGTCCCTTGGATTCCAACTTTGGAATGGTTCGATCAAATCCCCATCTCGCTCGGGACCCGACCTTGCTCTGCTTTATATTATGTATTGGGGGGTGTATCCAATGTATGGTGTGGTTTTTTTCTTTGTTTTTTACACATATCTATACATATATATATGTATATATGTATATATATATATATATATATATATAATTATATGGTTAGTTTATCTAAGTGGTTTACCTTTTTTCTATTATGACGTTTTTGGATTCTTTGAACACTGAGAACTCATTTACAATTCCTTGGGTGGGGATTACATTCACTATTTAATTGGTCTCTGGTGAGTGTTTTGGTTGCTCCTGATGAAGTGTCGAGAAGCCACGAAACGCGTTGAGCAGTCAACTTGTTTGTTTTTCTGCACACTCCTAGATATGGACTTTTTAAAATGGATTTAATAAAGACTTGATTGTTTACTACTTCCTCCAGTGGTGCTCCGTGTTACATTGTTTCACTTTGTTAATTCAAAATCACTCCTTGTAGCCTGAGGAAGTGTTTCTAAAATGTAGGCAAAGAGCAGTCAGGGTGCACATTCAGCAGTGCTGCATGCAGTGTACACCTGAACACTGCTTGGTTATTGTGCTTACCTTGCAAGAAATATGATGAGCATATATACCATTAATGAAGCATAACACTTCTATAGGGTTGTGTAATCTGGAAGTGCTGCATATGTATTCCCACTGGCAGTTTACATTATTGCCAGTGGCAAAGCAAATTTAGGAGGGGAAAAGAGGCTGCAAATCTCAACTCCCTCATTTAGTGAGAATGTAAAACATTGTGCCTTGTCCTGCATAATGACAGACATCTATTGCTCAGAAATGCAAGGCCATTTGTGCCTTTACACTATACAGTCATATGAAAATGTTTGGGAACCCCTCTTAATTCTTTGGAGTTTTGATTATCATTGGCTGAGCTTTCAAAGTAGCAAATTCCTTTTAATATAACATGCTTTATGGAAAGGGTAGCATTTCAGCAGTGACACATTTATTGGATTAACAGAAAATATGCAATATGCATCATAACAAATTTAGACAGGTGCATAAATGTGGGCATTCAAACAGAGATATTACATTAATACTTAGTTTAGCCTCCATTTGCAAAGGACCTCCAATAGCCTTTGATGAGTGTCTGGATGGCTGTATTTTTGACCATTCGTCCAGACAAAATCTCTCCATTTCAGTTAAATTTGATGACTGCCGAGCATGGACAGCCTGCTTCAATTCATCCCATAGATTTTCACTGATATTCAAGTTAGGGGACTGTGACAGCCATCCCAGAATATTGTACTTCTCCCTCTGCATAAAAGCCTTTGTAGATTTTGAAGTGTGTTTAGGGTCATTGTCTTGTTGGTATATCCAACCCCTGTGTAACTTCAACTTTGTGACTGATGCTAGAACATTATCCAGAATAATTAGTTGATATCGAGTTGAATTCATCTGACCCTCAACTTTAAGAAGGGCCCCAGTCCCTGAACTAGCCACACAGCGTGATGGGGCTGTGGCGTGAGTACAGAAAGTGTTTCACCTTATCACCCTGCCATAAAGAAGTTCTTTGTGCAAATTGTGCTGAATTGAATTTCTTGGCCTGTCAGACCTGGGTTTTACAGCAACTGTGCCTGTGGCCTTCAATTTCCTGATTACATTCCTTACAATTGAAACTGTCAGTTTAAAACACTGAGATAGATTTTTGTAGCCTTCCCCTAAAGCTGGGCATAGACGTAACAATTATGATCTTTCTCAGAAAAGATCTTTCAGCACTAACAATGGACGACCAAAGGTATCCAATCAAAATTTTCCTTCCAGCCCGATCAACCAGCCGATATCTTAGTCTTCTGACAATATCGGTCGGCTCATTTGCCACCATAGATGAACCGATTATCATACGAAAATTTGTTTCGTTCGACATTATCTGTGCATCTATGACTATACAATCTTTGAGCATTGCTTTGAGGATCCCATGCTGTCACTCTTCAGAGGAGAGTCAAACAGAAGCACAACTTGCAACTGACCACCTTAAATACCTTTTCTCATGATTGGACACACCTGCCTATGAAGTTTAAGGCTTAGCGAGCTGATCTAACCAATTTGGTATTGAGCAGTTAAGTGCATTCAAATTAGCAGTTTTTCACATTTAATTTGATTTACATACATACATACAACTGAATACTACTTCACTTAAAATCTTTGTTCAGAAAACACCCCAGTACTCAGATGTTCCTGGGAAATTACATACTACTATCTTTTTTGTTTAAAGTGGAATAAATTATTATTAAGGCTGACAGGGGTTCCCAAACTTTTTCATATAACTATAAAAATGCAACCAATCATTTTGCCATGCTGTATAATACTCAGGGAACATGACTACATGTAAAGGGAGTGAAAAAATGACTACTTAAACAGTTTGGCTAAGGGCTCAGAGAAAATTCATTAGCCAATTCATACGATATAAATAAAGAAAATCAATTATTGAAAAAATATCCCAGTACCCTCATGATTGATATAATTCAGAATAATAAAGTGCTAAGTGCTTAATTCACAACAACCGTATTAAATAGATTGTTTAAAAAACATTACAAAAGCCACTACCAATCATTAAATACTCAAATGGTTAAATAGGAACTACATTCATGATCCAAAATTTTATACCATTTATAATCAATTCATAAATCAATTGTGGCTAAATTAATTGTATATAAAAATGTGAGGTAGATTTGAGATAAATTAATTAGATAGATTCACTGTGGTGAATTAAATAAATAAATACTGTTAAAAGGACTATTAGCTCAGGTGCAATTCAAATAATTCATCAACCTGCATTTAGAAAAATCACAAGGCGAGAAAAAGAAAATAGAAGGAGGGTGGAGAAGTCCCAAAGAGAACTGCTGCCTGTAATTGTTCTAGGCCCTGGGACCCCACAAGTGGGAGCACGGCAAGCAATGTGGACTGTGGTCTCAAAAATTAATCTTGCTATCTGATTGAAGAACTAAGCTTCCCAAAAAAACCACAAATCTCACAAAGCCATGTAGATAAAAGGAGAATGCGGAGAAATAAATGCGGTTGAGATTTTAAAAAAGGCAGATAAATACGTTAGAAGGTGAAAGCGATTAAAATCAAGTGCAAGGTCTCAAACCAAAGGATTTTCGCCAACGCGCGTTTCGCCGAGGCTTTCTCAAGGCAAAAAACTGAGACGCCATGGCCATGCGTCTCTTCTTTAAAGCTTCCGAGTAGGGTATGTTCCGCAGGAAGTGCAAATTTTGATGACGTATTTGCGTTCCACCACTGTGGAACGCAAAATACGGAGGCGCATGCTTCGCGTTCCAACACACTGGAACGCATGCTACAGATATGCGCATCAACCGTGCAGATACCCCACCGCTTAAACCCCATACAGCCACAGCTAAACCAAACCTGTGCCATATGGAAATGCGACTCTTAGTGCTATTATTAGCATTCCACAGAATCAGTGTAATTGGAGATCGCAATTAAATGACCATATACCTGTTTTGTAGGAAAAAGATTTTTATCATCATGGGAAATAGAATCTCCATTACAAGTACATTATGAAATTATATGAAATTTCACACAATCATTGGTGTCATTGGAAACACCAACAATCCGTCTCAGGGAGATACTATAGATTAACCATAAGAGACAATTGGTATGTAGGAGGGAAAAATACAGATCTTACTAAATAAAGGCATTGTACAAAATATTCTCATTAATACCACAGGGAAAGACAGAGTTAAGTTTGAAAATCCAATAGGTCTCACGTTTCAGGAGTTCATATTATGATGTCTTTTGAAGTAATGAGCTACGGTTGATAGGATTTTGTCAGTTTTGCTGGTATTGTCTGCAGTTCTAATTGAGCTACAGTGTTGCTGGATTCGTGATTTTAACATCTGTGTCGTCATTCCCACATATTGCTTATTGCAAGGGCATTCAATTACATAAATCACTCCTTTAGTTCTGCAGTTAATGTAGTTCTTGATAACATGGTCTTTATTGAATCTGTCAGTTAGGGTAGGGACAGACAGGGAGATTCGGGGAGATTTTGTCGCCTGGCGTTTTTAGCAGGCGACATTCTCCCCGAATTTCCTTCTCCCTGTCTGCCGCTAGTATACTGACAAAGCACCAGCGCCCGAAGATACTTAGTGAGGAAACTTCGGGCGATTCCGGAAATCGCCGCGCCGCGTCTGCACAGGCGCTGGCGCTTTGTCAGTATACTAGCGGCAGACAGGGAGAAGGTAATTCGGGGAGATTGTCGCCTGCTAAAAAATGCCAGGCGACAGAATCTCCCCGAATCTCCCTGTCTGTCCCCAGCCTAAGGGTGGCCATACACAAAGAGATCCGCTCGTTTGGCGATGTTGCCAAACGAGCGGATCTCTCCCCGATATGCCCACCTTGAGGTGGGCGATATCGGGCTGATCCGATCGTGGGCCCTAGGGCCCAACGTTCGGATCAGTATGGGCGGTCGGATCGCGGGACCGCATCAACAAACAGATGCGGCCGCGATCCGACGGGATTTTTAATCCTGCCCGATCGACATCTGGCCGACTTTCGGACAGATATCGATCGGGAAAGCCCGTCGGAGGGCCCCCCACACGGGCAGATAAACTGCCGACACAGTCTGTCGGCAGCTTTTATCTGCCCGTGTATGGCCACCTTAAAGGAGGAAAGTTTTATCATTTTTGCACAGACATTGCAATTTCCACAGGGAAAACAGCCCTTGACTTTTGTGGGTAGCTGGGCTTTTTGGAAATGGCTTCTAGATAACATATCTTTTAGATTAGGGCTGCGTCTATAGCAGATCGAAACCCTATTGTCAAGAATGCCATTGAGAGTTGCATCCTCTTTCAACACTGACCAATGTTTATTGATAATTGTGTTAATTTGATTGCTTGTAGTATTGTATGTGGTAATGAACCTTATTACCTCCTTATCATTTGATTTGATTTTGGGATGTAACAATTGTTCCCTTTCGGTATTAAGTGCTCTGTGATAAGCTTTTTTTATAATTTTTCCAGAATAACCTCTTGATTTTAATCTATCTTTCAAAAGGATAGATTGCTCTTTAAAGAGTTCTTGTGTGGAGCAGTTCCGTTTTAATCTTAGAAATTCACCCGTTGGCAGTGATTTCTTAACTGTTGATGGGTGAAAACTGGAAAAATTAAGAAGAGAATTGGTGGTCGTTTCTTTTCTATAATTAGAGGTGTCAATATTTCCGACAAAATGATTTCCTTCCTGGATCTTTCACTTATGATGCAAAATGATGGCCAATTATTCACCTCTAATTATAGAAAAGAAACGGCCACCAATTCTCTTCTTAATTTTTCCAGTTTTCACCCATCAACAGTTAAGAAATCACTGCCAACGGGTGAATTTCTAAGATTTGTAATTTTTTCACTCTTTTTTTTGTATTAGAGTAAGTGATTGGGGGTTTCTGTTACTTCTTTGCATTTAATTAACTCACTGATTAAGTAAATCATACTTCCATACACTGAAGGTGCACTTCTGTTTATCTATATAAGATTAGATTCACTTTCTTCCTTTTTTACATGTAAAGGGAGTCAAATTCATATATATTTTTTCTGTAGAACTTCCATAGCGTATTTTAGATATAAATTTGTCAACAACTGAACTGCATTCATTATTTGAAATGTGTTAGGGTGAAGACCCTGTAATAGACAATACTGAGGGGGTTATATCCTAAACTCTGAATGCCAAAAAACTAAAATTTACTATAAAATGCTGATTTTTAGTGGAGAAAAAAACACAATTTTTGTAGGATTTATTATACCCCAAGGATGGAAAAAGTCTGGATCTGAAAATCTATCATATCAGACCTGCCGAGGTTGGATACAAAAAGAAGTCACAAAAATGTTGTGATCTGCACTGGGTTTCGTGCAATCATCCAAAGATTTCATGTTTTTTGGGCAAAAATCAGAAAAAAACTCAGTTTTTGGGTGGAAAATCCAAAAATATGTACAATTACTTTTTTCACTATTTTTTCCTGCAAACAAGAAGAAAAACCCTGTGCAGAAGCAGAGTAGTTTTCAGAAAATATTGAGGTAAATTCAGACTTTGATAAATGGGCCTCCTCATGTCTTAGCAAAGCCAATTATTAAATATAAGTCTATTATGTAGCTGTGACAAGTAGCTGCTACTAGCTCTGTGTGTCTTCAACCTTAAAATCACTTGATCATCATATTACATTTAAACATTTCTACATTTAATCCATAACCCTCCAAACTTAGTCATATAATGCATCATATTGGACATGTTCTGTTGAGGGTATGCAACCCAAATTTAGTTTATTGAAAACAAATAAACAGATGATGGTATCATACATAGACATATCAAGTGATAAGTATAATTTAAAGGCAAGTTTGATACGTAACAGTATTAATAAAAATCTTCTTTAACAGATCTTTCAAGTCCAATGAGGTTTAGTGAAGAGACATTTTCTTAAGCAACTGTGCAGAATAGCAGATGCAGACACTAATGTGTCAATACATGTACTATGGACCTTTTCTATGAATTTCTGCTCACGTATAGAGAGTATGCTGAAATACTTTGTGACTTAAGAAATAAAACCTGATGTGAACAGATGATTCTCATTTTAAAAAAGCCCACCATAACCATAACACAATCCAATATACTTGATAAAAAAGGTTTCTTGTATGCTTCTTTACAATTGTCGCTGCTATAACAAACTTTCAGACATGACTGTTCATCCACATCTGTAATGCAGGGGTAAATATAAGAACTGATCCTGTGATAGATACTAAGAGGAACAACCATAGGAAGATGCGATCAAGAACTTGAGCCACAAATTTCCAGTCTTGAACAACCTATGCAAAACAAACATAAAGTTAAGCATACAATTACTGTTTCAGTGTATTATACCATTTTCACAATTCAAGCAATTATTGTACCATTTAATAAGCAGAACCTTCATATAACTACAGTATATTCTGAGGCTGATTTAGGTCAGGATCAGGTATAGCAATATGCTTTTTGGCATAGATATATATATGTATGTAGGGATGTGAAAATTAGACACCCTCACATATTTCTAACAAGCACATTCCTAATAATATGGATGCCTAATGGGTCCTAATGGGGACCTGGTGCATATGTAATCCCCTGTAGTTCTCAGAGTGTACACTAGATGGCACTGTGTCAAAGTATAAAGGTCTTGGGAACCATGCGGTCAGTGTTCAGTGCTTTAGCCCAACCTTGCAGGCTGGAAGGGAATGGGCATGATCCCAAGGCACAAAGGCCCTAGTAAAGTATAGCTATACTCTGTCATAGATCACTCTAGGAGTGATAGAAAGGTAGCTAGTTGAGCAGCTCACGCTCCAACAGGAGAAATAGAGGGATTAAGATCCTGGGAACAAATAACCCAGAAGTAGGGACTAAGTGTACAGAACTAGGGATAGGGTTTCCCCTCAGGTTCCACTTAGGGAAAAGGTTGAAACTTGGTTCGTATCTGTTTACATTCGCCGCAAATTCGCCCATCACTAATAAATACTAGTTTGGTTAAGCATAAAGAATCACTGGTGCCCAACTTATTGTGCACTTGCACTTAGTTACAGTTCTACTATATCCTTCCTCCACCCCACTGAGAGGGCTCATCCCTGAGAAAGGAGAGTTTCATTTGTGGTGTAATACCATTTGAAAGTAGCTAAAACTGACTCCTGTCACAGCAGTTTACTATAGCGCTACATACATATATTAAAATGACTCTGCATAAAATGCAATTGATGGAAAAATTGAAGGATGGGGTCCACCACATGTTTCCCAGTGTCCCGCTGGCCCAATCTGACCCTGGCTGGAATTATTTCATAGTTTTTGGGAAAGCCTTCAGGCTGGCTTTGAAATTTGAAAGCGATGATTAGTAAGGCAAAAAAGGTAAACTGTACACTGTTTGAGAGTGTTTACCCTTTGCACTCGGTAGTAAGATTTATTTTTATAATTGCCTATACCTGGCCAAAAGCATTTGCTTTGGAGCCTCAAATGATCCTCATTATAGGAGACTCGCTCCTATAATGGTTGTACGCCAAGCTTGTTTTACTAGGAACCTTACAATAAATGTATTATATAAACGCTGGGTATTAGGCTATGCCAAGATCTCAGTGTTCTAGTTAGAAAGAGAGGTATCTCTTGATAGACAAGTGAAATCAATATAAAATTATGTTATTGGATCATTTGTTAGAACAGTTGCTTTTTACAAATGAAGAGATAGTATAGGAGTGACATTCTTCTAGGGCGTAGGCAGTATAAAATGAGATATTGCTATTGAGGGCAACCCGTTTACATTGGTTTACATGTGTGTGTAGAATCATAATAGAGGTATTGTGATAACTTTACCCATGCCCCATCCATGTTCATGCCATATTTAATGTCTATCTCATTCTCCTGGTGACTAAGCAGCACTTTCAGCACAATGAAATACATAGAAATGTTTTTGTCACAAATCAAAATTTTTGTCTTACTTACTTGTCTAATAAAATGTTCTTTCTTTACATGTGTTGAAATGTACTTAATAGAATCTGATGCTTTTTCCAGGAAGGCAATTAAGACTTTTTCCCCATCACTTGCATTAATGTGTTTCCTTTTACCAGAGGGTTTGGATCTGACAGAAGAGACATTGCTTTCTGAATCAAAAAAGGAGAAGGGATCAAAATGTCCTTTCATACAAAGAAGCTTTGGAAGCTTTTCCAGGAAAAGCCGTTTTACCCACGGTGCCATTGGATGATAAGTTGCTGAGGACCGATGATGAACATTAATGACGAAAACAGTAACAATTATTGACAAAGTTACAAAAATCATGATGAATAAAAGGTACTCTCCGATTAGTGGAATTACCTTTGATGAAGAAGGAATAATTTCTTCAATGACTAGTAAGAAAACTGTAAGAGAAACCAATACAGAGGTGGACAAGGAGAGTTTTTCCCCTTCATCAGATGGCAAATAAAACACAAGGACTGTTAGGAATGACAGACCAAGGCAGGGGATTATTAAAAAAAGAGTATAAAACAAGGGAAGACGTCGCAAGACGAATGAATATGTGATAAATGGATAAGAATAAAGCCCATCTTTCCTCATTCCTTTTAAGCCCGTGGCATTTAGGATGTCCCATTCTCCATTATCAAAGAAATCCTTTCGGTCTACATTCTCATCCAGTAGAATAAGGTCAACCATGTTCCCATCATACGTCCATGATCCAAACTTCATTGAGCAATTTTGTCGGTCGAAGGGGAAAAAAGTCACATCCATGGTGCAAGAACTTTTATAACTGGCTGGTGGAGTCCATGTTACAGTTCCATCATATTTTATTATTGCTTTTGTCATGAGAGAACCTTCAAAACGCCCATCAGCACTGGAAATTATAAAAAGTTATGCCTTATTAGCAATTCCAAAAAGTCAGATCAAAGCAAGTCATAGTACAACTTCAATTTAATAAAACAAAGGCACTCAAAGCTTTGTAATCAGGTGAAAAAGGCTTGGAATAGCTTTATGTTGGTATTGGTGGTAAAAAATGCACATTTATACAAGCCAGAGGCCTGAGCTGGTCTGGTTGAATAATGCTGGACATGTCCAAGACTCTCTAACCAGGGACCCAGACCAGACCAGGTGACCCACATGTAGCCCAAAATGACCTGCTACTTCAGAGAACCCACAGGGAAATTTCAAGTGATCTAACTCTAGGGGGCCCATTTATTAAACCTCAATTAGTTTCTGTTCCAGGGTTTTAGGGGTAAAACTCAAAATTTTCGTGGAAAAAAACCTTTAATTATGAGAGATTTATCATACCCCAAAGCTGCTAAAAATCCACAAATAGGTTATCTCAAACCTATTGAGGTCATGTGGAAGTCAAGGGCAGATGTCCCTGAAGTTGTTTTCTTGATATGCTCTGGATAATCAAAACAAAATCCGTTTTTT
The DNA here is from genome assembly GCA_024363595.1 of Xenopus borealis. NCBI lineage: Eukaryota > Metazoa > Chordata > Amphibia > Anura > Pipidae > Xenopus > Xenopus borealis. The sequence goes on along the minus strand of CM044431.1, from coordinate 88,049,248 downwards.
TTGTCCAACAATCAGAAAAAGTCTAATTTGCTCAGTGAAAATTCGAAAAAATAAAGTTTTCGAAGTGTCAATCATAGGACATGAACTGCTGTTAGACTTTGTTTTGTCATTCCAATTCTTTCGAGAACAATTCTTGATAAATTAATTCAGTTCGGGGAAGGGAGTTAGACCGACTTTGTTTTAAGAATTTCTTTTTTCGAGTTTTAGTAAATTAGCCAAACACGTACATTTTTCCCCTTTAGCTTATATAAGGCAGTCACCCTGTGCGACACCCCATGTAGGATGCCCCAGGATGGGGCTTTTCTGCCTGAAACCCAACTTCTGTGTGGGAAGTGGACCCAGTGCAGGACTTGTGGTCTAAATTTTTTAAGAACAGGAATTTAGCTCTGTAATTAAATAGGGTTTTAAATAGAAAAATACAACTTACTTTTCAAATAGAACAATGTCAGGAAGCCACAGAGTTTCTGATGGAACTCTAATGTATGTAATCCCCCCATAGTCTTTAGGATTCCACCTCAGTTTCATGTCCATCCACTCCTATGGCATGAATAATACACAGTTATTTGGTGAATTTGAAAGTTTTTCCTTTATTCAATTAAGATGTTTTAAGTAAGGTAAAGGAAAGTTTATTAGGAAGGCCTGGAAATGAAGCAAAAAAAGGAGAACCAAACCCCCCAGGTGCTAACTCCCTTCCCCCCACTCCCCCCTCCCGCCTCCCCCCTGGGCTACCTCCCCCACCCCGTTCTATTGCCCCTGAGTCCCTACTTACCCCTCCTTCTTGGTGCCCTCCAGTGTAGTACACGGCATCTATCTTCTTCTTCAACGTCTTCTTCCTGGATTGATCACTGTCGGCGGCGCATACGCAGTAGGACACATTTGCCGGTTCGTCCTACTGCGCATGCACCCGAAGTTCACAAAGTCTTTCCGATTACGATTTCTTTGTGAAATCGGAAGGCTTCGTGAACTTCGGAGTTTCACTTAGTGAAATTGGAAGACTTTGTTACGACGTCGAAGAAGAAGATGGATGCCATGTAGTACGCTGGAGGGCACCAAGAAGGAGGGGTAAGTAGGGACTCAGGGGCAATAGAACGGGGGGGAAGTAGCCCAGGGGGGAGGTGGGAGGGGGGCCTACGGGGGGTGGAGGAAGGGAGTTAGCGCCTGGGGGATTTTGTTCTCCTTTAAAGGTACTGGGGTCATTTATCAACACTGGGCAAATTTGCCCACGGACAGTAACCCATGACAACCAATGAGCTTGTTGCATTCATTGCTCTACTTGCAGCTGGCTTTAAAAAGCTAATCACTGACTGGTTGCTATGGGTAACTGCCTATGGACAAATTTGCACAGTTTTAAAAAATGAGCCCCACTGTGTATAAATTAGGCCGTTTCTGTTATGTAAACTTGCATGTTTATTTGATTCTCATTCAGTGATGGATGAAATGTTAAAATGTACTCTATTTTGTTTGCTTAAAAGTACTACACTTAAGATTAATAGTAATTCATATTATACAATATAGACCGTTTGTGTGTTTTCTGTCATTAACCATATTTTTCTCATTGCCATTTAGCAATGTTTATTACTTGACAGCTCGTTCTTTTGCAGAAATACTTTTTTTTTTTATATATACAAAAACTGGGTGTTGGGTATGGCTTGGTGAAAGTATTTTGGCAGCAGATGTCTGATGGGAGTTTATGAAGTCAGCATGCTTGTGTTTTTCAAGCATAAGTCAATATGAAATGTTCTGTGAGGTATACATTTAAGGAACTTCTTGATAAATTCATGTTAAAAATTTTTTTAACATCCTGTTAATAATTTCCATTCAAAACTCTTTTGCCATTAGTCATTTTACTATTTATTAGAACATTTACTATACACTTGGTCAGCTGATGAGAAGATAAGGCTCGATGCAAAATGGAGAAATAATACAAAAAAAAAGGCATAAAATGAGGAAGCAATAGTTTTGCCGTATCATGTGTGGTTGAAGCCTAACTGAACTTATATCAGTCTTTTCCAGCTTTCTTAGGTATTGAAATTATCCATGTACTCTAATATATCAGTATCTACCTTTTGCTACCCCATTTTCCAAAAGCAAAAACAAAATAAACTGGCCAAACATTCATGATGAAAGTATTGAGGGGGAGGCACTCTATAAATATAACATTTTAATGAAAATGGCTTTTAATGATAGGAACACAGGCAACATTGACGCCTGCAGTCATGTACAACAAATGCAAAATGCACAAAAAAGAAATGTGTAAACATGTTAAATATACTATGTCTCAGTTTTACTAATTCTGTTCAAACAGTAATTTGGCATAGAGGGCTAGCAAATCATTTTTGTATACTCATCTTGCACCACAGCTACCCATTTACATTAACCTGCAACAATTTCTTTTAAAGTAGAAAAATTCAAATGATATTTCTGATTACCTGCCTTAACCATACATTTGTAGTCATCAGCTGTTTTTTCTCATCCTGTTAATGACAAATAGCAAAATAATGTATATGTCAATACAAGCTGATTATTTTGCTTTTAATTAAAACATCTCACAAAATATGTATTAGGTATTGTTTTTTCCTGGGGTACTTTACTGTTTGCTGCCATTTACTCCCACATGCTTGCAGAGCTCAGGACTTTCTTTGCTTCATCATGTGATGCTGTAAGGGTGCCTGTTAATCCCTGCTGGCGTCAAAGTCGGCGCGCGTCAAAGTCGGCGCGCGTCAAAATGGGCGCACGCATGCGTGCGTCTTGACGCCATCACGCCATCGCCCGTTTGGCGCCAATTGGGGGCCTATTTAAGGAAGCTCTGGACGCTAGACTGGTGCCCGATTATAGGTCAAGTTATCTTGTTCCTGGGTGCGCTATCTGATTCTTCTCCTGTGTTCCTGTGTATGATCTCGCCTGTATTCCGGATTTCTGAACCTTTGCTGCCTGGACTGACTTCTAGCCTGGACTCTGACTACCATTTATTCCTGACCCCTGCCTGTACTGCGAACTTCTTGGGACTGGTGTTTCCTCCTTGGTCCGCTACTTTCTACGCAGCCTTTGGGCCTTACAGATGCTTGAACGAGCCCAAGGGGACCTGGGAAAATGGCAGTGAGATGATCTACAGTAAAGCATTCCTGACCAATGTAATTTAATAAAGAAGATGCTGGGGGGGGGACTGTAGCAATTTTTGTCTTCACAGGATGAGAGTTTATTTCTGGATAAGAGTTATGGTCTGATACATTTTGTCTGTAAAACTGAAAAGGCAATAGCAACGAACAGACAGATTTGCTTTTAATTGCAATTTCATCTGCAAAAATCTTCAAAATCACTGAACATTTTTACATACTACATAATATACTTTTGAAAGAGGATTAGAAATACATTTTTTTAACTAAGCAAAGAAAAAAAATAAAGTTTTTGAATGGGTATCCCCTTTAACTATGTTATGAAAACTGTTTGAAATGAAAGAAACAAAATAGGTAGTGTCAATGTAATTCTGTTGGAACAGAAAATGCCCAAACACTACTTTGGTTTATTTAAAAAATGATGTAATTTTGTCATATTGCTGTAAATGTTGCCCTGAATCCAGCATACCTAAAAAGTATACACATGTATATTTTATAGATAGAATAAATTAGGGACACCTGCACCCCTTGCCCTCCACAGTTCTTGATGAGAATGCAAGAAATGGTAATGTAGGGATTGCTTGGGTTAACGTATTTAGTTAAATAATAGTAACTTTTATCAGGGAAAAAATTAAGGGGTAGTTTTGGAATGTTCCGGGATAAAAAAAACTCACATTTTTCTAGATTTATTATACCCCGAGCCTGGAGATAGCTTGAATCTGAAAATACACCATCTAAAACTTGTAGAGATCCTTTGAACCACATGAAAATGATTTTCCTGCTTTTTTTACTGTGACTTTTGCTCGAAAACTTGATCAATTCAGGTATTCAAGGTTTTTTAATTGATAACTTGATCAATTTGAGGTATTCCGAGTTTCGATTGCATTCAATCAAGTTTTTTTTACATTTAGGTTTTTTCATAAATAAGCAAACCTCACAAACTCAGCCTTTGATAAATAATCCTCTAGTGACCTTTTATATAACATTCAAAGTTCATCACTTTTAAAAGAATTGTTCAGTATAAAAATAAAAACTGGATAACACTACTCTCTTTGGTTTCCACTGATTGTTACCAGGCAGTAACCAATCAGTGACTTGAGGGGGGCCGCATGTATCATAACTGTTGCTTTTGACTCTGAGCTGAATGCTGAGGATCAATTGCAAACTCACTGAACCGTTATGTCCCGTGTGCCCCCACTTAAAGTCGTCGACTACTTCATAGTTAGAAAGCTGAAAAGCAGGAAGTTGGATTCTGTTCTGTTATGTTAGACATCTGCTCACTCCAGCCTTTATACATTACATTTGTGGCTAATTAACTATATTAGAATTTTTTTTTTGCAAAGCCTATCTATTAGCCCAGTTTTTTATTTTTACACTGAACTCTTCCTTTTAAATGCTTTTTGTGTATTATTTGCATTTATTTTTAATTTATTGGGAAATAAGCATCACAATCATTAAACATAATCACAATTCAGTGCATTAAATAATTCATGTTAAACCAGAAAGTATGATTGTAAGCCACAAAAAGCCCAGTCACAGTCCTTGTAATAACAGATATTTATTTATGTTTAGGGATGACGGATGTGAATAATTTTCAGGGCAGCCCAGCTGCAAGTGGCACAGAATTCAGCTCTGCTGTATTGCACACTCAGCTGCAAATTAGTGACCTAATTTAATGGATTTTTTGTGCTTCCCTTTATATATATATACAGTATATACCTTGTTTGTGTATAGAATTAAATGTTAATTGTTAACCCATTGTTAATGTTTATCATTTTAAAGGAAAACTGGGCTAAATTTAGAACTGCCACCTAGGTTTGCTTAATTTTTATTTATATGTTTTCAGTAGGGATCCACCAAATCCAGGATTCTGTTCAAGATTCAGATTTTGTTTGGCCAAATCTGAATCCTGCTGAAAAAGGCCACATCTAAGTGCCTAGCAAACCAAATACAAATCCTTAAAATGACATTCCTTTCATCACACAAATAAGGAAATTGTGATGTTTTCTCATTTGTGGTTCTTCTTAATCCTTTTGTGGCCTAATTTGCACATTGTTTGGGATTTAGCCAAATTCAGGATTTGGCCAATCTTCAAAAGAGCAGATTCAGTGAGTCCCTAGGTTACAGTGAAACATATGGCCATGGAAGTCCTAGTTAGCAGTAGGAGCTGCCATGATGGTTGGCAACAACAGCTCCCTTTAATAAAACAGCAGAATATTTTTATTGCACAGCATGCCATTATTATTACTACCTACCTGGGCAATTTCAACTACTGGCTGGAGTAAAGCATGTGTGCTGTTTTTTCCCATAGCAAAGTTTTAACCAGGTAAGCTGTATTACACAAATGTCTTTATTTGGTATATTTGTGTCTCCTTGGTTCTGACTTTGTTTTTCCCCCAATGATTTGAGGGCCATGCTACATTTGTTTTAGGGTAGCCTTATGTCTAGGGTATTAGAGGATCTCCTTATTTTGCTTCCTTGGACATTTGTAATAATAAGTGGCCACTTGAAGCATTTGCACCATCTCTAAGAAAGTCATATCTGTACCTGCTCTATTCAAATGGACCTAAGCACAAGTGTACTAACGAAGTTTCGCTAGGCAGAAACAAATGTTAGCGAAAGTTCTCTATGAAATGCTTGCGCTGATAAATTAATGATAGCAAAACTTGCCAACGCTCGACTGCAGAGATGAAACTTTGCATTTTAGTGAATGTTAGAGAATTTTTCGCCTGTGAAGTGGTGTGCAATATGGTGAAGCCTTCACAGGTGAAAAATTCCCACCTTTAGTAAATTTGCCCTAGAGAGTAGTAGAAAAGTCTTTTGAGATACTGAATTTAATAAAACTTGATGCTCTTTACATTGATAATTGGACACAAACACATTTCCATTTCACTACAACAGCCCAAATTTCAGATTCGCCTGGTCAAAGCAAGCTCAGTTTACTCACATACAAATTCATTGTGATTCAACATAAATTTGTCTTTGATGCATTCTTAATTTTACAAACAAAGAAGTTTTGTATATCTGGCAATATCCGCCATCAACTCACTCATATTTTTGTGAGACTCCTGGCTTTAATATGGTTTGGTGGGCTGGTGGCATTGGCAGAACAGTGCTAGTAACGGTATAACAGGGCAATGCATAAAGGGGCATGCTAAGTGCATGGGCAAAAACCTCCAGGGCTCTGACATCTCTGACCATATCATGTGTGGCTGCCAGCTTCTGTGTTGTGCCATCATATATGAATCTGCTAGAAAACATATTTCAGACCTCTATCTCACAAAGCCCCCAACATAAAGAATTGGTTACATCTATATGACTTTTTAATGGTATATTACCAACAGGGGCGTTTCAGGGGCTGCTGCCCCCCAGTGCTTCTATTGTCTAGTGCTGCAGTGGGTCAGGGGGCTATTACGCTCGCATTTCCTTTTTAAAATATAGAAAACAAACACTATATCCCCAACCTTTTTGCTTCGTGGACTGGTGTCAAGGCAAAACATTTTTTTTGGGGGGGGGCTCCGGGGGGGGGGGGGGGGCGGCAGGGTCAGGGGGAGCAGTGTCCAATTCAGTGTGCTAGTGGCCAATCCTCCATTTTGTCGCACCTTGTAAATGCTCCGTGGCCCACTCCAAGACTGCCCATGGCTCGGTGGTTGGGGACCCCTGCCCTAGACATTTTTTTGAATGTTATCCTTTTTTCACCTTTATTACATAATTGCAAGGGTTGTAGGACTTTCAGGCTTTCATGCTGGTTCGTTTAACCAATTGGAATCATTGAGTAAATTCTGCAAGGTGGATTTATGTTCACTTTTAAAGCAGAATGTACTAACAACCATCTGTAAGTCTCCCCCCACTGCATTACAGTGAAAGAGCATTGTTATTCTGGCTGAGTTTACAAATGTATTTTTACTTACCACATCAACAAGCTGTGATATTTTCAAACCAAAATGTACTTTAATGGTGGTGTTTGGGTTAAGAACAGGCCTGACCCATTTCTGGTAACCAGCAAAAAGTTTTTGAAGAAGCGCATCTTCTATTTCTGCTAATGGATGAAACTTTGCGAAAGCTGGAGATAAAAATAATATTACTAGATACATAAACGTTTAGTTATTTTTATAGTGTGACATTTTAGAAATTAGTAGTTAGTAAGTGCTATTGCTTAGTATATTCAACTGGAAATATCTACAAAGCTAGTTAGCAAGCATGAGCTCACCTTTAATAGTAATTTTCAGTGCTACCAGTTGGCCTTACCTTTTACATAAAGAGTCATTGCTACTTTTGCTACACCTACTTTTGTGTTAGGATATATACATATTTCAAAACGCTCCCCGTTAGTTTGACACGGAGCATATGCACAATGCTAGAATACTTTCCCCCCATATTGTATGTAATTAAAGGAACTAAGCAATAAGATGCTTGCTTTTAAACAGGTGATCAGTAAATGCTACCTGCTGATTGGTTGTTATGGGTTACTGCTCCTGTGCAACTTAGGCATCAATTTACACAGCATTATATAGACATCTATTTAATGCTGTGTAAAAAATGCAGTGAAACATTACCGGTGATGTTGCATATCTTTGCTTTTGTTTTCTAACTGTTGAAATCTAATTGTTTATTGGTTGCTCTGGACAACATCACCGTTAATGCAGCACTCCACTTTTTACACAGCACGATAAATAGGCCCCTTACTGTCTTTTATTCCATAAACCCCTTAAAGGAGAATTCAACTCTGTAAAAAAAAAACCATACCCCCACCCCATGTAGACCCCCTTACTCCTCCCCCCAGCCTAATGGCCCCGTGGGGAAGTGCCCCATACTTACCCTTTGGAGCAGATTCAGCCAGCAGAGCTCTATGCAGCCATCTTCAACCGCTTCTTTAAGCCGACTAGGAGTTTGTCAATTTCCGTCCATTTTAGAGCATGCGCAAACCGGCAAAATACTCCAACTGCGCATGCGCCAATACTCCCAGTTGGCTTTGAGGGGTAAGTATGAAGTATGGGGCATTTCCTCCAGGTTGGGGGAGGGAGGGAGGGGGACCTGCATGGGGTGGGGGGGTACAGGTTTTTTTTTACAAGGTTGAATTATCCTTAAAAGAGAAAGAAAGCTACCAAAGCAGTTTATTGGCAATAGATTATCCAAAATAGTGCAAGCTATAACACTATATTTATTCTGTATAATGCTTTACCATACCTGAGTAAACAGCTCTAGAAGCTCTCTCTGTTTGTTTAGGATAGAAGCTGCCATATTAGCTTGTTGTGACATCACTTCCTGCCGCTCTCCCTGCTCACTCTCTGAGCTTAGATTAGAGTTGGGAGGAGGGAAAAGGGAAGGAAAGAGGGGAAAAGGGAAGGAAAGAGGAGCAAACTGAGCATGCTCAAGCCCTTGGCCTGGAGGTTTATGATGAAAACAGGAGTACTGATATAGAAGCCCATGTGTACACAATAGAAGGGAAGAAATGCTTTGTTTCGTTTGGCAGAGAATTCAGAGCAGCATTACTTTGAGGGTTTAATTGTGTATTTATATAGACCTTTCTGATAAATCTTAGATTTAACTTTCCTTCTCCTTCTGCCTTTCTATCATTGCTAGCATAGTTTTACTAAAATAACCATGAAGAAACACAGGGTAGGCTTACTGCCAATGCTGTGAATATGTATTATTACATAATCCCCTTCTCTGACTGTCTGTTTTTTAATAATACAATGCTATCTTGTCTTGTTTATTATGCCCTCTTGATCACACAACAGGAGGGCTATGGGGAGTTATCAGAGACGGGCTGCATATCAAGCCTGAGACAAACATTACAACCGACCCCTCAACACCAAGGGACAGTTGAGCTTCCACAAACTACAAATATATACATAGCATCATATGTTCGCCTCATAAAGCACAGGTGAAATCCCACTGGAACACACCGTGATATGCTTGATTATGCATAACATTACATGTACAGTAGTTGCCTACATATTCTTTTGAAGCTGCAAGCTCAAAATAGTGTACATATGTGTTTACTTTTACAGCATTTTATTTTTTTCATGAAACCCACCACTTCAGATATTGCATTTTCTTGGATTATGAGTTCTGTGCCATTTGACCATCAAACATTCCAGTTAAGATGCTAGTAATAATGCTACTAAGCCATCCACTGTATATCCATAAAAATGCAATGAAGTGATAAAATGCATTAGTAACTGTATTGTGCACTGCATCATGCACACACACTCAGTGATCCATCGATAACAGAAAGGCTGTAGCTTTGCTGAAAATTCCACAGAGCACGTAACTTTTAAGAGTTGATGCTCAAATTGTAAACCAGAGACTAGGAGTGAAAGTATATTAACAGCCTTACTGGTAAAACGAGTATATCTAAACAAGAATGGATAAAAATTTGCAAATGTGTTTTTTTTAATTGATTCTATTTTTTTCCTGTAGCACAGTTTATTACATTCCACACTAGCAGGAGTCAGAGTACTAACCTGTAGGAGGCATGCCAGTAAATAAAAGGAGGTGGGGGCCAACATGTGACCAGAAACAATGAAAAATTAGTGGCACCCACTTAACACCCATTCTTATATTTTACCCATATTTGTCTGATTATCTTGCATTTATCTCACATATCAGCTCATTAAACCCCACTCTTCTCCTTGAACCTGCCACAACATATGGCAGCGTACTTGTATAAAAAAAAAAATTTTAGTACAGCTTATTGCAAATCTTCTTAGAAGAGATAGAAACATAGCAAGATCACTGAAAATTATGTCTTTTGCTTTGCTGCTCTTTATAGGTTTTATCACTGCTCTAGGTTAAAGCTTAATGCTGTGTATGGGAAACACAGTCAACGTTTTTTGCAGTGATCTATGGTGACAAAACATAATTGTGGAAAAAGGCACAAATTAAAAAAAACTGCTTGCCTGAATTCTGACATTGGATTAACTATTGACTTCCGATGTTGTGCCTGCATGGCAAAGGCAGTAGTCATACCAAAACTGACAAGGCTTTGGTACGGACATGCTATGATAATCAAGTTTGCACTGAATTGGATGAATCAAATGCAGATAAAGAGGGCACAAAGCATTTTTTTAAACTTGAAATAGCTCATGTTATAACAGCAGTGATTCATAAATATATTAATTGATATTATTGGTTAATGATTTTCTAGATAAGGGAGCCCACACCTGTACTACCCTTTTTGCATCACCAGCAGGATTGGGGCTCACAAACAAAACACAAATCAGCATTGATAGGATAAACAATACTCCCTTCTTTTCCTTACTTAATAAACTAGCAATGCTTATAATACAACTATTTCCCATTGATTCATATTGGAGGCTTTTTATGGCTCACTCAGCACAGCAAGGTTTAGAAGGAAAATTTGCAAACTATATTTTTGCTTAAATATGAAAAATGACTTTACTACAGCACTAAATTATAGTCCCATTAGTAACTATGAGTGATGGTGCTGGGAGTTGTGTGATTGTGAAGGTGCTAGCGGGGCATCTGTTCTCACATTCGCAAATAAAACTTGTATGGAATTATCGGATTTAAAAAGTTGGGCTGGTAAATTATGTTTTTTTTTTGGTTATGATAGGTTAACTCTTTCACATTATAAATTACAATATCCCCTTACTAAAAAATGAAGGCATCATGTAATAGAGGTACCTTATTGTAGATCAATTTAAAAATGTATATATGTCCACCAGAATATATTAAAATAGTAATTAAAATATTATATATAACTTTTAATGTTCTATAAAACAAGAAATCTGTGAAAAACCTCAGAATTAACAGGGTTATCGAGTGTGATTTGGATATGCTGCATGCCTACCCTAATGTACTTGGTGTACAGATTCCTTTGGCTTCCTTGTTTAAATGTAATGACATTGTACTGTTCCTGCAATGCTTCTGTTTGCCGTTGTTGCAGATGCTACTGGGCATAAACATCTGGTACATTTCAATTATGTTTTCATGCCCCAAAAACATTTTTTCCCTTGAAATCATCATTTTTTAAAACATGTGTATCAAGAAATCAAACAACAAACAAGAACAAGAAATGCTGCAAAATCACCGATCAATCTATCAGGAAAGCTTAAGTACTTTTTTCTTAGAAGGGACAAATCCTGCTTCTACATACAATTATTATTCATAACCACCTTGTTGTTGCTGAAATATAGCTTTACTTCTGACATCTATATATAACAACAAAATTACATTTTTATAATGTATTGTTTCAAAGCATTCTAACATTTTAAATGTGAACTAAACTACTCACAGAACTTACTTGAGCACTGCAGAGCACTTTAACATTCTGCTGCTCAAACAAAAGAGTATGGCATTTAAACAGTTACACACTGATCACAATCCTTCCCAATCAACAAGGCAAACAAGCTTAAATAATTGTACAGATGTCTAAAGTGCACTTACCAGAGTCGATGAAATACACTGAAATAGAAAAGGAAAGAAAATGAGCAGAGAGGATCATATTCAAGAAAATACTTCTTTTTTTTGTATTAGTTGCAGAGACTGGCTTCCATAGATCAGTTTACGGTGACACTGAGAATATCACAAGCTTGATAGTAGAAGAATCCATGAGGCTTACTTTACTGTTTCAGCTGCATCTACCCTGTGCTTGTATCCTAAGCCCTGCCCTGTTTAACTCCTGCTGATACAGGCAATAGCAAGATAAGAGTACCACAATGCTAATCAAATGGATAAACTTGCAATTAAAAGACAACTCAACAATTAAAAATCCTGGATTTCTCTTTAACTAGTATTTTCATCATGATCTCTCCAAAGTATTGCTGCTGGTTGTTTAGCAAGGATTATAATGATTAAGAGATTGGATAAAAATATTTCAGAGGGAAAAAAACCTGCATCAGCTGTTAAGGTCAAAAAGATTGATGCTATTCAAATGCAATATTATAATTATCATCAATTATTTATGCAGCAACCACACATTCAGGACATTGAAAGGTGAGCTGGCATATTACAGTATGCTTATACATTTGCCTGAAACATTAGTAGTTACCTGGTACAGTACATATATCTTGGAAACCAATCAGAGAGAATTAAATATGTATATTTACACTGCTATAAGCTTATGAAAGCTTTCCTATGAAACCTGCTAAATCAGAATGTAATATATGTACTTTATGTAAAACTTGCAATACTACAAGGCTATTTTTAAATACAGGTTTTGGGGCTATACCATTATGAGGATAATATTAAAGTAAATTACTGGCACTTTTGTAGTGTTTTCAGGGTCATGGCTGTCAGTATTTTGTCTGGTATCAAAATGTGTCTGCCGTGCATGCTGCAGTTTTTCATGCTTTCACTATGTGGCCACTTTGCTGAATATAAGTAAGATGTCTGGATGCATTTTGCTTGTACCACACTGATAGATATGAGGGTGCATTCACATATAGTACCTTGACACAGTGTGCAGTGCAGTTAACAGCACAATAGCCCTGGGATTTTTGCACAGAATTGTAGTAACATTGTGGAGCTACTAGGGTGCTGAATTCTTCAAAAAATCATTACATGTGCTCCATTGCACCGAATATTTTTTCAGTTTGCTTGGCGTCAGTTCCAGTGAATAACACCTGCTCCCATTTCATTAGGCACAAGTTTGCTGCGTCTATTGACGCAGGGTGATGAGGGAACCCTGCAGCTACCGGCTGGTCAGGAGGTGATGGTATCTCTAGGGTTTACACAGTGCCGTGTGTCCATTGCTGCAGCAGCAGACTGATTAACCCTGGGTGCAACAATATGGAAGTGTGCATTTGGATGCAAAAACATTAATGAAAGTGTTTGTTAGACACAAGTCACATCTGGGAAAAGACCATGTTGTTCACTGCATCTGTAAGATACTTTTATATGATTTTGTATAAGAGATTGAGGTTATTACTGATGTTGCTAGACAGATTGTGTAATGAAATAACTTAAGTTACTTAAATAAATTAAGTAACAGCATTCCTCTCTCCAGCAGTCAGTGTGTTTTGTTTGTGGATTGGCCAAAAAATTGCACAGGACCACTGGAAACTACATGGAAATGTATAATTTATGAAGACGTAGTAATAAAAAGTAGCAATAACAATACATTTGTAGCCTTACAGAGCATTTTTGATGTGATCAGTGACCCCCTATTTGAAAGCTGGAAAGAGAAGAAAAATGCAAATAATTAAAAAAAGTAAAAAAGAAAAAAAAGGAAGGCCAGTTGAAGAGTTGCTTATAATTAGCCAGTTTATCAGTTAATAGTGCTGCTCCAGTGGACTTCTGCACTGAAATCCTTTTTTCAAAAGAGCAAACTGATTTTTTAATATTTAATTTTGAAATATGACATGGGGCTAGACATATTGTCAGTTTCCCAGGTGCCCCCTGTCATGTGACAAGGTAACCAGATAACAGCTTCCTGGTAAACAGCACTCAATAGTAAAAATCCAGGTCCCACTGCAATACCTTCAGTTACATTGAGTAGGAGAATATTAGGCTTTCAGAAAGCAGTTCCATAGTGCAGCACTGGCTCTTTCTGAAAGCACATGACCACGCAAAATGACCTGAGATGGTTTCCTACACACCAATATTACAACTAACAAAAATATACTTGTTGAGTTAGAAATGAATTTTACATAGAGTGAATTATTTGCAGTGTAACCAGTGTAATTATTTCTGTTTACTGACGCAAATCTATAAAAAAAAGTAAACCAATTCCAAATTGTAAGAAGCCCCACCCACATGTTTGTATCTGCATGCTACATGTATTACTTAGATTTTACACATTTCTAAATGCAGTAGGAATCTGCCTTTGTCTTGTACCTGATACAGTCCAGTACATCCTCAAAACGAGATGGAGATGATCTAGAAACAAATAAACAAAGAAAATAAAAGGAAGCACAGTAACCAAAGTTTTTATTGCTTAATTAAATTTAAATGCCTTCACTGCTTGTATGTATTTGTGAAAGGAACTAAACGCTGGTATATTGCTATGAAGTTAAATGCAATTTTACATTTCCTACTATAATCAAGCTGCTGTGTAGTCATGGGGGCAGCCATCCCAAGCTGCAAAAGTAGAAAAAACATTGGATACATAGCAGATAACGGCTAAGCTGATGATAAGACCTTTATCATGGGGGGGGGGGGGG
>CM044431.1:88017367-88034977 GCA_024363595.1 Xenopus borealis | reverse complement strand
GGGGGGGGGGGTGGCACTGTTTTTTTTTAATAAAAAACACCTTTAGACCCTATAGCCCCCCCCCCCACACTTCTTGGCCTAGTCACTCTGGAGTACTAAGCTTGATGGCTGCCCAATTTTCAGTGTAGCAGCATGCTTGGCTTTCTATACACATCACATAACTTAGTAGGTTGGGAATTTGCACTTCTGAATGTACTGTAACAATGTAACAAGAGGAAATCTATTGCAGTGTTGTGGACAAGGGTTGTCTCCTATAGCTGGGGCTACTGACCATATTTCCCCAGCCTTCCAGATTTCCCCTGCACCTAATCTGTTCTGTACTGCACATGTGCTAAGTCTGACTAACGGGAGGCTGGGGAAAGATAGCAGGATTTCACCCTGCAGAAAAGTACTCTAGGGTGGTGCACTTAAAAATACAATACTGGCCTGAGATAAAAGGTAAACAATTACAGTAGTTTGGGAACACCTAACAAATTGGCACATCTTTTAGTGACTAAGATTTTCCTTGTCCTAAACTCAGTGTTCTTTACCTTCAAATTACAAATCCCAACATTTACTGCATACCGAGAATAACAGTTGCAGTAGACAACAGCCACAAACAAAAAGTTTGCTTTATTTAGAGTAACGCACTCTGCTATGAAGCTGGAAATTGCTGTATCTGTGTGTCTCTTTGCAATGTAGTGCTGTTAGATCTCAAGCTAACCTTTTATGTAGGAATTCAGACACAACCAATACATGTCTCTCAACTTAAGCCAACAAGGTTTAAGTGCCTAGATCTGATATATCCAAACGTACCTTTAACACTTGAAAGACTGTTTAGCATAATCTATTATCTGTTTGGAATATCTCCATAGCAACAAAGAGTTTGGAGATATTGTTCTGTGCATTTTAATTCCCAAAACGCATTGGGAGAAACCACCTACCCACTGAGGCATAACTAATTCTAGACATTGAATCAGTACTATCTGCATAACTGTTGTGATCTAAGGAATCGACTGTTGGTTTACTGAGTAAATCTGCTATAATAAGTAAAGATAGAACTGACGTTCCCTAATCCTTGAAGGTCACCTGCCTTGGTAAGGATCAATTGGGGGTCAACGTACAGTGGGACTCTTTTAAAAACAAAAACAACAGGGCAAATTAGTTCCTGGGCAGTAACCCATAGCAATAAATCATCAATAAACTGAATTATTGGCATTGGTTACTGCCCAGGAGCAATTGTGCCCAGTATTTATACTGTAAATAACCCCCCATTGTCTATAAGGAAGAAAACATCTGGATACTTAATGGGGCAGGGTGCATAATTTTATTCTACTCAAATGTCCTGCTCTATTTTATTCTAATCTATAAGGATAAGGAAAGCCACACTTTTCCCTATATTGATGATGCAGGGCAGAGTGACCATCCTTTAAACACAAGAGGGATGACAGCAGACCTTTTATTTGGAGAATTTAAATCACCCTCTGTGACCTCCAAAAATAGTTAAATACGAAATGTCTATAAAGCACCAGCTCACAATCATTGGTAGGTAGCAGGGTACTAAATCAGCACCATCATTCATAGGCCTAAGTTGCTGGACTATCCAAGGATACAGTTGTGTGTGCTTCAACCACTTCACGTGAGTTCCTTTCGGGCAGAGTGCAAAGCAGTGTATAGGCCCTTGCCATGGGCCAATTATACAGCAAAAAGGAAAAAACTGCAGCACCTCTTGTTTGCAAAATGTGAAAAATTTATTGCAATTGGTCAGTAACAGGCAACGTTTCGGGCCTTGTCTTGCCCTTTCTCAAGGCTTGAGAAAGGGCAAGACAAGGCCCGAAACGTTGCCTGTTACTAAGTTGCTGGACTATAACTCAGTTTATTTTTGTTGAATAGCACTTCTTATAGCAGTGATCAAAATATCCACCATCCCTGCAACATGCTTCATACTGACGTTATCAATGGACAAAATAAAGTCTACTTCACTTTGGATAGGCAATTTATGTAATGAATTCAACTTGGAGAGTTGTTTTTACTTTCATTTAGGCAAAATATTATTTTATGTTTACCTTTTAAAAACCTGTGCAGCTATTGCTATCACGTAATCTATTCTGACAGTTTATTTATATTAGATCTGTATTTCCGTAGTTGTGTGAATAAATTGAAACAAGATGCAGCAACAAATATTGATATTTATCCAGTTATATTAACATTATTTCGATAACCTGTCTGGAGTTGAACCAGGGTGTTTTTGTGCTGTCTGCCTAACCACTGTTCTATGTGAGCAGAAAGCTAAGACCCTGCTCCACTCCTATAGCTATGTTAGTAATTGCTAGTAAGTATGGCTTGTTTCACCTGTTGCCAACAGGTGATTTGTGTAAGCCATTTCACTGGCTATAAACCCCCTACTCTGCTCTAACACATTGCCCAGTATAGGTCTATGTTCTACATCAAAACCCAGAAGAGGCAAAATAATCAGTACTGCTCTCATTCCAGCAGGAATCATTGTGGGCGTCCCTGCTGTCCACACAAGGTACCCTCATAACTACATCTAAAACCTGCTGAATTCATGTAAAAATCAATGCAGATGTCCCCTTAACAATTTGAAGATGTTTCAAACCTCACAAAATGTTCATAGTTTTAGGGATTTGAAGCTGGTTTTTCCATGAAAACTCTTATTTTTGGTGGTTTTTGGGCATCAAACATGAAACATTCAGATTTTTCACGCAACGATCACAAAAAGTTGTGGTTTTTCCCTGATCTGTTTTTTTTTTTTACGTTTTTTTATTGATAAATAAGGGTAAAGTTTGGTATCCTATACCTGTTTATTCTTGTTGAATAACTACTGTATGTGAATGTGGATATTTTATGTCACTTCAGTTGATGATCTTAGGTAGACCAGCTGTATTTGGGTAACTCGGCCCTGTTCCTCCTCAGGAAATGACAAATACCAAAGATTTCTCACCAGTAATACAACAGACAAAAAAAGTATGCTCAGCAGAAACCCCATGTTGCACTCATGATGAACAAGGGTTATAATGACCCTTGTGAATCTGTTGCTTTTATCCTATTATCAGGAAATACTAAATACCTGTCAAAAACTTTTTTATTTTTGTCTTTTTTTGTTTACATTTGCACCTGTTATCCTACACTTTCTTTTTACCATTGGTTTATAATAAACCATTTATTTTACATTACTTTTAACTATGTCTGGAGTAAATCATTTTGCACAGCTTTATAAACTTGTCCCTAAAAGGAAATGATGGGTTTCTTGAAAATCTGTTAGCTTGGTTATTTCAGAAGAGCTGCGAGGAGATCAGAGCTCAGTTCCTTCAGGACAGGCTTTAAACACAAACAGGTTCACTTCTGCCTGCTCCTCTTTCCCATGTAACATTCATACGTGTATCCCTCTGGGCTCTATTCTATTTCACATACGCCTTTGAGTACTTTCCCTCTGTGAATCTTTGATCGTGAAGAAAATATCTATGGAAGCAGTTTGAAAGAGCACACATTTCTAAACCATCCAATTACTTGTGTGAAGAATAATGACTCTCCAGTGCAATTCTTTGCTTGAGCTTAATGTTGGAAGATCAAAGAAATAAATCGATTCCAGGGGAATATCAAATACCTGCATGATCCTGAATATGGTCACCAACTTGCTTTGCTAACTGTACAAAAATGCATAGTTTTCTGAGGACTGAAAAATCATTTTGCTATTTGCTTTTACCTCTGCTGGCAGGCTTGAAAGGTAAGTCCTGAATTCAGTTTGACAGAATTCATATGAATTTCACCAAATGTCTCATAAATTAGTTATAGTTGCCTTGTGTTTATTTTCTTGTTATTTACTTAGAGTCCATGAAAATTGTAGATAGTGTACTGTAACTGGAGAAAATTGTATGTCGCTTTTCTTTATACTTTTTTGATATTTTGATTTGCTAGTCTTTAGATATATATTAAACATACAGTAAGGTTACAAGTGACTTTATAAGTAACATAATAATGTACATATTACACCAAATATTACAAATTGATTACAGGTATAAGGTTTAATGGTCTTTAAAAACAAAATATGAATATTTTTATGATTAAACAAGATCAGATCCAACAACACATAGATCTGTGTTTTAATGTGGTTTTCTACTATTATGATTACTGAATTTTGAAGGAATCGTTGTTGTTTACTATGTGTAACTATTGTTATATCGCTATTTTTTTCCATATATATTATCAGTGAATTGTTTTCCTAGAAAAGAAAGGGAGCGCATTTTTTTTTATTAAAAGATTCTGTCTGTCTTTCTGTCTGGGATGCTGAACATTATAATGAATTTATGCATCTGCACTGAAATGGTTAAAGGACCAAGAAAACAAAGTCAATGAAATTTTAATCTGGTCAAGCCATGCATTAAACAAAGACTTAAGGGAAAGTCCTAACAGTCTCAAGTACCTTGCATAACATCTGCTCCACTTGTCATATCAAGTTTATGTGGATTAGGCATAAAAGCTTTCTAAGCCTGCTTTTGCTTTCCACTTCATCTGTTCATTATATACAACTTTAAAAGGCTTGCTTGAAGGAGAATAAAAGGGGGCAGTTGAGTTTTACATGTATAAGTTTAAAGCATGGTGGAGGCTGCAGGACAACATTATTAGGAATAAATCCTTAAAGGGATACTATAATGGGAAAACGTTTTTTTTTTTCTTCAAAACAGTTAAATCAGTTAATAGTGCTGCTCCAGCAGAATTCTGCACTGAAATCCATTTCTCAAAAGAGCAAACAGATTTTTTATATTTCATTTTGAAATCTGGCATGGGGCTAGACTTAGGGGCACATTTACTAAATTCACATGATTGCTTCGAAATTCGATTGAATTTTCAAATAGATTCAAATTCGAATTTCAAATATACAAATAAGGTAAATTCGACCAGTGAATTCAGTTAATTCAATCGAATTGAATTATTCGAATAAAAATCTATTCGAATACGCGACTATCGAATTACTTCCCCTTTAAATTTTTATTCGACTGCCTTGTTCGCCAATTTTGATTGAATAGTAAAGATCCGATCGATCGATTCGAACAATTTAATCGATTGATTGAATTTTTACTATTCGATCGTTTGACAAATCGAATAGCGGTAACATCCTTCTAATTCGATATTTGAATTTATTCACATGGTCGAATTTCGATTTTTTTTTAAATTCGAAATTCGACCAATGATAAATCTGCCCCTTAGTGTCAGTTTCCCAGCTGCCCCAAGTCACTTGATAAACTTCAGTCGCTCTTTATCACCCCTACCAGCAGCCTAACAACAGAACAATGGGAAGGTAACCTAATAGCAATTCCCTAACAGCTGCCTGGTAGATATAACAACAGTAAAAATCCAGGTCCCACTGTGACACATTCAGTTACAGAGACCAGGAGAAACACCAGCCTGCCAGAAAGCAGTTCCATCCTAAAATGCTGGCTATTTCTGAAAGCACGTGACCAGGCAAAGTGACCTGAGTTTGCTGCCTACACATCAATATTATACATTTAAAAAAATACACTTGTTGGTTCAGATATTACATTTTGTATTGTAGAGTGAATTACTTACAGTGTAATTTAGAAATATAAACTACACCATAAAATCATGACAGAATTAAAGCAAAATATAATAATATAACAGGATAAAATGTTTCCATAGTTTTCCATAGTTTTATTTTATGCAAGAAAAAGGTCTGTCTGCCCTTTAAAGATAAGGTGTTTTGCTCAGGTTGCCCTTGGAATCCAATTTTGGGGGGGTCCAGTACATGTGTAACATTTGGGCCCTTCTGTGACATAGGAACCATGTAAAATATTAATTTGCAGAGCCCTAAAAAATGAGCGGACCCTCTACTGTTGTACCACTCATACTCTCTATGCTAGGTACCCTGCATTTTCTCTGTTTAGGTGATCATGACTACAGGTAGATGCATCCATCAACTCACTTTATTTACCACCACCACCACCGTCACCTGCAGTAATAGTCAGTACTCCAGCTTGCTGTAATTTGCACCTGAATGGCTGTAAACTTCATATATACTTCATATATAAATATAAAAAATATTAAATATGCAATAAAAAAATATGCACCCAAATGTCCTCAGTAATAGGTAGCATCAGGTAGAACAGGGAACGTTTTCAGAGGCAGTACCTAATAATGTTTAATGATAAGTGGACAAGATGCAACCATATATGAAAACCCTCTTGTTTAAAATCTTACTACAGGCAATTTTACCAGTACATAAAAAGCCCAATGAACAACAATTGTACAGCAAATACCATATTATACTAGTACATGTATGGGACCTGTTATACAGAATGCTTAGGACCTGGGGTTTTCTGGATAAGGGGTATTTCCATCATTTGGGTCTCCTAAACATTAAATAAATCCAGTAGGATTGTTTTGCCTCCAATAAGGATTAATTATATCTTAGATTGGATCAACTACAAGGTATCATTTTATTATTACAGAGGAAAAAGGAAATCATTTTTAAAATTCTGAATTATTTCTTTATAATGGAGTCTATAAGAGATGGCCTTTCCATCATTTGGTGCCTTCTGGATAATGGGTTTCCGGATAACGAATTACCAACACTGATTTTTTGTCACTTCTACGTAGGATTTCTAAAGGAAAATTATATTGCATCTGTAATTATATTTGGGCCATTTACTATGGAGGACTAGGTGGAGCAATGGGAGAGTTTCTGAGACAGTTTACAGGAATCATTTACATGCACTATGAGAAACACAATCAAGCCATTCAGGAAATTAAGAAGAAACTATAATTGTTTATCTTTGGTATTCAACCGCTTTCTCACCCTCCATTTTGAAGTGATGGATTCTAGGAATTGAAGACCATCTGCTTGATAAAGCGGCTGGCATACGGATGATTTGGAAAGCAGAGAGACTTCAAGTTCCAGAATCTGTCACTTCACAGTGACACAAGGTCAGGAAGGGGGGTGGGGGTCAGAGGGTGGGAATTACAATAGGGATTGTAAATAGTTCTTATCAGACTTAGATTCAGTCGGAAACTATCATGGTTTTCCTCTCAGTGTAAGGATTTCCCTATAAGAGGGAACAGTATTCCATACTTGTGTACTCCAATGGGTATTATCAGGACTGGACTGAGAATCAAAATAGGCCCTGGCATCTCAGGTACAAAGAGGCCCAATTAGCCCACATAGAGGCCCAAACAGTCCCCACCAGCCCACTGAATACTGACTTTCTATGGCACCTTATAGCAGCCCATCTGGCATTTGCCCTAACCCACAGATTGCCAGTCCGGGCCTGGGTATTATACTAGAAGGCATGACCTCTGTATTTTGCTATTTCAGAAAGAGATATGTTTGTATACATATTCAGTTCTCATGTTTTAATATTTTTAGATTACTATTTTGCTCAGCAACACAGGAAAAGCACAGACCACCTTCACAAATTCACAATTCGATAAGTATTCGACCATCGAATGCTTATCGAATTGTTTTAGGCTATAATTTTGCTCGATGTCCGATTTCTCAATGAATTTGTACGATTGGATACCGATCGTTTGATTTCACGAAAAAATCCTGAAATTTCATTCGAGAGTCCATAAAATTCGTATGACTCGAACGATTGAACGCTACGATCGTACGAATGGTATTCGAGCAGGACTTAGCCTCAGAAGCCTATGGGCAGCTTCCCATAGGCTTCTATTACAAGTTGGTAGGTTCAATCTGGCGAAGTAGGCAGTCGAATAACTTTAAAATTTTAAATCCTTCGATCATCGAATGATCGAATATCCGATCATTCGATCTATTCGATATTCAATGATCGAAGAGGCCAAATTTCAGTTTGCGATTTCAGGAAAAATTCATACGATCGTTATTCAATCGAATTCGATCGAACTTCGATCAATAAACATGAATTTCGTAAATTGGCCCCATAATGGGACTAAAGAAATGTATGCTAGATGTTGATCTTAGAAAAAGGACTGGAGAAGGTTTGAGCTTGCTAAGCATGGAGAATCATGTGCGTATATCCATAACCAAGTACCTACTTGCATAATCATATGTTATTACCAAATGGGCAATAAGATAAGTTCAACAATATTATATTTATTATGTAACGAATAACCTCATCAACTTGTGTAATGCAAACTAACTTGCAATTACAAATTGCATGGGTCATCCCCTTCCTAATCTGGGCCAAATCAGTGTATTGTAGCTATTTGTAGAATACACACAATTCTGCTTAGTATGGCCAGAAGTCTGCTAATCTTTTTCTGTGGATTGACTTGTTTAAAAGTGTAATCTATACACTAAAACCATATAATGCACAATGGAGATAGTACTCTTAGTAAAACCTTTCTCAGCATCATGCAAAATTAAATAGGTTAGTTATTGATATGCTAACTTTATTGTGTACTAAAGTAAATTAGTCTTTATGGCTCATTTACAACCACAGCCACAACTGCATTTGTTCAAAAATAAACCAGTTAGAATATTTGTCTGCTCTCATGATAAATGCATTTGTTTTTCAGCGATCAAAATATTTTTGATGAAAAAATCTGCCACAGTCTGTAGGTTTGTGTATTCGGTACAAAAAAATATAATCAACCAAACAGAACTATCCTTAGCATTATTGTTTGGAGTTGATTGTTCAAAGTGCAATGCTGTTAAATTCTATCTCTCTAGAGAAATCATGTAGCTACTGGACTTACACAATATTATTGTGCCAATATAAAGAAAACGAATGTGTGTGCCACAAATAACTGCATTGTTTGTGTTGCTCCTAGGTTCCTTGCAATGTGACACTGAAGAAAGGCTTTTCCAAAAACTGCTTGCACGTTACAACCAGTATATCAGGCCTGTAGAAAATGTGTCTGATCCTGTTATGGTACATTTTGAGGTTGCAATCACACAGCTCGTTAATGTGGTAAGACAAAGTAACTGAATACTCTCTCACCACTGTCCCTCTTTCAGAATTCAATGATCCAGTCATACCATGAAACTGCTAAAAGTCCCTCACAATTCAGTTATGGGACCTGTTATCTAGAATGTTCGGGACCTTGGGTTTACCAGATCTTTCCATAGTTTGGATCTTCATTTGTGAAATCAAATTTAAAATTTAAATGTTAAATATAACAGAACTGTTCTGCATCTAATATGGATTAATTAAACCTTAGTTGGGATCAGGTACAATGTACTTTTTTATTATTATACAGAAAACGGGGAAAAAAATCTAATTATTAGATTACAGTGGAGTCTATGGAAGATGGCCTTCTAGTAACTCTGAGCTTTCTCAACAAATGGTTTCTGAATAACAGATCCCATCATAAAACCTACCCTATATCATCTTATTAAACCTGGTCCTCAGTTCAGTATTAGCATAAAACCTTCCATAATTGCAGTGCCATTATATCCTTACTCATGAAACTGAATTTATCTTGTAGGATGAAGTTAACCAGATCCTGGAAACAAACTTGTGGCTTCGTCATGTAAGTAGCAGGAATCTATCCATTTAGGTATAAAATTATGAGTTATCTGACTATATGAGTATATATATATATATCTGTCAGTCCATAGGGTAACTGCACTCCAAAGCCTTGTCTTTGTATTTATAACTGGGGTGCTCAGTAATAATTTTATATATCTACTAAAATATAGGTCTGACCCTTATAAAAATTCACTCCTTTATTTGCATCATATTTGAGTCCAACGTTTGACGTTGGAAACGTTGGGCTCAAATATGATGCAAATAAAGGAGTGTGCCAGTGCTATATTTTCATGATATATATATATATATTTATATATATATATATATATAAATATATATATATATATTTATATATATAAATATATATATATATATATATATATACATACAAACAATCCAATCTTGCCATGTGTGTGCTTTGTGAGAAAAATGTCACATATGTGCTTTGTAAGAAATAATATACCCCTATATTAAAATACCACAAATCATCGTGGAGTTACATGTCCTTTTTTGGCTGTAGTCCTGAGCTTGTATGTGGTCATATTTTAAAATAGAGCATACTTTGTACCCTATAGTATAGATATATAGAACAAGCTACAAATAAAACAGTCTGTTTTGTCTCATAGATATGGAATGATTATAAATTGCAGTGGAATCCAGAAGAATATGATGGAATTGAATTTATGCGCATTCCAGCAGACAAAATATGGAAGCCTGATATTGTTTTATACAACAAGTATGTATGTTCTTCTTTAAATAACTGTGGTGACATCAAACTGTGTTTAATTTAGAATGACTAATCCCCTTATTGATTTTGTGCAGTGCTGTTGGAGATTTTCAAGTGGAAGGGAAGACAAAAGCTTTAGTCAAATACAATGGCTTGATAACATGGAGTCCACCTGCAATATTTAAGAGCTCCTGCCCAATGGATATAACATTTTTCCCATTCGACCATCAAAATTGTTCTATGAAGTTTGGATCCTGGTCTTATGATAAAGCTAAAATTGACCTTGCCATCATTGGGTCAAAAGTCGATATGAAAGATTTCTGGGAGAACAGTGAATGGGAAATAGTTGATGCTTCTGGCTTCAAGCATGATATTAAGTATAACTGCTGTGAAGAAATCTACACTGATATAACATATTCTTTTTATATCAGAAGGCTACCCATGTTTTATACTGTAAATCTAATAATGCCATGCCTTTTTCTCTCATTCTTAACAGTTCTCGTCTTCTACCTCCCATCAGACTGTGGGGAGAAGGTTACCTTGTGCATTTCTGTTCTACTTTCATTAACTGTGTTTTTGTTGGTCATAACTGAAACCATCCCGTCAACTTCCCTTGTAATCCCACTTGTAGGCGAATATCTTTTGTTTACAATGATTTTTGTAACCCTGTCCATTGTAGTTACAGTATTTGTGCTAAATATTCACTACAGGACTCCAACAACCCACAAAATGCCCAGGTGGGTCAAGGATGTATTTTTGAAACGCCTGCCAAAATTATTAATGATGAAAAAAACTGTAGAGAAGAAGAACCGACCATGTTCTAAAAGAAACAGGAAAAAAAGCTGTGAGAAATCACGTGACTTAGTTAACTCTGAAAATGCAGAGGTGGAGTTGTTTGATGATGAGTCTTGTTACCATTGCATGAGATCAAAAGAACGAAGCTCCAGGATCAGAAGGAGGCATCAAAGGGAGGCTAATGGTGCAGTTCAAGAGTGTTCATCTGAGTTTACTGAGGTGGTTGACAGCATTCAGTTCATGGCAGGAAATATCAGAGATCAAAATGATCGGAAAGAGGTAAATGTAATTTGCATTGTTAGAGTTCATACCAACAGTGACATGGGGTTCAAAATAACTTTGCACATCCCAAAACACTCACTTACTCAATGTATAATAACTTGCATTTTATTCCTATTAAAACATTTCATATGAGTTTAAGAATGACCAAAAAGTAGGAAGTTTTTTTCTGTTATATTTGACCCAACTATTATACCAAGGAATTCAGCCTGGGCAACTATGCATGATATTAATTATATTGACTCTTTCTGCCTCCAGTCATTACAGAGAAACCTTTTTTTATTCAGTCCAGTTCATGCAAGAAATGGTTGCTTTAAAGCAGAAAATCCTTTTTTTATGTGTTTGCTGTCGTGTCAGTGTCACTTTTAGGGGCTCAGCAGAGCTATTACTATAGAAATTGTCAAAAAAATATATTACTAAAAAAGAATGGGTACAATTATTTTACTGCTCAGGAGACTTCAGCACATTGACATATGGCTAACAGATTGTCTGATATCACCAGCTCTCCTGGGCCAAAAGCTATGTCTTGTGTGTCAACACCAGAAACTACTGCTGAGCTGAGTGCAGTTTAGGAGAAGTTTTCTATGGAAAGAATATTGTGTCCCTTCTTTTTAAGACACATGCCCATGGATCTTCACAGGACCATACACCAACTACATTGTGTACAATGAAGCCTTAGGTTACTGGCACACCAGCTGTTTTGTGTGCCAGAGAAATTGCTTTGAAGGCTTTCAGGCCAAAATCAGTGCTCAGTGTGCAGTGACGGGCAGATGTCATTCTTGGCAGGCAGGAGCCATTTTGTAGCAATTTGTTATTATGAAAAAGTGTGTATGTACCAGAATAGGGGGTCATTTTTTGATTGATTTGATTTGATTGATATCTCATGTATTTAAACACCTTTATGAAAGGTATTGATGTTTAAATTAAAGAAAAATCTATTTGTGTTCCATGTTTAATTTATTATACAGCTTTTTATGTGTAGGTGACAGGTCTGCTTTAATGGAATGTAAAATATTTTATCAAATCTTGGGTTACACTGCAATTATCTACTGATAAAATAGTATGTATATTGATTAAAGACATATACTATCTCTTGATGATACAGATATAAAATTGGAAATTTTTTAAAAGTGGACCCATCCCAAAAAAATATTCAAAATCCTATTTTATCACATTAGTCAAGCAAAATGAACATTAATTACACTATATAAATTATTTTAATCTTGTATTTTTCAGTCTGGGAATTCATAATTATAGCATGCAGGCAGGAGCCATTTTGTGGACAATGTTATTAAGGCAAGCCATGCATCATCTCAGAATCTTGTTTGTGCACCAGAATGGGGGATCCGATGTCTATCCCCATGTCCTGGCTACACAATTAAATGGTTAAGGGAACTGGGAGAAAGTGTGGAGAGCAGTGGCATCTAGGAAGTGCTGAATGGAAAGTGAAAGTAATTATCTGCCCCGCCTCTATGCCTAAGGGATAGAGGAATGGCAGACAATTTTGATTGACAGCTGAGATTTTTAAATGAGCTTAAAGTGGACCTGTCACCCATACACAAAAATCTGTATAATAAAAGTAATTTTCAAATTAAAAATAAAATCCAATTTCAAATTTTTTATTAAAGCATTCATAGCTGTTTTAAGCTCATTTAAAAATCTCAGCTGTCAATCAAATATTGTCTGCCCCTCCTCTATGCCTTAGGCATAGAGGTGGGGCAGATAATTACTTTCAGTTTCCATTCAGCACTTCCTAGACCATCTCTTAACCATTTAATTGTGTAGCCAGGACATGGGGATAGACATCAGGTCCCTCATTCTGGTGCACAAACAAGATTCTGAGATGATACAAGGCTTGTCTTAATAACAGTGTCCACAAAATGGCTCCTGCCTGCTTGCTAGAATTATGAATTCCCAGACTGAAGAAAACAAAATTCAAATAATTTATATAGTGTAATTAATGTTCATTTTGCTTGACTAATGTGATAAAATATGATTTTGAATATTATTTTGTGGTGACGGGTCCACTTTAAAACAGCTATGAATGCTTTAATAAAAATTTGAAATTGGATTTCATGTTTAATTTGAAAAGGACTTTTATTATACAGATTTTTGTGTCTGGGTGACGGGTCCACTTTAAGGATCGAATAGGTCCGTTTTCGATCGAATAAAAATCGTTTGAATTGTTCCAATGCATCGTTTGATTCAAATGATTTTGAAAAGAATTTCAAAAACACTCCTTAAAGGTTCCAGGAGGTCCCCCATAGGCTAAAATAGCAATTTAGCAGCTTTAAGGTGGCAAAGTGTCGAATTCGAATTTTTTATAAGAGAAAGTACTTCGAAATTCAAATTTTGGGCTATTCAGTAGTAGCCAAAAATTACTTTGAAATTCAAATTTTTTTTAATTCGAATTTTCACTTCGACCCTTAGTAAATGTGCCCCTAAGTCTACTAAAATATCATTTAAATTTGATTTGTTTTTTTTTTTTCAGGAGGAAGATGACTGGAAGTATGTTGCCATGGTCATTGACAGAGTTTTCCTGTGGGTGTTTATCCTCCTGTGTGTTCTAGGAACCACTGGCTTATTTTTACAACCTGTTATTGATGGATAAAAAACATAGACTACCATTAAAAAAAAAACTTTAATCCTAGAACAGTGCATACAGTACTTGTGAAGATGACTTTACAAGACACAAAACATAGTAGAGCAGCAGTATAAGGAAAACACAATTGCATAAATGTAATCACTTACACAAATCCATTCACGATGCATGTGCACCCAGTTACAGACTTTAGGCTCTATTAGATTGAATTGTCAACACTGAAAAAATTAATGCTCTCATAATAATTCCTTTCTGTGCAATGTTTCTGTCATGTTGGTGGAGTACATTTGATTGCACTCATAGGTTATTTCACATATGTAATATATCTAGCAAAAGACTTACATGTATATGGGTGCAGATGACTTTTGCTTATCTGTTTTCAAAGTTGACGCGACGCGCGTCAAAAGCGTCCCGCAACTCGTTTCGCGAATTTTTCGCCGATTCGAATCGCGGGAGATTCGCCCATCACTAGTGCCTATATCATACCATCAAGAGAAGACAAAGCAGAGAGTGAAAGAAATTGCATTTAAATTGGAGAAAACTTTAGAAATTGGAGAAAATGTATTGTGCATGCTACATATACTGTATGTATTCTGCAAACTTTAGAGTGAAGCTGCCCAAAATCCTATGACCTGCAGTTCATTGCTATAGTGTTTTGTAATTGACACTGTCTGTGTATTTTTAAGTATTACAAAAAGTACAAAGAAAAACTAAAAGCAGTATTGGCAAATATAAAAGAAAGATGAGAGTCAGGTTGAGGAAAATTAGCAGAGCAGCCAAAAGCTTCAAGAAGGTGAGTGGAAAGGGTTGATATCTATGCAACACTTGAATCAAGTGCATCGTCTCGAGGATATAAAGATCTATCCCTGAAGCTATAAAAGGGACACCACAGTGAGGAACTTTTGTCAATGGGGCTGGGGATCTCATAAGCGAGCGTTACTGCTAGCTTAAAGGGATTCAGTCATGATTTTTATGGTTTACATTTTATTTCTAAATTACACTGTTACATAATTCACTCTACCATTTAAAACTTCTTCTATTCTTGAAACAGTGAGTGGATTTTTAAGCTGTAATATTAGTGTGGAGGAAGCCATCTCAGTGCATTTTGTCTGATTCTGAGCTTTGAGAAGGATCCAGCACTTCAGGATTGAACTGCTGCTAGACAGCTATTGTTTCCCCCCTGTCTTGTTGTACTTCAACCCAAGTAATGCTCTATAATGGTAATGGTAGACATGAGAATAGCACCCAAGCAAGAAAAAGCACTTTTAGCAATGCAAACAAATCCTTCAGCAAAGGTGTCAGGTAGCTGCCATCTGGTTACCTTCCCATTGTTCTGTTGATTTGCTACTGAAGGGCTGAGGAGTAGAGAGTGAGTGAGAGTGAAGTCTATCAGAGCGCAAGTCACATGGTTGTGGGCACCTGGGAAATAGATATCATGTCCAGCCCCATGCCAAATTTCAAAATTAAATAGAAAAAACCTGTTTGCTCTTTAAAAAAAACAGATTTCAGTGCAGAATTCTGCTGCAGCAGCACTATTAAGTTTTTTGTTCTTTTTTAAACACACTTTTTCCTTTGACAGTATCCTTTTTTTAACTAATAAATCAGCTGTGCCTGTAGTATCTTGGAAGCAATGTACTGTCTGGCAGTAAGATCTATAAAACATTTTAAAGGAATCTATGAGTGTTTGGGTCAAAATTGTAGAACTAAAGCAGTTAAAGGGGTTGTTCACCTTTGAGTTAACTTTTAGTATAATGTAGAGAGTGATATTCTGAGACAATTTGCAATTGGTTTTCATTTTTTATTGTTTGTGGTTTTATAGTTATTTAGCTTTATATTCAGCAGCTCTCTATTTTGCAGTGTCAGCAATTTGGTTTCTAGGGTACAAATTACCGTAGCAACCCTGCATTGATTTGAATAAGAGACTGGAATATGAATAGGAGAGGGACTGAATAGAATGATAAGTAATAAAAAGTGGCAATAACAATACAATGTGTAGCCTTACAGAGCATTTGTTTTTAGATGGTGTCAGTGACCCCCCATTTGAAAGCTGCAAAGAAACAGAAGAACATTGCAAATCATTAAAAAACTATGAAAAATAAATAATGAAGACCAATTAAAAAGTTTCTTAGAATTGGCCCTTCTACAATATACTAAAAGTTAACTTGAAGGTGAACCACCCCTTTAACTGTAGTTTTAAGAACCAATGGAACCATATTATAAATGATTTGTAATGTGTCTGTATCACTTTGAAGACCCTTCACTTCAGTGCTAAGGAACCACCTGAGGGAGTTATATTTAATTTGTGTTCCGTTGAAAGCAGCTTTAGTAGAAAGTACTAACATAGTGTACATAGGGTTGTGCTGACAGGTAAGGAACCAAATGCATGTGAGAAAAAGCATGGAGGCTGCTACAATAATAAAAGGTGAAGTAAGAGGTTTTAGTATCAAAGAAGGAAGAGACAGACCAGGGATTGTGTTGCTTTTGGTGCCAGCAGGCACTACCAATTCCTGTATTAACATAAATAATTGCAAAGTTAGTAGTAGTGTAAACATTACTCTAAGGTGAGTGGTGCAGAAGTGCACCATGTTCACTGCACAACATGCTGATGAAGTAGGGAGCACATTTTTTTGTAATCACTCTGTTCATATAAAACAGCAGGTGAATGGTAATGGGATCTTTGCATCTATGGCCAGCTTAAAGGGGCGGGTATAGACTGGCCTGTGCATCAAAATATGAGGGTTGGAGAAAGACTAAGCGAATGAATGGATTGCTGGACAGTAGGTGCAGTTGGAAGAGGAAATCAGACAGCCCGCACAGGGATCGTGGAAACAGGATAGTCTAAAAACATTATTGAGGGGTATCTCTTTACTTTAGAACCACATGATTCCCTACCTTTCATCTCTGTCTTTATTGACTTGGGTTTTAATATTAATTTTCTATGTTAAAGACAGTGAAATAAAGATGTTTATGAAGTTCAGTCAAATGTCCTTAAAATCTAGTTGTAGATGCAGCAAAAGTGGTTTTTCTTGAGTGGTGTAATCCTCCCATCAGTATAAGCACCAGTTACAGGTCTGGGGTTGATTGATGTAATAGCTTGTGTTACTCAGTGCATGGTTTAAAAAGAATCCCTATTCATACAGATTAAATATTCAAGCATTCAACATACTTCTTCACAAATGGCTGCCAGCTGCATTTGAACGGAACGAAATGTCTTTGCACAGCATTAACAGAGATATTGTACCTGGCTAGAAACATTCTCTACTGTTCATGCTTTTTTTGTCACAAAAACCAGGATAAGGTCTCCAGCCTTTATTGAAAGAAATGTGAAAAGCTTTTAAATGATTTAAAAGGCTCAAGCTTCTTTAATGAGAACAGTGGTAGCAGAATGCCTGATCCCTCATGTACATCTCTACTTCTATTTTGATCATCCAAAGCACTCACCTTTCTCTAACCTTTTAGAGTTGTGCTTTATACTTTCAGGGGGAAAAAAGTAGGCGCTGAAATAAAAATTGTATGCATTCATTTTGTTTCTAGTTTCCAAGATACTGGCAATTTTTAAACTGCTATTATAATATAATTGAAACAACAGGGCCAGCTATTGTTCATTATGGCCAACTGGCTACAGTTAGCTGGAAAGGATGAAGGCCCATTGTTGTGGTGTTGCTCTGCTAACTTTGTTTTGTATATAAGCAATCAGATCTCAGGGTCGCACTCACAGGTCTTAGCAAAAATAGAATATT
>CM044431.1:87954923-87992007 GCA_024363595.1 Xenopus borealis | reverse complement strand
AGTGTCACCCCTGTAGAAAGTAGTTTCTACGTGGGGTGGCACTTAAAGGGTTAAGCTACAATTGCACATAAGAACATTGTCATAATTACAGTATGTACAATTAAAAGCATATGCATTGTGAAGGCTGACATTGAATAGAAAGCAACAGAGTATTAACCAAGTTGCCTTTAAGGTCCATTCACAGCAGCATGTTAACGTAATTATTCCAAATGAATGGGTTGCAGCTTACCAAAAAAACTTAAAGGAACATGATCATCAAAATAAGAAAACAATATGAAATGTTGAAATATTCTCTTATACATAATCATTTGGTAGCTTTAATTTGATTTAGAATGCCAGTCTCTTTACCGAGTACCTTGTTGGGGCATGCAGTGATGTGCATCTTAATGGGCCTCAGGTCAAACACCAAATGAGAGTAGTCAAGGAACAAGTGTTATAATCCTCTTGTGAATGGCAATAGTGGGGTTCTCGGAGTGGGCACACTTCAAATACTGAATTTATATACTGTAAAATTATTCTACCTGCATACAATACCTCCAATAGTATGTTACTGTGAAACTGAAGTGTTTCTCCATAACAATAATTATTCTGTGCTGGAAACCCTATTCTTAGAGACCCACATGTCACATTTATGAATGGTAACCTAGCCTAAAATATAGTGCTGGAAAGAACTTGGATCCATGTAAGTGTAGCGCACCCATCCATGGCCCAAATTCACTAAAGCGTGAAGGGTCGAACGCTAGCGCTAATTCGCCAGAGTGGCGTAATTTCGTAACTTTGCAAATTCACTAACTAGCGATGTAGATAGACTAGCGCAACTTTGCACCCTTACGCCAGGCGAAGTTGCGCACGATCGAAGGATCGTAATTACACAAATTCACTAAGATCAACTTTTTCCTGAACGTTACCACTTATGCTAGACTTTACTTCAACTGGTCAGACCAGGCAATACAATAGATAGGAGTTTGAAAAAGATCATATTTTTTTGGGGGGGGGTTACCCTCCTCCCCCCCCCTATATTTCCTAACATATGGCAACACAACTAGGCACATGTAGGGCAATAGGACAACTTTATTTAATTTATTAAAGGTTTCCTGGGCTTGTGTAGTGGAATGTAGTGGCTGTAACATATACTTCTATTATACGCTTAAGTTCCTGCTGTATGCAAATTACGCATCGCTAGCATAACTGCGCTTTGCCTGGCGAAGTAATACTAGCGCAACTACGCTACCGTTCGCTGACCTGAGCGTAACTTTGCACTTTAGTGAATTTGCGTAGCGCTGGTTAAAATTCGCCTGGCGAAGTGCGGTAAACGCTAGCGAACCCAACACTAGCAAATTTTCGGAACTTAGTGAATTTGCCCCCATGTGCTGTTGTACTTTGGTCATCTCTTAGCAAAGGCAATCCCACTGTGATATCTTGCTCCCTGGCAAATCTCCTGCCCTTGAATTTACCCTCTTGTGTCCCTATGCTGGCAGTGAGTCACAACAAGGTACCAACCCAAAAAAACTTGTTGTAGGAGCATCTGGCTGCTTGGATGTACTATCCTAAGTAACTCCTAGAGTGACTATTACTGGACTAACCTAACGCTAGTTTTACATAACAGGGGTTGGCATGTGCACGGAATCTGTAGATTCTGGCCAGAGGGGCTACTGTAAGTTACCACAGAAAACCACTATTTAGTGTGCTTGTGGCGCCAGTGTGTACCTAAAATGTCAGGGCCTATTTTGAATACCAGGCATACCAGGCCTACCTCCAGCACGTGTGCTTTACCTTTTATACCATAACACACTGCCATCTTCTGGGCAGTTCCTTAACGGTTATGAAATGTCTGACACTGGAGAGGGAAAGAACTACCCAGGGTACAGCAATAACCACATTAGATGTCCAAACCACAAAATGCTGTCTACATAAAAGGACCATTTAAAGGGTTAGTTCACCTTTAAGAATCTTATAGAATGTCTAAGCAACTTTTCAATAGGCCTTTTTTTAAAAATAGTTTTTGAATTATTTGCCACTTTCTTCTGACTCTTTCCAGCTTCAAATGGGGGTCACTGACCACATCTTAAAAACAAATGCTCTTTAAGGCTACAAATATATTGTTATTGCTAATTTTTATTATCCATCTTTCTGTTCAGGCCGTCTACTATTCATATCCCAGTCATTTATTGGAATCAATGCATGGTTGCTAGGGTAATTTGAGGCCTAGCAACCAGATTGCTGAAATTCCAAACTGAAAGCTGCAGAATAAAAAGCTAAAAACTCAAAAACCACAAATAATAAACCAGACCCCAATACAAATTGTCAGAGTTCTCAGGGTTCCTACATAAGTACAAAGCTTTATTTCTACGGAAAGCAAAAAGGAGGTCTGGAATAAATACCTTCTTTAATGTAGACCGAAATTGCAGTATTCCTTTTGACCTTCTAGTGTCTGTTACTAAAGGTTTCTGTTTATAAGGTGTGAGGTTTGGAAAATGGTGCTAGTTTGTCAGCAGATTTTGCCAATTTTCCCACTATTAAATATAGATATAACTACATGTCAAATAAAGGTTTCTTTCTGATGCTATACAATTATAATGCAACCTCCACTTTGCTTTACATTTCTCCTTTTAAGCTAGTTAAACCCATTTAAACCAATTAACATTGATTTTTTTTTCCAGTTTGGATCTGGCATAGTCCCATTATTTTCCGTGGGAGGATGTAAAATTGCTATTTGCAAAGTTAGAGAAGAAAGCATTGATATTTTCCATCTAAACATTGTTGTATCAAATATACAACAAATCGCTGCAATTATTTTTATAGTTGTAATAAATGGACTTCTATAGACAGGGGAATCTGACCCATTTCACAGACGATAAATTCACCAAATGCACTGAAGTCCATGGGACTTTTTGTTTATTTAACCTATACGTTAGTCTATGGGTGTTTTTTTCTGAGCTAAACATGGCTAACATGTTCACGAACTTGTCATAAGTAAACAAATGGGCCCTATCCCAAAGTGCCTATAAAGTAGATACCCTAATCCTCATGCCATCCCTGTCTTGTACACCAGTGTACAAAAAGAAATGACAGAGGGTGATATAACAAAAAGAAAGAACTGAAAATGTATGTATGAACACGTTTTTGTATGAAAGCCTTGGCAACACATGACTACTCTATCTTCAAGGCATTGCCCAAGATGCAGGTCTACCTCAAATGTCTCCCTAGGAAAGGATTTCCATGTACTTATGTAGGCTTTCTAGAAGATACATTTGTTGAAATGTTGTGTGCTTCCTAGTTTTTGCACTTTAGCAAAAACAAACAAAAAGTTGATATCGTGCACTGCTAATTAGGCTTAGGAACTTCTTTAGGATTGTGTCATTTGTTCAGCCCTAGAGGTACCAATGACTTTTAGCTTTTGCTGTAAAAACACAGAATGAACTGTAGGAAGCAATTTTTTTTTTAATTTTCAAAAAACTATTTTAAGGAATTTATAGAACAAAGGGTAAAAGATTAAGAACAATAAAAAGGAAATGGGGTGGAATAAGAGGTTGTTATGCTTTGAATTATCATACAATTATTTGATTGCTAATGAAGAGTGTACATTGAGCCCCTTTTTCTCATAAGGTTAAAAAACACAGACAAATGAATAGATACATCACATGGCACACCTAAATAAACAAAAAGAACAATAGTTAAACTCATGGACTGTAAAAACAAACACATTTGCTGTAGTGTATACCTGTAACTAAACATGTACTTCTTTACCTGGCTAACATTAGGTACAATGAAGGTAGAGACTCCATTTTTGGGGGGGTTGTGTAAGTTTTTTGTTGCATAATGTACTTTTCTGATTTATGATAAACAAGTGCTCCCGTTTTATCTGCTATTTATGGAAGTATTCATTTTAAACGATTTTAACGTTGTTGCAAAGTTATTTCTGTCCCTTGCCCTTTTTTCTACTGCTCCTCCTAACTAGTAGGAGGAAAGAACACGTCCTTACACTTACTTGGGTTTGGTGCAGGCTGGAGAAAAGGCATGGATAGCACTGGTGCAGAGAAGGGGTAAGGATGACACAGGTTCCTGTAGGCAGAAGGGTGCAACATGTATCCTGACCAGGGTTGAGGTCCCCATGCTTGCAAAGTCTACAGTTTAGTTACACCAATTCCAATAATGCTTCTGTGAATATTCTTCTTCAAGGGTACACTAAACACAGAACATGCAAGGCCCTGCAGTCAATGGAGTTTTGGCTCACGGGAAGGTTACTTCTGTATGGGATGAATGTTCTGAATATCTCTGTTGTTCTACAATTCAAAGATGACTATAAAAGGTTCACTAACATATACTTTTTATGATGTGCCACCATTATTCAGCCATGCAGTGCAGTTGCAGAAAGACTGCACAGGTACCTGGAAACGTATTGCTGGTAGAACACATAACACATGGATGAATGGGGTAAATCTGACAAATAGTAATAAACCTGGAAGTATAGACCTCAAAAACATTATATATAGACACCAATGAGGACTAATAGTTTAGAAAGAGATATCAACATGTGCTAAACTGTAATTCAGTTACAAGGTTTGTATCTCAAACACTGAAAAACAGAAAATTCTGTTGTGGCCACATTGATGTTATGGGTAAGGACAATTAACCCCCGATGTATATGCATTTATTTGTTAGTTTACTGTTTTTTTCCCATTATACATATACTCATTTTAATTATGTCTATGGATATAGAGTGCATGCATATTTTATTTTGAGCAAGAGAAGCTTCTAGCTGAAAACACAGCCAAGCTTGTGATGACAACTAAAGCATCCCGAGCAGTGCCTTAGAACAAGAATAAGTTAAATTACATTTATTATAGTAGTTGTGGTTGTTCATTTCTTCTACTATTTTTTTCTTAGAATAATAATGTTAATTTTCTTTCAGCAGCTATGGTAGCAATGGGTGTTAAAAAAGTCAACACATGGGATGGGAGTTAGTTGGTACTTAAATAATGGTAAAAAAAAAAAGGATGTTTAGGTTAAATAAATTGAGATGTGAGTGGTTTGTGTGGTTTACTGTTCCTTTAAAATTGATTAAATCTGAGCACTAGATGGAGCTGTTATATTAGCTCGTAAGTTGCTTGATAAAAATCAAAGATGATCTTGATTTACC
Source organism: Xenopus borealis (assembly GCA_024363595.1). NCBI lineage: Eukaryota > Metazoa > Chordata > Amphibia > Anura > Pipidae > Xenopus > Xenopus borealis. The sequence continues at coordinate 87,986,867 of CM044431.1, read as the reverse complement.
CAGTGTCTTTTTCTCATCCATGCAAAAAAAATAAAAGTTTTCAATTACATCTATCTGTGTGCTATCCATATTTGTACTGCTGGAATCCTGTGCAGAAGAAATGTGCAGTAGCTTCAGTGGTTTTGGTGGCTTAGAATATATTCACAGAGTCTGTGATCCTGATACTTGGTAGTTTGCTTTAATAAAGCAGCAGCAATAAAACATGTAGCTATTGACATATGTAATAACTTTGTAACAATTTTATATTTTAAAGGGTCAAATGTTTTCTGCATAACGTTTTTTTTATTGTGAAGAGGACCTATCTACCTGTATATGTATACTTTGCATCCTGAATTCTCACTCCATGTCCTCTCCACATTTGTATATGTATTTTCCTACAGAAATCCACTTGCCTTTTTGCCTATACTAAGGAAACCTGAAGTTATACAGGCATGTTTTGTCTTGAGTCAGTCAACCTCCACACTGCTTGGGTGATGTAGAATGCCTAATGGCGTTACAAAACAGTAACTAGATTAGACAAATTGCATTACTTCAAAGGTTTCGGAAGAAAAAGCAGCTGTTTAAATAAAGTAAGAAAAATCCGTATACAAATTTTGCAGAGATGAATGGTGTTTGGATTTTATTAGTCCATGCTAACAATTGAGATAAAACATTTGGTAGCTCGTGAGCAACATGTTGTTCTCCAACCCCTGTTGCTCTCTGTGTCCTCAAAGAAGGTGCTTATTTTTTAATTCAAAGCTTGAAAGCAAGTTTTAATTGCCTAAAAACTAAGTATAGTACCTAGTAGAGCCTCTAGTAGGTTGCCAGTCCACACAGGGGCTACCAAATAGCCAGTCACAGTCCTTATTTGGCACCCCAAGTAAATTTTTCATGCTTGTGTTGTTCCCAAACCCTTTTTACATGTAAATCCGGCACAAGGGTAAAAATGGTTGGGGACCTCTGCATCAGACTATAGTGGTTTCCTTTTAATCGGCGGAATCGTGTATGTAAAAATAAACATTCATTTTAGGCAGTTGAAATATGTTCATGCGCATTTTTCAAAGTTGAATTCCTCCTTTAAAGGAAAAGTAAATGTTTTTCTTTTTCTTTCTGTAAATTTGCTCTAAACAGCCCCCCAGATTAATGTACCTTAGTCCCTGCTGCAAGTCTGCTCTGGTTTCTGTGTTATCAGCAGCTTGTTTCACCTTCTTCCTGGTGCAGAGTGAAGCCCAGCCCCTTAGTTTACAGAGCAGTCCATTTGCTGCTGTTCCACAATAGAGAGGAAGAGGGAGCCAGTGTTTCATTAGTAAGCTAGTTTCCCCAAGCAAAAGCTGCTACACACACTGCTCTCTGCTATGTCATAGTATGCAAATGATCTCCTGGACTAGTCCAAGATATAAGGTCAGCTCAGAAAGCTAAGGGGCGGGGCTTCACTCTGCACCAGGAAGAAGGTGAAACAAGCTGCTGATAACACAGAAACCAGAGCAGACTTGCAGCAGGGACTAAGGTACATTAATTTGAGGGGCTGTTTAGAGCAAATTTAGAGATAGAAAAAAAAAAACATTTACTTGTTCTTTAAGTGAATGGAAGAAACATGTCAAGCAGTGTACCATAGTTGGGGTAAGGGAGGGTGCTTGTTACTACAGAACAGTTAATTGCTCTTTAAATCCCAACTGCACAAACAAATATAGATTTTATGCAGAACATTTCCCATATTAACTATTCCATGAAATTTAATAAGCAAGAACACATCTCAAAGGACAGAAAAATATATATATATAAAAAAATCCGTTATGAAAAATATTCCTGAGCGAGGTTAAACTATAAACGTGTTTTGGTATTGTGCTTTCTTGCAACATTTAGACTCTAACCTTAATGAGCAGTAAATTATTTGGACAATCTGCCCTTTGATATCACTGTATGATGATCTCCCCATTAATTATTATGGTGGAGACCTTTGTTATCTGACCTTGTGCTGACTTTAAATTCCTGTGTATAAACAAACCATGCAGAACATACTTAGTGTAGCCCTTTCAATGTCATGTCCCTAATCCCAGTGCAGTAAAGAAGTCAGGCATCAAACCAGATCAGGTGGATAGGTCTGCTGCAATAATAAGGGTTAACTTACTGCCAGGACAAGTAGCTACAATTTTCTTTATTGTAAACAATACACACAAAGAGTAACAGAAATGTATGAGATATAAATGCTTATAAATTTACGGTCAAAGGAAAATGTGGTACAAGCTTATATAGACTGAAAAATGTGTGCACAGTTACACAGAGTTTATAAGCAGAAAGACGCTCCACTCTAAGCAACGTACCATTGGCTACTGTTTAAAGGGATACTGTCATGGGGAATAAATGTTTTTTTCAAAATGCATCAGATAATAGTGCTGCTCCAGCAGAATTCTTAATTGAAATCCATTTCTCAAAAGAGCAAACAGATTTTTTTATATTTCATTTTGAAATCTGACATGGACATTTTGTCAATTTCCCAGCTGCCCCAAGTCATGTGACTTGTGCTCTGATAAACTTCAATTACTCTTTACTGCTGTACTGCAAGTTGGAATGATATCACCCCCTCCCTTGTTCCACCCCCCCCCCCCCCCCCCCCAGCAGCCTAACGACAGAACAATGGGAAGGTAACCAGATAACAGCTGCCTGGTAGATCTAAGAACAACACTTAGTAATAGTAAGAACCCATGTAGCACTGCGTACTATCCAGTTACATTGAGAAGGAAAAACAACAGCCTGCCAGAAAGCAGTTCCCTCCTAAAGTGCTGGCACAAGTCACATGACATGGGGCAGCTGGGAAATTGACAAAATGTCTAGCCCCATGTTAGATTTCAAAAGGAAATATAAAAAAAATCTTTTTGCACTTTTGAGAAATGGATTTCAGTGCAGAAGTCTACTGGAGCAGCACTATTAACTGATGCGTTTAAAAAAAACAAAAAAAAAAAACATGTTTTCCCATGACAGTAACCCTTTAATCTCTCACCTAGGGTTACTCTACATATATTTGGTGATTACAAGCCCACTGAACTGCTCTAAAGCTTTGCCCGTCAGCAGTTGTATTCACCATAGATATGGCAAGATCAGATGATAACTATATAACCGTTTTATATTCGTTAAAATTAGGAAAAGCTAAAGTTGGCTGAAAAGTGATTTTGCAGTCCCACTTAGATATGTTGTGAAGAATTAGGATACAACCAGGCATTCCCTCAAATTCTGAAAATAGACTGAATGGAAGAAAATATATATATATATATATATATGGGATAGATGCAGAAAAAAAGTAAGTCAATACAGACATGCATTACATTATTAGAATATAGTCATCAACAGGCTTTAATACAATTGTACAGTGAATTTTCACCTTGAACAGCTTCTACAAATGAAATGTATTACAGGCACTACAGAGCCTCTCCAGTAAGGTTCATTTAAAAAAAGGGAGACTCCCGTTCTCCAATAAGAGCAAGAAACAACACCAGTGCAAAACTATACAAAATATATTGCTATAGTCAAAGCATTTAAAGGCAGATCTCATAGGCCAAATGGAAATTGGTATCAGAATACATTTCTCCTTATTGGAAATTAAAAATATCTGCCAGAAACCAAAAGATTAATGAAAACAGAGAGCAAAGTAAACAATTACTGAACTGTTTTGCTTTTATAAATGTTGACTATTTACACGGACAAGACCACATTTAAAAGGACACGCACAAGAGACGATATTTACAGTAACAATTCTTTGGTTTTGCAATACAGTTTTTCTTTTTTTAAATCACAATTGTAATAAAACTATAGAAGAGGTTAAAAGCATTTCAGAATATCAAAATAGTGCAGTTCTATAGCTTTTTAAAAACAGAACATGTAATATTACAAGTTTTCATTTACTGTGGAATTGAAAATTGCATCAGAGATGCTGGACTTCTTCGTCATCTCCTCCTGCAAATAAACAGAACTAAAAGGTAAGCTGCAAGAAAAGTATTGCTGTCCAAACTGCTAATACTTGGATTTGGTCAAATGCTGAATCCTCCTCAAAAGATGTGGATGAATCCAGGGCAACATCTGATCCATAATTTACATAAATTATATTTATTAAAAGAATTGCATCTGTTTTGAATAAAGTTTTCCCACTCAGGTGTGCAGAGCTTTAAGGTCACATGATGTGAAAAATGTAAGAGTTGCCCAAATTCTGAATTGGGTGCATCTCTATTAAACAACCCAAACAGTCCTACCAAGGAGAATACAAGCACAAGACGAAATAAATAAATATAAAGAAGAAATGTCATGGCTAGCCTGTGATATCATGCAAATCTTTTGGGAATTGGAAAGCTTACATTTTCTGCTTATGTTATAGTAATGAAAAAGCACAACAGGCCAACCCTCCCTCTTTTGATTAAAAAAAACAAACAAACAGATCAGGCTTGTGCAAAGGCACAGAAATGAAACGCACAGTGAATTAAGCAAATTTAATGAATGAGAGTAAACACTCATCTAGCTCCATGTACTCCAAGCTAAGCACAACTCACAGGCTTGCATATAGAGGGAATAAAATACATTGCCTGTTACAGGGATTAAAAAGACGGAGGGCCATATGCATGGCCACTAATTATTATCCTCCAAGTAGCAATGGTCAGCTGAATATGCTCACCTTAATATTTTATGTGAAAATTTAAGATCATGAACATGGTTTCCCTTGTTTATTTGCTACTTATAGTGTGCCATAGCCCTAAGAACTCCACCAAGAAGTTTCCCCATATAGTTGAAGAGATGGCTCAAAAGCTGGCAGCTGCAACAGTCGTCAGGTGCTGTAATGGACATTTGAAGTCTCATTTATGACCAATCATTGGTGTGTCCCCATTACATAGCATTTGGTCCTTCTCCTCCTGCAAAGCATGGTATTGCTAAGTTTAAATGGTAAGTTTAATTTCTACAAGAACCCCCGGGTACTCTTTTTTTTTTTTTTTTAATCCATAACCTATAAATTCACATTTCACATTAAATCTGTTGTTCATCAGCTGCCCAAATTGGCAGTTTGCAAATATTCCCCTGCAAGTATATCACATTATGGTTGGAATTAATTGGACAGTATTTTTATGTAGTTATCAAATACAAATACGTTACTTACAGTGCCACCACCAAGTCACTGACTCAAACAGAGAATGAACCATTGAAACCTACCCCTAGATGCTCTTGTAGCCATTTTCATATACATGTAACATTACCAACACCAAGACCTTAGTTGACGTTTATGCAGAACAGTATAAGGAACAAGTAGAACATCCACTGCACCCCCATTGTCCAATCTTAATGGGACCTATAGCAAAATTCTTATGCAGAACCCTAGTTGTGTGTCCTTGCAACAGATAACTATATTTACCATCCTAATAAATGAATTCCTCCCCTTGAGGGGTAGCTTCTTCCAAACATGCCAGTTCAGACCTCTGAACTATTTATAGCTGATCTACTTGGATGCAGTGGCATTCATTTTGACACCACAACTACTTTTCCACAAGTGTTTTTACAGTGCAGATGTGGCTCATCGTATTTTATGGCTGCTTGCCACAACTTAAAGGGGTGGTTCACCTTTAAGTAAATTTTTGGTCTATTATTGAATGGCCTTTTCAACTAGTCTTCATTGTTTATTTTTCATGGTTGCTTAATTACTTGCCTCTTTTTTTAACTCTTTACTGTTTTCAAGTGGGGGTCACTGCCCCCTTCTAGAAACAAATTGCTCTAATACAGATGTATTGTTATTGCTACTTTTTATTACTAATCTTTCTATTCAGGCCTTCTCCTATTGTATTCCAGTGTCTTATTCAAATCAATATATGGTTGCTATGGACTTTTGGACCATAGCAACCAGGCTGCTGAAATTGCAAACTGGAAAGTTTGTCATACTTAAAGATAAGTTAAAGGTGAACAACCCCTTTAAGTACAAACAGCATTATACGAATTACAAACATGACACTGGTTTTGTTAAAACAAACATGCCTGTACAGAAAGCCGTATCAGCAAATTCTCTGCATCTGGCACAGGTAAGCTATTGTCACTGTGCTAGCAGTGTACTACTGTTACTTTACTTTATCAATTCAAATTCATATTTGGGTTGAGAAAATGGGGTTGAAATTTATGAGTAGCAGGGGCATTAAATTACATAAGAGTTAAAAAAAAAAAAAAAATCTTGATTTTTTTAAATTCAAAATTATCACTTTAAAAAGTCTAAATTCGAACTTTTACTTTCATAACTCTGATTTTAAATGAAAAGATTAAGGGAAGTAAAAGGTCAGAATTTTTACTTTTTGAAGTCATAATTAAATGTTTGAAAATTATCAGGTATTTAAAAAAAAAAAAAAAAAAAAATATATATATATATATATAGATATATATATATAGCAAAATATATATAGAGATATATATATATATATCTATATATATATATAAAATCCAGGTCATACCTTAAAATCTGAATAGGTTCCAGGCTGGCTGGTAAGCCCACTTGTCTGTTTGTTACTGTCTTGCAGTGGTGTTCTCCCTGGGGTATCTCTAGTTTTCATTGGAGTCTGTAAGGTAAACTACATGATTACAGTTGTCCATAGAGCTACACATTTGCAATGCCAGAAAGCCTTATGAATTTAGTACCAATGGCTTAAAGGGTCATACAAGAAACTATTGTTACATCATGACCAACTACTATGCCAAGGGGCTTACTATGCTGGATGACACTGTTGACATCCCAAACAACCACATATCAATTAACTTGTTACTTAATTTTCAGCAAAGGAAAAACTGCATGAGAATCTACTGGGGTCTTTATCGCAAAAACGGACCATTAACAATGCACCCGTACTTTGGATCACCAAAGAAATCCTACCAGAAGCTTGGCCATATAAATCAATATTTAGATTAAAACTGCACATTCCAGTGCATACAACATTGATTTGGACATCACCCTATAGCAAGTTATCTAATACAGGTATGGGATCAATTATCCTGATACATGTTATCCAGAGAGCTCAGAATCATGGAAAGCCTGTCTCCATAGACTCCATTTTAACCAAATAATTCAAAATTTAAAAGATAATTTCCTCTCTCTCTCTAGAAACCATACCTTGTATTCTATCCAAACTAAGATATGGTTAATCCTTATTGAAAGCAAAACCAGCCTACTGGGTTAATGTTTAAATATTTTTCTAGTAGACGTAAAGGTATGAAATGAAAGATCCATTAACTGGAAAACCCCAGGTCCCGAGCAATCTGGATAACAGGTCCCATACGTGTAATTTGTCAGTGGTTGCCTTGAGAGGACACTCCATTGATTACTGTTCCAAGTCACCTTAAAGGAACAGTTCAGGGTAAATAGGCTGTGCAAAATAAAAAATGTTTCTAATATAGTTAGTTAGCCATAATGTAATGTATAAAGGCTGGAGTGACTGAATGTCTAATATAACAGAATACAACACTACTTCCTGCTTTTCAGCTCTCTAAATCTGAGTTAGTCAGCGACTTGAAGGGGGGCGACATGGGACATAACCGTTCAGTGAGTTTGCAATTGATCCTCAGCATGCAGCTCAGGTTCAAAAGCAACAGTTATGACCAATGTGGCCCTCCCTCAATTCACAGATTGATAACTGCCTGGTAACCAGTCAGTGTAAACAAAAGACAGCTGAAAAGCAAAAAGCAGTTTCTGTTCTGTTTGACATCCAGTCACTCCAGCCTTTATACATTTCAATATAGTTAGGTAAAATTGCAAACATGTTTTATTTTGCACAGCCTATCTACTTACCCAGTTTTTACTTTTATACTGAACAATTCCTTTAAGCTTATAGATGTCACAAAACAGATTTCATTTTTCCACCAATAGATAGATGAATAGATAGAAACTTTATTAATCCCGAAAGAAATTAATATGCTCGTTTTATAATCACACAGAACACACATATTATACATAACTACATTACACAACATAAATGACGAAAACAAACAACTACCTGCTTAAAAGAGAAGGATTAAAAAAGCAATAGCTGCAGGAAAAAAAAGATCTCTTATAACCAACATTAGTACATCTAGGTAAAATCAATCGATTACTAAAAGAGCTACGATATGAAGCCAAACGGTCATGTAAAGGATGAGAATTGTTTCTGAAAATACTCATTGATTTAGACAATCTTCTCTAAAACCGTCTCTAATCTCATACCTAAAACAGAACCTGCCCTCCTAATCAATTTATTAAGTCTATTTACATAAGCTGTCTTCAGTCGACTTCCCCAGCAACCCACACCAAAAACATAACAGTAGCTACTACCAAATGATAAAACATCATCATCTTTTTCTTGCAAATGTTGAATGATCTAAGGCAGATGAGCCTACTCATGCCCTTCCTATTATATAGTACCTCAGTGATTTTGGCCCAGTCAAAGCTATTATCAAAAAAAAAAAAAAAAAAAACCAAGGTATTTATATTCCTCTACCATAACTACAATAACCCGATTTACACACACTGGCTGAAGATCAGTTCTCAACTTTCTAAAATCCACTATGGACTCCTTCGTTTTGGACACATTTAAATGTAGACAGTTTTTGCAGCACACCACCCCACAAAACTATCAATTACACTTCTGTATTCAGCATCCTGTCCCCCCCCCCACCCCCGATACTGGCCACAATTAGAGACTGAAAACTGTTGTAAGAGACATTGCAAAGATCATCTAAAAACAGAAGTAAATAGTGTAAACAAAAAAAAGAGATAAAACTGAACCCTTGTGGTACACCTGTAGTACAAAGTACAGAGTCAGACATAATACCCAACTTTCTTACATACGTGGCCTACTGGTAAGATAATTAAAAATCCAGGCCACTAAGTGAGCTTCAACCTTCATTTGTAGATGTTAAAGCCCATGCAAAGCAGGATATCAGGTGTTACAAGCACTTAAGAAATCAAATAACATAATTCTAACATCATATTATTCTTAAAACCCTTAAGGCTAAGGCCAGACGGGGAGATTCGGGGGCATTTTGTCGCCTGGCGACTTCTCGCCGCGACTTGTAGCCCCCGAACAGCCACTTACCCAAGCGCACCGGCGTTGCTTGAAAACGCCGGCGCGTATCCACACGGAGCGGCGCGCTTTTTGAAATTGCTCCAAATTGCCTCGCGAGGCAATTTCAAAAAGCGCGCCGCTCCGTGTGGATACGCGCCGGCGTTTTCAAGCAACGCCGGTGCGCTTAGGTAAGTGGCTATTCGGGGAGGTTCGGGGGCTACAAGTCGCACGAGAAGTCGCCAGGCGACAAAATGCCCCCGAATCTCCCCGTCTGGCCTAGCCCTAAGAGTTCTACAATTCATTCTACCGCTAAGGATAGTTGCCTGAGATGGTGATCCTCAGGCTCTTCAATATGCCCATAGAATAGAACACCCAGATCTTAATCAAGTCCTACAACACAACCAAATTGTTACTGTAATTACACTGCTTTTTGAGTGTACATTTCAGAGAGAAAACAGTACACTCTTAACTCTGCATTTCAGCTGTTGCTGCTTCATAAATAACTGTAATCAAAAAAACTCAATTGCAGATTTGGTTTTGCCAGTATCATGCAAGTCTGCCTATTTTACAGTAAAACAAGAGCATTGATACCTGGTTTGATTTCCAACTTATTTACCTATGTATTAGTCATAATGCTTCTAAACTCTTCATGCTATTCAATATCTGCTCATAAGCTATGTGAATAATTTAATATGACAACAATCAAAAAAAGAAAATACTTTGATAGATGTGACTGGTTGGCAATATTTCTTGGCAGCAATAATCTTAATCCTATAAGTGTGGAGATCAATTAATGACTTGACACATGTTTAGCTCTTGTTAAGCATCTATAGATGCTAAGCAAATTTAGAACCTACGTCACTATTGAAACTTGAATTGCAGCCTTCAATGCAACAACATAGCTTATTTAAATATATTTTAATTTACTGTACAAGTCTTAGCTCGATACAAAAGGCATTTACAAAATGTAATCTGTTCCAAATGCCACAATTATTTTCTTCCCCATTAAGCAAGCCAATAATAGTAAATCAAATCTACTAAAAACTTCTCATTCCAAAAGGTGTATCTGCTTTCTTATGTAGCTGGACCCCACTTTACCTATTTCTCATTAGATACTGGCAACTGCTTAAATATTTTTTTATATCTATTAATTGTGAGCCAAATTCAAAACTTTATACATTTTTAGATAAAAGGTATGATTCACCAACATACGCTTGCAAGTTATTCATCAACCTCCATAAACCATAAATTTGGAACACGGACACTGTGTATTGCATAGTGTGTATAGTTCATGGGCAATGTGTAAATATTAATCTCCAATATAAGCTAGTAGGTTGCTAAACTTCATTCTAACTGCATGCAGGGAAAAAAAGCATGATGAAAACTAAACTGAATAAAATTAATGAAGTCTACCACTTTGGATACTCTTTAACTTTAAGATTAGCTGGTTGACTGGCCAGTCTCTAGCAGTAGCCCACAAAAGATAATTTAAGAAAAATGCTACAAAGCACCAATTTTCTATCCTGAATATTAATAAACAGAAAACGAAATGCTAAATGCATGAATTAAAGGGGTTGTTCACCTTTACTTTTAGTATAATGTAGAGAGTGATATTTTGAGACAATATGCAATTGGTTTTCATTTTTTATTGTTTGTGGTTTTATAGTTATTTAGCTTTTTATTCAGCAGCTCTTTATTTTGCAGTGTCAGCAATTTGGTTTCTAGGGTACAAATTACCCTAGCAACCCTGCATTGATTTGAATAAGAGACTGGAATATGAATAGGAGAGGGACTGAATAGAATGATAAGTAATAAAAAGTGGCAATAACAATACATTTGTAGCCTTACAGAGCATTTGTTTTTAGATGGTGTCAGTGACCCCCATTTGAAAGCTGGAAAGAAACAGAAGAAAACTGCAAATCATTAAAAAACTATGGAAAATAAATAATGAAGACCAATTGAAAAGTTTCTTAGAATTGGCCCTTCTACAATATACTAAAAGTTAACTTGAAGGTGAACCACCCCTTTAAGTGAATTCTTATTTATTTTTAACAAATTATAGTTGGCTGAAAGCTCAGACTGATATATCTTAAGTGCTCATTAATGACAATACATATTCCTGGAAGATAATACCAATACATGACTATGATAAGCCGATTACTGTATCAATTTTAAATTGACCACTGTCTCAACTGAATGTATTACAATCCATATGTGTTTGGGTGATACAAGAAATGAAGAAGAAACATAGTTATAGATTTACTAACCTTAATAGTAGACAGCGGCATCTTTCCATTTAATGACTGACTTGAAGTTGAAGAGGATGTGCTGGAATTACTTACAGTGGTTCGAGACATGACGGCATTTGATGTTCCATTAAGCTTTAAGAAAAAAAAACAAAAATTTGGAAGGTCAGAGTATAGCAAAGACAAGAGGTGCATAATGACAGACATTTTCATGGTTATGAAAAAGTAAGCTTTATGATGCCCTGTTATAACAGATAGGCATTTGTTTTCACGATTAGATTACCAGTGATAAGACTCTTTTCAAGCTGTAGAACTGTATGCTTCTACATTTGGCTTGGTATACAGTGTTGATAAGGAATGAAGTACACCTTTAAAGGACCAGTAACATCAAAAAATGAAATTGTTTTAAAGTAATAACAATATAATGCAGCGTTGCCCTGCACTTGTAAAACTGCAGTGTTTGCTTCAGAAGCACTACTATTGTTTATATAAGTAAGCTGCTGTGTAGCCATGGGGGCAGCCATTCAAAGGAGAAAAGGCTCAAGTTACACAGCAGATAGATCATAATGTTATCTGTTATCCATTACTTATCCTGTGCCATATAGCCGTTTTTTAATTTCCGCCATTGCTACTTAGCAGCTTGTTTATATGAACTATAGTAGTGTTTCTGACGCAAACAGATCAGTTTTAACAGCGCAGGGCAACACTAAATGATATTTTCTTTACTTTAAAACACTTTAAAGGAACAGAAACACCAAAAAATTAATTATATGCAAACTATGGCGGACTATGTTGCACCCCTCAAGTCATGCAAGATAGCTGCACACTAACTAGGTATGCAATACTTGGTTGTAGTGTGTTGTCACCTATAGCAACTGATCAGCAGTCAGCATTTTCAGGTAACCTGTTTAAAGGCAAAAATATTAATTATTACTGTACCTCAACATTCCTTGTGGCACTTGTATATGGGTGTACAAATGGCATACAGTGCAATAAAAAAAAGGGGTGGTGGTTTAAGACCAACATTACTGATATGCATCCAAGAGGGGGGTAACTTGAAAACAGAAATATAAACTCATACGGATCAATATCTGTTGTTCGATTCCCACCATCCACTGGAACACAAACTGGGTGTCATTAGAATGTGTGGCAACTGATACAGAGTCCAAAGACAAAGAGCAAAAACATCTCAGAGAAGCGTTGAAAGCTTGTGGCTACCCAGACTGGGCCTTTGTCAAAACAGCAGCAACCAAGACCAACAAGACCACCAAAAGAAGTAAAACGCCCAGAGACACATAGTAGGCGAAACATAGTCATCCCATATGTAGCTGGAGTGTCAGCGAAACTCAGGATGATTTTCAACAAACACCACGTCCCTGTGTTTTTCAAACCTAGCAACACACAGACAAAAACTGGTACACCCAACGGATCCAACACCAAAAGAAAAACAAAGCAATGTGGTATACGGAGTCCAGTGTAGCGAGGAGTGCACAGATCTATACATTGGGGAGACAAAAAAACTGCTCACCAAGCGAATGGCTCAGCATAGGAGGGCAAACTCTACAGGGCAAGACTCCGCTGTCTACACCTCAAAGACAAGGGACACTCCTTTGAAGATAGCAAGGTCCAAATCTTGGATAAAGAAGACCGCTGGTTTGAAAGAGGCGTGAAAGAAGCGAGTCATGTCAAGGTAGAAAAACCATCCCTGAATAGAGGTGGGGGCCTTCGACACCACCTGTCTGCTACATACAATGCTGTTCTCACATCAGTACCAAAGCGGTTTCAGAACAGTACCAAAGCGGTTTCAGAACACTTCACACATTCATGCAACTCACACAAGTAACACCTGTGTCTAGGAGTTGCATGACACATTGGTAATCCCATCACAGTAACTACACAGAATCAAATTCAGATGTCACCTCTTTGAAGAGTTACAATGTGCCATTGTGATTGGATTAGTGGAAGAGTTTATATACCGAGAACTTCCCATACCAGTTGAACTGAAGAAGCTGCTTGGATGAATAGTGAAACGTCTTCAATAATTACTCAGCAAGTCCAATTGTTTTAGAATTACTTATATCAGATAGACCAACATTACTATACAGAAGGGCAGTAAGTACCCCCCCATTCCATTTAAAATGTAAGGTAATGTAGGTAACATTAAATGGACATTCTTGTTTAAAAAATAAAATATAAAAATACTGATTTTCCAGATATGTTACTGAAAGCAGATGCACACTGGAGGCCCTTCTGCTTACTTTTCGAGTTTTATTGCTGGGAGTTCCCTGTATACAGGATCCTGCTGGGCGCTTCACTGGGGTCTTGAAAGGAGTATGCTCTTCCTTCTTGAGGCTCTATAACACAAATGGTTATTTTTGTTAAATGAGAAATATAGTTCAGAGGAAAAAAAATATATAGTTTTTGTTAAGGTTTGTTTTTATGTATTTGGTTGCCAAGCAGATCTTGGATGAGTTAGGAGTACTTTGTAACTACCATTGCTTGAAACAATCAGAAGGTTTGCACTGAAATCTGTGCACTATGCAAGTGAGCTAACAAGTCTAAGTACATTTTTTTAACTGGAATTGCAGTTACATTTTATAAAAAGAGTGACACACATGCATCCAACAAATATTGAACCAGATATCGGTCATACCATGAAAGCAGACCCATGTGTGGAGAGTAGAATGGCTCTATGATTTTATATCAGAATCAATATCGATTGGTTTTGAGGTTCTTTTTTTTTTGCCATTCATCCAATATTGAAGTTTAGTTTTATTTTCAACTTATGTCCCGTTAGAGCAGCTCTTTGTGGGTGTGTGTGTGGGGGGGCACAGACTCTAACCTGTTCTATGATTTATATGATTTATTATTTGAAATTTGTGTGGTAATCATAATTTAAAAGAGCAAATAGGTTTGTTTTTTTTCTTAAAGGACAAGGAAAGCCTAAAAATGAATAGAACTAAAAATGCCATGTTTTATATAGTGAATTTACTCTAGCCAAAAAGTTTCAGCTTCTCATTTGCAGCAATTATACAGGATTTTAAACTTGTCACAGGGGGCCACTGTCTTGGAAAGTGTCTGACATGCTCAGTGGGCTCTGAGCAGCTGTTGAGAAGCTAAGCTTAGGGGTTGTCACAAATGATCACGTAGAAAATGAGGTTAGCCTGTAATATAAGATGATGTTACAGGGCTGATTATTAAATTCTGATGCTAGGTGCACTGGTTTATGTGCTGCCATGCAGTAATTATCCATATTAATGACTAATCAGCCTTATATTGTGACAGTTATAATATACAGTACACATGGAATATGAGTCGGCCCCTAAGCTCAGTAAGTGACAGCAGCATAGAACATGTGCAGTGAATCAGTAAAAAAGAAGATGGGGAGCTACTGGGGCATCTTTGGAGACAGTTCTTTACTGCTAAAGGGCCCCAAATATTTATCAATGTTTGCAACATTACTCAGCAAAATAGGGTGCTTTCAGAAATAAAGTTGACTTGAAAACCTTAGTAATATATAGTACAGGAAACTCTGCAGAAATCTCACTAGGGAAAGATTAAAAATCAATGGAGCTAGCATGCTGAAAAATGCACTGATGTCACATTCCAGTCCTTAATACAGTGGCTTATTTTCTTCTTAATACATTAAAAGATGAGTGCAGTCAATACTTTATATCCATATATATTCTGTCATGATCATATTCACTTGGGAAGTCAGAATACTATGTGCAAGATCCTGTTACACAAATCGGGTCTAAAAAAAAAAAACACTCTCTCTACAGTAGTGGTCTGTTTGCGGTGTGGATGGTTGGCTATCTTTGGTGAAATTGGAACAAGAGCAGTGGTTTAGCCTGAAGGCTAGCTATGGTAACAATACAGGAATGTGGCCATATATTTGCCCCCCAAGATACAATGGAAAGCCCCACTTGAAGGTCACTTACTGTAGATTTGGGCTGAATGCTTATTTCATGCCCTAGATATTCTTGAACTATGGGCTCAATGACTAACCTCAATATTATTCTATTATAATGCACCTTTCTGTACTTTTCCGTGATTATTTCAGATAACTTGTAAAATGGTTTACATGCGATGAGCCTCATTCTTCTGCACAAAGGGTATATTTTTATGATTTGTTGCCTGCAGAAAAGGCGTTCTCCAACAGTTGGGAAAGTACTTTATCTGACATTGCCCTAAAGTGTTTTGGAAGTTCATTTCACAATGTCACACACATATTCCATGATTGAAAGGAATTTGTCACTCACCCGGTCTTGCTTTTCACGTTCCTTTTGTTTTTTGTGCATCTCCCACTGACTTGTAACATAATCCATAAACCTGTGTCCTTTAAGCAAAAAGGCACATCCTTGTTCTGTCTCCCATGCTTCTATTCGAGACTTTAGCTCCTCCTCCAACTGCCAATTAGAAAAACATTTTCACAAAAGATGCATAAGTAGCTGCAATATACACCAGGGCTTTCTATAAATAAAGGATTCGACAACATTATTTAAAGTGGCCTTATTCAGGGCATATCTAGTAAAATTGAAATCACTCCACTTCAGCTGATGTTCAGCATCAGTTATGCAAAAATAACCCAGCTAAAATATCAGCAAGAAAAATTTAAGTTATTTAACTTTAAAAAAAAAACAAAAAAACAAAGATATGGAATAAAAACGAAGGCTCGTAAAATCATTACTTTTTCCATTGAACCAGTGAAATGTTTTTCAACCACTGGTAGACAAGAGATAAACTTTGAGTATGTATAAAGAGGTGAAGAAATGTTTATACAAAAATTTTGCATAAATGTATAAAGTTCTTATTCCTTTATCAATGCTCATGTTTGACTAATATTTAGTATATAAAATATCATATATTAAGTTGTGTATATATGTGATTGTTAGAAAAAAAAAAAATATAAAAAAAACCAAAAAAACCCAAAACATTGTAATTTCAAAGTGAAGCATGGAATCCTATCTTGCTGGTTCAGCAAGTAGTAGCCACAGGGGGTCTATTAACTGGAGTATAAATTACAGAGAGCTGCGTTCATAATAAAGCAAGGAATGTTTTCAGCATCACAGTTAATAAAAAGTTCAATTTTTGGGGGGGGGGGGGGCTGATGCATCGTTTGTGTTAGCTAAGGTGATCCCTCAAAACAGAAAATTCAGATGCTCATTTATGCTTTAAAAATAAAATCTGTCTGACATGGAAATGCAACATGCAATGCAATATCTGTACTTTTTTGGACTGGAAAAAAAAAAAATAAGTTGAACATTATTTAGGTGGTGCAGGGCTGTCCTTTCAGTTCTGTAAACTATGCTAGATTTTTCATGCTCCAGATGCAAATGCTATGTAATGGAATACAATGGGGGGGGGGGGGAGGATTTTGCCCCCTTAATGTTCTTGCAGTTACATCTGGGGCTATAATGAACGAGTCCACACCTAGCATTTACGAAGTGCAGGTAACAGACAATGTGACCTTAAAGGACCAGTAACAAACTTTTTTTTTTTAAATTAGTTTGTATACATCTAAAAATTAACACCAACACAAATGAAACTTTTAAATAGCAAAGCCTTTATAAAAAATAGCTTACTGAAACTCCACTTCCTGTCCTCTTCAGAAACGCCAAAAGGGCGACCATCGATCCTGCAGCAGTTGATTTCTTCTCTCTGCCTCTCTCTCCTGGCCACTCTATGTCTGCATGCTCTGCTCTGCCGGCAAGTTTGGGACAGCGAAACCTGTCACCTCTCCAGCCTGAACCTTCTTCCTGCTATACCCTCAGCAGAGACAGCCAGCTTCTTCTCATCATCCTCCAGGCACTTCTTGATGCGCAGAACTGGTACTGGTGGCACTGAACCGGCATTCACTCACCTTTTCCTCGCACACCACCCATTCGATGTGCTGCTGACTGAGCCCTGCTGCCCCTTCTGGGGGTCTGCAGCAGAGAGCGCACTGGATGTGCTGCTGACTCGGAGTCTCCGCCGAGTCACTTGTTCCCTTCAAGTGCTGTCACTTGTACCTGTCGCTGATCTCCTTTCTATTACAAAACGGTCTGGGATGCGGTGGAGAGTAGAGAGCACTTGGCTAGAGTCTGGTTACTCGGGTAACTGCCACTTCCTCCTTCGCTTCTCTGCACCAACGAGTGACAGGACTCTAAGGGAACAAGGGACTTGGTGGAGACTCAGAGTCAGCAGCACATCGACTGCGCTCTCTGCTGCCCTCTACACACTGCAGACCACAGGAAGCTGGGACCTCCATCTCCCGGTTGCAGCGGAGACAAGGGGCAGCAGGGCTCAGAGTCAGAAGCACATCGAGTGCGTGGTGTGCGGGGAAAAGGCTAGCGCATGCCGGTTTCGTGCCACCAGTACTGCAGCATCAAGAAGTGCCTGGAGGAGGAGAAGAAGAAGCTGGCTGTCTCTGTCGAGGGTCTAGCAGGAGGATGGTTCAGGCTGGAAAGGTGACTGGTTACGCTGTCCCAATCTTGCCGGCAGAGCATGCAGACATAAGAGTGGCCAGGAGAGAGAGCCAGGGAGAAGTAATCAACTGCTGCAGGATTGATGGTCGCCCTTTCTGAAGAGGACAGGAAGTGGAGTTTCAGTAAGTTATTTTTTAATACAGGCTTTGCTATTTAAAAGTTTCATTTGTGTTGTTTATATTTAGATGTATACCAACAAATGTTTAAAAAAAATTTTTTTTTTGAAGTTACTGGTCCTTTAATTGATTACTGTGAATTTAAGACTTACCAAAAGCCTTAACTAACCTTTGAGAGCAATTTTTGGAGTTTTACTCGCTCCTTCTCCTCTTTAAGCAAGGTTCCCCCTCTGTTAGAAAATCTGTTGGGGTCAGATGCTTTTTTCTAATGGAAAAAAAAAAAGTGCAAAACTAAAAAAACACATTGAAAAGACAAATTCTGCCATTTTTATCAGGCTTCTGTGTTTTACAATGCTTGCAAACATTTCCTTTTATTTTAAAATGTACACATTTTTAAACTTATTCAATTTTTAAACATTGCAAAAACTTGTGGTAAAAAAAACAAAAAAACTTTCACAGCTTTTAGGCATTTAAGGCTGTTCCATTACATGTTCTTGAAAGCAGCTTGTAAGATGGTGACAGTGTTGAATGGAAACAAGTGTCACCACAGGAGGGCAGTAAAGAATAACGTGTTTAGCTGCAGTTCCTCCCCCAGTCACTAGAGGGGGAAGTAGAAAAGAAGGGATTAAAAGGCTAGGGCACATCCAGTAGAGTCCTGCGAGGGTCCACATGTTCCTTGGTGCCAGGAAATGTATCTGACCGTAATAATAATAATAAAAAAAAAAAAAAACTAATGTAATTTAAGCAGCCAAACACCAATTTATTCTATGGATTTTTAGATTTTAGAGGCAGCATTGGGCTTAATAACCCTTTGAACTGTTACTTCATTAAAAATTGGAGATTGAGTATATGAAATATGTTTTGCAGAAATTAAACTGTTGAATCTGAAATGATTTATATTCTTTACTCTGTAAAAAATATCAAAACATTATAAATTTGCCTCAAAGTCTATTATTAAATCTGAAAATAGAAATTACCTCAAGTAATACAAACTGTTCCCAGTTGGTTTCCCATTTGTTTACAGCATCAAGCATCTCTTTGCATTTTTCATATTGTAATCTCATTCGGACAACTTCTTCATCATGTTGGCTAAGAAGCTCTTCTGTGAAGTCATCTGCAAAGTGTTACCACACAACCAAAATACATGAATGCATTGGAGGCCAGGATATAAACAAAACCTTACTCAAAAACACAGCTAATAATTTTGGAACAAGAATTAATGATTAGGGATGCACCGAATCCACTATTTTGGATTCGGCCGAACCCCCGAATCCTTCCTGAAAGATTTGGCCGAATACCGAACCGAATCCGAACCCTAATTTGCATATGCAAATTATGGGTGGGAAGGGGAAAACATTTTTTACTTCCTTGTTTTGTGCCAAAAAGTCACGTGATTTAGCTCCCTGGCCCTAATTTGCATATGCAAATTCGGATTCGGTTTGGCCAGGCAGAAGGATTCGGCCGAATCCTGCTGATAAAGGCCGAATCCTGGCCGAATCCCGAACCAAATCCTGGATTCGGTGCATCCCTATTAATGATGTCACTGGGGGGAAAAATAGTCACAGGAAGACAACAGAAATCCATTCTCTTAGATGCAATGTTATATGAGCCAAAACAATGTTGAGGTTGTGTTGGGTAAAGAATACCCTATCACATTTTAATGTTATATTTATTGTGGTTTCCGTGTCCTTTAACAATAACACTGTTCATATATAAAACGAATGCCCCTACGCTGGCATCAGCCTTCTTACTTACCTACACCAGGAACCACTGTGTTGGCCCACATGCAGACACATACACACACCAATGCACACTCATTCGTTTCAACACAGAAATTCCCACGTGTACCTACAGGTTGATGCAATGGTTCAGGTTGCAGGAAGGAAGAAGGCAGCGTAGGGGGCGGCCTGCAGAAAATGCCACCGTGTGGCATTATCCTTAAGGTAGTATGGCAAAGTAAAATAAAATTACCATTATAGTATGGAGTAAATGCATTTCTTTGCTCTTTTGTATACATGCATTTGTCCCAGTACAGCTGCAGCTCTTCTCTAATTTTCAAAACCACATCCTTCAGATTTGCTTTTTTAAGGTCTTCTAGACGTTGAAGTTCATTTTCCCACTGTGGGCAGAGAAAATTTGATAAGCGTAATGTGAACCGAAGCAGGGTCACAGGATTGAAATGTAAACGGCATTTTTCTTCTACATCGATTGGCGCTATATAGAAGTGCAGGTTTCTTGAAAAGGCTACAAGACCTTTTTCCTCTGGCAGTCTTCACCAGTAGAGAATTCTTACTTGACATTTGTAAACTCCTCTTATTGGACAGACAACAATAAAATAACCCCACTATTTTTACTTTAGTAAACCACGGAAAAGCCAGTAGGGTACAATTAGGGGCACATTTACTAAAGGTGGAATTGATTCGAAGTGAAAATTAAAAAAAAAAATAAAAATTTAATTTAATTTTGGGCTATTTTCGACTATCGAATAGCCCAAAATTCGATTAGAATTGTTCAAATTCGAATTTGATTTTCGAAGTACTGGCCCTTTAAGAAAAATTCGATTTAAAAATTCGGCAGGTTAAACCTACCGAATTGCTATACAATCCTATGGGAAGCTATGGGAAGTTTTTTTTGATCAAATAAAAACAAAACTCGATTCAATTGCAGCAATTCATAAAGGTTTACACATAAAAACAAAAATAGACAATTTATGAATGTTAAAGCTTTTAGATCAGTGCTATCATGCTCATGGCTACAACTCCCATCATTCCTGTGTACTTCAGTGTTGCTGTCGAATGTTTGGATTTGCAGTTCTCAGAGCCAGCATATCCATATATTTGTTCTGGAGGTAGATGGATTGAAGACATATGCATTTTTAGTAAAATACTTTATATTGGTAAAATAAAGCATTGTAGGTACACACCACAAACCATCTGACTTTTGAAATAGCTACAAAAAACCTACCAGTTTAATTGAGTCATCTATAGGACACAGAGGAGCTTTTTGGCACGTTTCCTGCTCATCTTGTGGGACCTGTAGACGGCTCCACAAAACTTGGACTCTGTCTTTGATGGCACTCAGATTGGACAGCATGGTTTCTTTTTTTAACTCAAGCTAAAAAAAAAAAAAAGAATGAAGCCAGATAAAAAGAATTGTCTTAGCAAAATTACTGCACTTGCATTTCAATCAACTTTTTTTTTAAAAAGATACAAAGCACTTACATTAAACACTTAAAAATACAATAGATACTATTAAATTCATAAACACCATACAGTGGAAATCAAGCTACATTTTAGGGACCTGTGACGTGATCTCCCTCTACACTATCATCGACCACAATCAAGGAATATATGCAATAAAGCATTTCTTGGAAAAAGATATCTCCATTGAAAATAATCAAAAAGAATTTGTTAAAGGGAATTGATTTCATACTTAAGAAAAACTACTTTTGGTTTGAGGGCGATTATTTCTTACAAATAAAGGGAACTGCTATGGGCACTAGATTCGCCCCGAGTTACGCAAATTTATTTATGGGCTATTGGGAAAATGAACACATTGAACCCTTACAGAAAATTAATAATCATCTTGTAGCATGGAAACGCTACATAGACGATTGTCTCTTCATTTGGGACGGACCTGAAAATGAATTGAACAATTTCCTGAATGAACTAAATTCGAATCATTATGGTATTAATTTAACGAGCACTTACAGTAAAGAAAGTATACATTTTTTGGATCTGGTTATCAAAGTGGAAAATGACAAACTAGAGACTAGCCTATATAGAAAACCTACAGACTGCAATGGTTTTCTTCTGGAAAATGACAAACTAGAGAAAAGCCTATATCGAAAACCTACAGACTGCAATGGTTTTCTTCTTAATAACAGCTGCCATCATAAAAAATGGCTTAGTTATATTCCATTTAGTCAATTTAATAGAATAAGAAGAAATTGCAGTCGCCAAATTGACTATGAAAAAGAATGCTGTAAATTGAAAAACCAACTTAAAGAAAAGATAAAGAAGAACTCATTGATTCAGCGAAGCAAAGATGTGATGACAGAGATCGAATGGATCTACTAACAAATAAGAAGCAACAAGAAAATAAATATCCGAAACATATTTCATTCATCACCACCTTTAATAGTTCAAATAAAAAGCTTGAAAATATTATGATAAAACATTGGCATAAAAAGCTAGAAAAGATAAAGATCTAACATTTGCCAAAATATCTACACGTGATATATAAAAAGTCCTAGCACCCAGTTGTCTGCCACAATCCAACAATAAAGCAAAGAAAAGTTTTTACATACATAAAAGGGATTTTTCACTTGCAGAAATTGCAAAGCCTGCAAAGTATGTAGCAGAAATGAAAGAAAAGTAACACATTTTACATCAAAGATACAATAACTTGTAACAGTAAAACTATAACTTAGCTGTTGGAATGCCTGTGTAAGCTTCAATATATAGTTAGAACTAGTAGAAATTTAAAAACAAGAATTGGAGAACATTTAAATAATATTAAGAATATTATTATTATCTACACATAGTGTTTCTGCACATTTTAAATTACACCATAACTGTGATCCTACGCTACTAACTTTTGTAGGAATTGTTCAAAAGAAAATTCATTGGCGTGGGGGTAATATGGTACAATTGATATCCAGAGAAGAGACTCAGTGGATACACAATTAAAAACTTTGGCCTCAAATGGCCTGAATATTGAAATTGATTTAAAATGTTTTTTAAACGAATGATAAAAATACTGTTCCTAATTTATTATAGTTTACACTATGTCTTATTTCATTATATATGTAATAACTTATGGATTTTTTATATAATTGTTTTAAATTCAATGAATTACCTGATTGATGAATTAA
This sequence comes from Xenopus borealis, assembly GCA_024363595.1. Classification (NCBI taxonomy): domain Eukaryota; kingdom Metazoa; phylum Chordata; class Amphibia; order Anura; family Pipidae; genus Xenopus; species Xenopus borealis. The sequence continues at coordinate 87,964,139 of CM044431.1, read as the reverse complement.
TTAATTCATTGATTGAAGTGAAGTGATCTATTTTCCGGAAGTAAAGACTTAATATAAACTGCCGATTTGTATTATGGGAAAAAGCCCCTGATGAAGTATACTATATAGACAACGCGTTGGGCAAATAACCTTTTATTGTTTGAATAAAAAATTGATTCTTTATAAAAACCGATTCCAGTGAAGCGCATTGTGCTTAGCGTGACACAGCGTAACCTGATACGAAGCTAATTGGAGTAGAACCTACAAACAAAAGTGAAGTGTATATTGGAATGAGCGGCAACTGACAAGTGTATCATAGAGGTGGGCGTGCAGTGGCTGCCTGCAGCAAGATTATAAGCGCTTGTTCCGACATTTCAGGACTAGTGAATTCCATCAAGCGCATACCTCTGCTAGGATCACCGTAACAAGTAGGAGAGACTGCAGGCAAGCAGAGAAATAAATCACACTTCAAATCCAGACATTGTCTGGTAAGTACAACTCCCACGTGGGGCCTCCAATTAACCCCCGAGGTTGCTGCACCATATACGCTTTCTCTTCACAGATATCACGGTGGTGAAATGAAGTGTTCTTAGATTGGTACACATACTGACAAGCCTTAAACATCTACTTACATTGCTAGTAACCTCAATTCTACTTCTTAGCAAGTATTTAAAGACTTTATTACACCATATAGCACATTTTTCTTCACAGGTATCGATACTACTGGCACCTTTACCATTAGCGCACAGACAATTGGACTTATATCGTTAACTATCTAAAGGACACGTGGATCCTTTTTTACCCGTCAGTCCTGCTGGCTCACTGAAGGACTTAGCGCAAAGTGATAACTTTATTGTTTGTACTAACATTATACAAGCTTAAATGGATTGTTCAACTTTTAATTAACTTTTAGTATGATGTATGGAGTGATAGACAATTTGCAATTGGTTTTCATTCTTTATGGCTTTTGAGTTATTTTTTAGCTTTTTACTGAGCAGCTCTTTCAGCAGTCTGGTTGCTAGGGTCCAAATGACTTTTGACATGCACGGATTTGATTTGAAGAGAACGGAATACGAATAGGAGAGGATGGAAAATAGGAGTAATAATTACAATAAATTTCTAGCCTTACAGAGCATTTTTTAGAGGGGTAACCAAAAGCTCAAAGAGTGAAAAAAGGCAAATATTTAAAAAAAAACAAAAAAAAAAAAAAACAGACTAATGGAAAAAGTTGCTTAGAATCGGCCGTTCTATGACCAAAGGTGAACTACCCGTAAAACAAACCTGCTCTTTCAGGACCCTTAGTGCCTTGATATTATCAGCTGTAAGGAAGAAAGCTTCTTCATCCTCACAGATGGCATCCTGTTCGAAAGAATTTTCAGGCTGACGTCCCATTTCATCCAAACACTGGCGAATTTCTGCTCTCAGAGTAGAAAAGATCTGGAGACGTTGTTTCTATGAAAAAAGAAATCAATATTTTAAATGTTTTGGACAATATATATTATTTAGCTTTATAAAATGATGTGAACTTCATTTCATTTATAGGATGTCAACTTCAATTCAGCTGCACTTTATTAACGCAGGCCTTTTTATTTTAACCATCACCTAGAAGTGCTGAATACACAATCTTTGCCAATTTTACACCTGCTCCACCCATTCTTCACTTAAAGGAGAAGGAAATGTCCAATCCAGAGAGGGCACATATATTTTTTCTAGAAAATCATTTAAACATTTAGTAAACCCAATCGGCTGGTTTTGCTTCCAATAAGAATGAATTGTATCTTAGTGTGGGGTACTGTCTTATTACAGAGAAAAAGGAAATCATTTTAAAAAATTTGGATTGTTTGGATAAAATGGAGTCTTTGAGAGGCAGCCCTTTCTGTAATTCGAAGCTTTCGGGATAGCAATTTCTAGATAATGGATGCAATACACACACACAATTCAGAGGTCTTACTTTCAGAAACACTAATGAATAAAATGTTGATTTGCACTTTGTATGAATTTGAACTCACCTTTTCTTCAGTATGAACTTTAATATGTTCTTTGAGGTCCTCCAGCTGTTGGTGACTTGGTATACTTCCAGTTGGTATGTAATATGGAGTCACACAAAGGTCAGTACACAGCTCAATATCCTTTTGTTGTAGCAACCTGAGCTCTTCCAATCTCTCATTTTTTTCGTTCAGCAACATTTCTAACCTCACTCTTAAATCCCTCTCTGTTTGAAGGACAGTCATGCCCTCATCCACCTGCCAAAAAAATGGTTTTTACAATGGTTCATGTGCAAAACGCCAGACTGAAAAATGAATTTTAACACATCCTGCTGTTGTACTGCTTAAAATGTACAGTGCAATACGTACTGTAGGTAGATATTAGTAAATAGACAGTTGGATGCAAGATATTGGTCAACCCTGGAAAAATTACATAGTTAATTTTGTTAAGTGAAGAAGTAGGAAACATCTACAAATCCATGTTAAAAAAAAAAATCCACGTTTTAATGCACAGTTACATTTAATTTTAGGAACTTTCAAACTTTTGCACAAAAGAATTATTAATTGTGTCGGCCAAAAGTTTGGACACATTTCCATTTCTCCAGAGAAAAAGCTGTTTTTGCAAGAGCCATTAGGTATTGTCACTAGTTGCCAACTGCAGAGTTTAATAAAAATCTCTTGAAATCCCAAATTTAAAAAAAATCAAAACCATAGCTGAGCTGATAAACATGTTGCAGTAAAAACAGGACTTGTACTACAAGTAAATATAAAAGACGTGAGACAAAGTTTTTGATTTTTGGAGTTACAGGTTCTTCTACTAAAAAGGGAATGTAGAAAAAAAACCTTGAAGCTTATTTTGATGGTTCATACAGTGCAAAGAAATGCATTTCAAAATATACATTGCTTCTCACCATCATCAGAAAGGAAAGCATGTGCCCATCATGACTATTCTTACAGATAAGCAATCCCACCAGAGGAATTGTAGTGCCAGTTATTGCCATACCATTACAAAAACTATATTGGGAAGAACAAATAAATCAAATTGAAAATAAATAATTTTTTTAAAATGTGTATAAACCTAGTTGTTGGTATAACAGCTCCATTGATGCAAGGTAGTGGATTACATATGATTTGTGCTGGTGCACAAAATATTCTTGTTCATAGATGTGTATAGATATGTTCACTTACCATGTACTCCTCTATGGACAGTTCATGACACAGTACTTTTAACTCTTTTTTGCAGTTATGAATACTCTTCTCAATCCTGTCTTTCATGTCCACTTCCTCACTAATCATACGGTTGAATAATTCCTGAAAGTCAAAAGTAAATATATCTTAAAAAAAAAATGTGCATTTACCATTCAGGCCAACTCAGACAGGAAAACTAGAAACGAGATCATGTCAATATTTGCAGGGCTCAAAGTGCTTACGCTAATATATGTAAATTGAATAGAAGTACATTTATGTTGCAGCCTAGTTAAATCATGGACATTTCTTGCTCCCAGCCAGCAAAACTAATGAAAAGAGTGCTACTATATTTTTTCACTGATCAAAGATATCCAATGGAATGCCCTAACTACATGCCCCAGGCAGTTAAATTTTTTTTAATAAAAGGAGTGCTAGACCAGGAAGACTAGACTTTTATTACTACAGGGTGTACCAGCCATATTTGGTCCTGCACATGGATGGCCTTATCAAGCAAAGATCCAAGCCAAACAAACAGTAAAGTAAAGTAGTAACGTGAAGGTCATATTAAGGTTACCTCAATGTGCTTTTTAACCTCTTCCATTCGTCTCAGTCGCATCTCTTCTTTGATGCCCAGCCCATCCCAGATGTCCATAAGCCTTGCAAGGGCATGGTTCATGCTTGAAATTAGGGAGGCAGCCAAAACTTCACTATAGACAAAATAGGGGAGGAAAATGGTAATTTTGTGGGCTACGTCACCCATGTAGTTTCTGTGGTGTTTATACAAATGGCCTGTAGATGTCACTGTGCACATCAGTTATACGGGGCATACACAGTACTGTCTATAATGCTTAAGGTGCTAGAGCTAATGTTACTGTTGTGTAATGGCTGCATGAGCCTGCTAATAAACCACTGTTATATCTGCTCATCTTTGGCTATCAAAACACAACAAATTACATTACTGCTGCTGACCAATGGGAGATTTCTGCTGCTAGAAAGCGTGCTTTACTTATTCACTGCAGCAGAGCAGAGGGACAGCGTATATTCTCTACATTACCATTACCTGATGATACTTATGAAACTGCACTTACTGCTATAAAGAACTTTTTCGTGCCAAGAGTAAATGTGGTTTCTGAAAGATATACATTTGGCCAATGTGGACAACTTAATAGTGAATCCACAGAACAATTTGTAGCAGCTTCGAGAGAGCTGGTTGTTACCTGTGACTTTGGGAATCTAACAGACGTAATTCTAAGAGACCAAATAGTGGGGGAAAAAATTCACCACACACAGAAACAGGATTTAACCCTTGCAAAGACCTGTTACAGTTGCTAGCCAAATTGAAACAGCAGCGGCAGAGGCTAAAACTCTCAGTCAGGGAACTGCGGAGACTGTGAAGTCAGTGCTGGGGCCTAATAATGCACAATCACGTGCAAAATATGGTGCTAAGCAAAGGGATTCACTGCAAAACCATGAAGCAAATACAAAATACTGCTTTCACTGTGGTTCAACACACTGAAAATTGTTACATGCCCTGCAAAAGTTGTACAGTGCCACAAATACAAAAAGGAAGGTCATTTTGCGAAGATCTGCCATAGTTCTGCTAAAGATGTTCATGAAGTCACTACTACAAATGTTACAGTATAAAGTGTGGATAAAGCTGGTACATTTATTAGAGTTTATATGTACTGTCAATGCCAATACTTGTCAGCTTCTGCTGAAAAGGGACACTCCATTAAAGGAACAGTAACACCAAAAATGAAAGTGTTTAAAAGTAAAGAAAATATCATGTATCGTTGCCCTGCGCTGTTAAAACTGATGTGTTTGCTTCAGAAACACTACTATAGTTCATATAAACAAGCTGGATAACAGATAACATTATGTTCTATAGAGAATATCTGCCATCTGCTGTGCAACTTGAGCCTTTTCTCCTTTGAATGGCTGCCCCCATGGCTACACAACAGCTTATTTATATAAGTTTCTGAAGCAAATACAGCAGTTTTCCCATTGCAGGGTAACACTGCATTATATTTTTATAACTTTAAAACATTTTTTTGATGTTACTGGTCCTTTAACCTGATGCTTGATACAGGTTCAGCTGTTTCTATACTACCAAAGGATATTTTCTTGAAATACTCTGCACCTACCATGAGGTTACTTAAAGATCCAATCCCTATTCTTGGTTGCTTGCCAGTGACTGTACAATTTGAATCAAATTGAATCAAAACTGCAAAATGTGACTTTTACATTGTGAATAAGGGTACTGCTATACTTGGAAGGGATCTCTTTGCTGCATTAAACCTACAATTAGTTGATGGTCTCATTACTACAGCAACAGTGCCTGCCACACAGCCTGTGCCCAAAAATTCACCACAAAGCAACACTTCACTGGGCTGTGCAAAGAACTTTGTGCACAAAGATGAGTTGAGACCAGCTGTAAAACCAGTACACCAGAAATTGAGACGGTTGCCCTACTCTATAAGGGAGACTGGCAAACAGGAACTAAAGAACTAGAACTGAAGCAAGAACTAGAGCAAGATGTTATTGAAAAATCAGAATCCTCCAAATGGGTTTCACCAATTGTTGTAAGAAGAAAACTAGAGGTATTCGACTGTGTGTTGATCAATGTGAACTTAATAAAGCAGTTGTTATGGATAATCATCCCTTGCCACACATAGAGGAAATATTTTCACAACTCCGAGGAGCAAAATTATTTTCCACCCTTGATCTTCAGAGTGCTTATCATCAAATATTAATGCATGAGGAAAGCAGAGACCTCACTGCATTTATCACCCATGATGGTTTGTTTCGGTTCAAGCATGTACCTTATGGACTGGCTTCAGCACAGACTTGTTTCCAAAGACTGATGTCTTTCTTTTATACACCATGACATACCTGGTGTGCAATGCGACTTGGATGATATAACGGTCTACACTCCAACTATGGATCTTCAGTACAATTACCTGGAAAAGGTTCTGAAATGCATTGATTCTGCAGGACTCAAACTGAACCTTTCAAAAATGCCCCTTCAGACAAACTCAGCTGTCATTTCTGGGTCATATCATTTCACAAGAGGGATTACTGCCTGACCCTGATCATGTCAACGCTGTTACACAAGCACCTACTCCATCTGATTTGCAGACCTTACGAGCTTTTTTACTTCATAGTATTAAAAGTTTATTCCCAACTATGCTTCAGTTGTGGAGCCACTTAGAGCACTACTACGTCAGAGACTGCTCAACATAGCTTTGAAATAGTGAAGCAGTTAATTGTGAACAGTCCAGCACTAGCTTTATTTGATCCTGCACTACTCACTATGGTTACTACAGATGCTTCAGACTATGGCGTTGGTGCAGTTCTCACAAAGATCCATGTTGATAATTCAGAGAAAACCATTGCATTCGCACCCAGAACACTTACAGAGACAGAGCGTAAGTATTCAACTGTTAAAAAAGAAGCTCTAGCATGTATTTGGGCAACAGAAAAATGAAGAACTTACCTATGGGGTAGAGAATTTACTTTATGCATGGATCATAACCCTTTAACTACACTGTTTACAACAAAGGGATTAGGAAGAGCTGGAATGCGCATAGCTAGATGGTCAGCAAGGCTACTGAATGTCAACTACAAAATGCAATACAAACCAGGTTTGAAGAATCCTTACTCCTTAGTAGATGGCTATGTTGTCATGGAGCTCAGCGCTTACTGGTACCAGAGACCTTGCTAGAAAAGCTCATACAACTTGCACATGAGAGTAAAGGAATTGTTTGTACAAAACAAAGACTACGACAAAACTGCTATCACACATACACCACCACTTCAGCCAATTTTCTGATTCAGCATGGTAAAAACTTGCTATTGATATTGTGGGTCCTTTAGCAGATGCTCCTATAGACTGTAGCTTTGCTACAACTTTGATTTCTGTCTACAGTCTTCAGCAGAAAAGGTAATCCAAAGGAGTAAATATCAGACAACGGACCACAGTTTGTCTAATCGGAGTTTGAATTATTTCTGAGAGAGAGGAATATTGTGCATAGGAAATCTTCAGTGTAGGGATGTGAAAATTAGACACCCTCACATATTTCTAACAGGCACATTCCTAATAATATGGACGCCTAATGGGTCCTTATGGGGACCTTGTACTTATGTAATACCCTGTAGTTCTCACAGTGTACACTAGATGACACTGTGTAAAAGTATAAAGGTCTTGGGAACCATGCGGTCAGTGTTCATTGCTTTAGCCCAACCTTGCAGGCTGGAAGGGAATGGGCATGATCCCTAGGCACAAAGGCCCTAGTAAAGTATAGCTATACTCATAGATCACTCTAGGAGTGATAGAAAGGTAGCTAGTTAAGCAGCTCACGCTCCAACAGGAGAAATAGAGGGATTAAGATCCCGGGTACAAATAACCCAGAAGTAGGGACTAAGTGTACAGACCTAGGGATAGGGTTTCCCCTCAGGTTCCACTTAGGGCAAAGGCTGAAACCTGGTGTGTACCTTTCTGCATTCAAAGCTCAACTACTGCTGACATGACCCCTTGCCTGAAGGGATCCAGCCCATGCGTGGTATATGAATATGCTCCTTTATGCTGTGTGCTCTGTACTTATGCCACACAACTGTACTGATGCTCTTACTCCAATATGGTGATTGATCTATTGCTCTGCTGTTCAATAAATACCGTTTGGTTAATCATAAAGAATCACTGGCGCCCAACTTATTGTGCATCTACACCTGGTTAGAGTTCTACTATATCCTTCCTCCACCCTGCTGCGAGGGCTCATCCCTGAGAAAAGAGAGTTTCATTCATGGTGTAATACCATTTGAAAGTAGCTAAAATGGATTCCTGTCACAGCAGTTTACTATAGCGCTACACTCACAAGCAAATGGAGAAATTGAGCGATTCAACCAAGTTTGAAAGATGCACTACAGACAGCAATCCTTACTGGGAAATCTTGGAAAGAGTCCCTACATAACTACAGAGCGATGTGCCATGCAACAACCCAAGCATCTCCAGCTGAATTTCTACATGGCAGACAGATGCACACTAAGTTACATGTTGCAGACATCAAAATTCAACAAAATATTGTGCCTACAAAATCATCTACTGCTGACATTGTCAAACGTCAACAAGCCAAATGCAAGGCTTATACTGACAGAAAATGTGGTGCAAGAGAAGTGCACTTTCAGACTGGATCTTTAGTCAGAATTAAGAAACAAGGACTATTGAAACAAGTGCAATCTAAATTTACTACACTACTTGAAGTGAGACGTCAGTAAGGACCATACACACATGAACGGATTAACGCATATGGAATGCAAGTTGTCTTGCGCATGCTAGATATGACTTTGGAGAAGCTCCATTTGATGAAGGACATTTTCATACTCCTGATGCCAACTGCAATAGGCATGAAGAAAGCGAAGAATTTACATTATTGCTCTAAGATGCATTGTTGTTGTTTTACATTGCCCAAATGCTTTCCTACTATAGAATGAAACATGTGGTGTTTATACAAATGGCCAGTAGATGTCACTGTACACATGAGTTATACTGTGCATACACAGTACTGTCTATACTGCTTAAGGTGCTAGCTTTAATGTTACTGTTGTGAATTGGCTGCATGATGGATGCCTGTTAATAAAGCACGGTTATACTCTGCTCATCCTCGGCTATCAAAACACAACAGATATGTCACATGACATAACCCATTCACAATGCACCTCAATACCAACTTTACGTGCCAGTGCAAGTAGTGTGTGCCCACCTCAGAGGGCAGCTTTTGATCCTGCCAGATCATAATCAGTCAGTCTGGACTGAAGGTTTGAGCTGCTCATACCTCAGCTTTGGATAGATTCGCAAAAGTAAAAAAAAGAGGCAACAGGTCTCGAATATGTAGCTTATAAGAAGCATGTTTTACACAATCTCAAGAGCTGAACGGGACAATGGATCATATAGCCTGCCTTGCATACAATAGGTCTGTCTATACAAGATCATGTAGGCTTGTAAAGTTATGAATATGTAACCAATGTAATAATAGCTTAGCTGTTTTTTTCAGTGTAAAGCTAAAAG
>CM044431.1:87919390-87953707 GCA_024363595.1 Xenopus borealis | reverse complement strand
CTATTAACCGATGCATTTAAAAAAAAACATGTTTTCCCATGACAGTTTCCCTTTAAAGAAATGTAGCTTGTCAGTAAAAGTGTTAGTACATGCTGTTATAGTCCAAAGCCGCACAATCTGGCAAGTAGCTCATATATAAAATTAAAGGCAATTTAAGGGTTGAATCTTGAGTGTCTCATAGGCAGGCACCACTGTAGCAGCCATGCTTCACAATATTACCATTGTACAGGGAAAGTTGCATATTCCCATTAGCGACAACATCACCACAAGTCTATTGCATCTGCTCTGCTTCCGGTGTCCCTAAAATCTCACTGAATAACAATATAAGAACTTCAGGAGCCAACCAGACACAAGGTTCCAAGTGTAAACACAAGCCAACATTCCACTACGGCAACCCCAGATAGCCAATTAGCTCTCACCTTTTCCTAGTACCCCGCGGCATGGTTCTGTCTATGCAACTAGTAGTTCAGAAGCTCCAGAAGTCCGTCGGACGGACAGGCAGAATACAAGCACCAAGAATCAAACTATCCAGCGAGTTTTCAAATTTGGCTCCACTGTTTCTACACCGCTCCTGATTGGACGAAGGGAGAAAAGAAAGGCGCGGTAAATCATTGTTTTGCCTCTCAGACGGCTGCTTCCGGGAACTGTCACGAGACGCTGTTGGACCAATAATAAACGCTGTACAATTGAAAGACGTTGACACGTCGCTTATATCGGGCCTTTGTTCATTGTTTATTTAGCCTTTGGAATTTTGTGGTCGTGGAACAGTTCCACATGCGGTCTATCTTTATGGGACGCGGGATTGGAATAATTTGATTCACATAAGATGTGTAGAAGTACTATGTGTTGATGTGAGGCTACCTAGCCCTCTGTTCCGACTTCTACCGTGTTTAAAGCTGAGATCCTGATGTGATAAACGTGGCGCCGCGCAGAAGACAGGAGGAATCTTGTATAACTCTATAGCTATGTTAAGATATTCAGTCGATTAAAACAGTTTAATATATCAGCTTTATGTGTCAGAAGAATCCAATCTAGATTTTACCAGAAAATACACAACAATAGTCCGCTATTCTATTTACTTTTTGCTTATTGAGATTAAATTTAAATATTTACAAGAGTGATGATTAAAGAGATGTGATTTAAATGCTTTAAAAGTCAAAGTGTTACTGTACTATGAATACTAGACCACAGCATAAAGCCTTCTGAAAACAGAAGATATTTACTTGCCTCCTGCCATATAGATAGCACTGCCTTAATACCAAAAATGAGTTTATCTCTCACATATAGAATTGCCACCTGGCCGGTGTTTTTGATGGTTGATCCCAATGTCATTAATAGGAAAAAATGATAAGTATATAGGAAGGCCTGTATTTTTTTCAAGAAAATGTGGTAACCTTGCTCGCATAACGCATTATGGGCAGAGACATGCAAATCTCCTTTATATCCATTTGGCCAAATATGCATCCAGAACGGCTGGTTTTATGGCGCAGATACAGCCTAATGGTTCTGAGTAGGGTTACCACCTGGCTAGTATTTTACCAGCCTGGCCAGTAAAAATAGGGAAATAAAAAGATAAATAGGAAGGCCGGTATTTTTTTACAAGAAAAGGTGGCAACCCTAGTTCAGAGCCATGTATCCAAAGTTGCAGACAGCCTGTTTTTGCCTTTTTAGATCTCGTAAGTGCAATATATTGGAACATTGCTTCTGAGTGGGTAGGACTTGAGGACAGCAAATATCCCATCCACTTCACTGGGCTCTCATAGGCAGGTCAGCCCTCAACTCTACTTTATGAATCATAGGCATCATGCCAACAACCACCAGTACCCTTCCACATTTTGTTCAAAAGCATCTATGTTTATAGACAGCACTGTGTTTTTAAAATTAGCTTTTTCTCAGAAAAAAAGTACAATTAGGCATATACGTTTATATTTGAACACAATTATAAAGCAAGACAAGTTCTAAATGATATCAAATGGTTTTTTGGTGAGTTCAGCCAAACGCAACGCAGGGGAGCGCAGGTCCAAAACGCCCGTGTGTACCGGCCCTAAGGGTGGCCCTGCCACCAATGATGTAAAAAAAATAAAAATTCTGGGATCCCAAATTTTGTTTTAACTTGTAAGGGGGGCCCTGCCACCAATGATATTTTTTACAAAAAAATTTCTGGGGCCTCAAATTTTCTTTTAACTTGTATGGGGGGCCCTGGCGCAAAGGTTTTTTTAAAAAAAATATTCTTTGGGGCCCTGACCATCAATATGTGTGGGGGTGGGTTTTCTTTATTAGCGCTGATGTCTGTGTGGTCTTTTAACTTTGATGTGGCGTGGGCAGGATCAGGGGTGGGGCTCGGGGGGCCAGGGTGGGTGGGGCCCCGTGATTTGTAATGGTGGCCCTGACTGTAAGCACCAATTATTAGAAACATAAGTGAACTGGTATAAGATCTATTATCTGTAATGTTTGGAACCTTTCATTATTTGGATTACCATACCTTAAGTCTGTTAAAAAATCATTTAAATGTTTAATAAACTGAAAAGGATTGTTTTGCCATTAAGAATGGTTTTACACAGTTTAGCTACCAATACCAATACAGCAACATTTTCCACAGCGTAAACATACAATAACATAAAAACAACTAATACAAGAGGTGAAGAGGGCCCTGCCAAAAAGAACTTACAGTCTAAAAGGAGAAGGGGTTAACACACAATGTGGGAAGATGGGCAATATCAGATTAGAAATATAGAAGTAAATATTGCATTTAGCAGTTTATGGTACACAGTGCTGACACTATGATAATTTGGATGAGGGTAAGCTTCTCTAATGAAATAACAATAGTGAATCAGAATTTTAGTGGCATCTTGGATAATAAATAAATCGTGACTGGATATTAGGTGTGACGGACAGGGTAGAATCAAGGATAACCCCAAAGCACCAGGCCTGAGGAGATGGGGTGATAATGGAGATGTTAGCTGTGATAGACACTTATGGGACGTTGTGGGTGCTGGATGGCGGAAAAGAAACATTTATATCTAAGGGATGGTTCAATGGGTTTTTTTAGTTACAGGTTGAATTTTCCTCCAGCTGCATTTAGGGAGGGTGCCAGGAACCTCTGATCAGGCCAGGTAATCATTGTGGGGTTCGACTATGTAAATGTTGTGCCATTTGTGGTGCAGTGATTTGCCCCCTGTGTGTCCTGCCAAAGCAAGGGGGGACAGTGTAGACACAGTGCTGAGGAACCATGCATTACATGCGTTTTATGTTTTTCTCTGTAAATTTAGTTTAATTGTATTTTAATACAACTTTGTGATCAGGATTAGATTAGGGCATCAATACACTGGAGAGGGGTTGGATGCTTTAGTACAAGATGTTAAAGGAATTGTTCAGTGTTAAAATTAGGTAAATAGGCTATGCCATTAATTGACTTGTGACCTAACATGTATTGTTTGTGTGCATCATGAATCCCTTATTTTTTTAAATGTCAATTTTATATTTATGATTACCCAATGATACATACTTCTAAAAAATTATATTATTATGAAAATGTTTTTTTACATGAAGCAGGGTTTTACATGAGTTGCTTTATACAATATATTTATGTAGAGATTTACATTGTAGGGGGTTATAGTTTTCTTTTAAAGTTGCTAACTCAGAGTTAGAGAGCTGAAAAGCAGGAAGCCTGTGTTCTGTGACATCCAGTCACTCCAGCCTTTATAGATTACATTTTTTGCTAACTATTTTTACACTGAACTGTTCCTTTAAGGTCAGGGTGTTCAAGAACAAGACTGCTGTACATTAAATTAAGCTAACTTTAATCAAGGTTTTAGTTGATTAAATGGAATGCTTATTTAAGAGGAAAGTGTGCTAGTTTTTCATTTTATTACTTTTATCCATGTGTCTATTTGATTTTTTAATCTTTCATTTACCACCATTCAATTTATATTAAATCTGCAAAGTTAGTACAAGATAATTTTATTTCACACTGGGTGCAAAGTATTTATACGATGTACTGAGTTATGTCGGTCTGCAGCACTTCTGCTTTTAACGTCTGAGAGTTTGACTGGGCTAAACCATTCTTCAGGAGAGTAGGGGGGAAAGCTATTTCCATGTATTTGCAGTGACTAAAAGGTTTAACAGAAATGCACCAGTCTATCCCTCTGTAAAAAATGAGGAAGTAGAACCTCTATAGCGATGTAACAGGCATAGTGAGTGTCGTTATTAGATTTTCTTGCTTGTTATATCAGTGTAATTTGATTTGATTTTATCCCTTGTAGCAAACATGGGAACACTTGTGCTCCTTCTTTGTGTATTTCAAAGCATAATAGTTTATGGAACTTATATTATTAATATAGATCCAACTAAAGGTAGAAATCAATTGAAACATTTCTGGAAAAGCACAGGATTTTGGTAAGTTGTGTCTGCACTTTAGTAGCAAATGTATATTTGCAAACAGAAACCACTCGTTTTCTTTCGGTTCTATTTTTAATAGCTCTGAGATTGTAATTCAAAGCAAAAGAATTCAGTAGTTTTAGAATTGGATTATTTCCCATCGCAGCTCTGCATTAGTACAAATATGTAACATAAAAATATCTTTTCGGTATTAGTCAAATATTGTTTTTTAGGTTTTGGAATTTAAGATTTTCTAGTAAATGCATTTTTTATGCAGACTGTTTTATTTGATAACATTATTATAATTACAAGAGCACAAATGGAAAATTTAAAAGAAATGGTAGTTATCGGATTAATTTATTATTATTGCAGTATAAATACAGGTATGGGACCTGTTATCCAGAATGCTTGAGATCTCAGTTTTTCCAAATGAGGGTCTTTCCATAATTTGTATCTCCATACTAGAGTAAAGTATCATTTAAATATTAATTAAACCCAGTAGGGTTGTTTTTAGGGATGCACCGAATCCACTATTTTTGATTTGGCCAAACCCCCGAATCCTTCCCGAAAGATTAGGCCAAATACCGAACTGAATCCGTACCCTAATTTGCATATGCAAATTATGGGTGGGAAGGGGAAAACATTTTTTACTTCCTTGTTTTGTGCCAAAAAGTCACTTTATTTCCCGACCTGGTCCTAATTTGCTTATGCAAATTAGGATTTGGATTTGGTTCGGCCAGGCAGAAGGATTCGGCCGAATCCCGAACCACATCCTGGATTCGGTGCATCCCTAGTTGTTTTGCCTCCAATAAGGTTTATTTATATCTTTGTTGGGATCCAGTACAGGTGTGGAACCTGCTATCCAGTATGCTCAGGATAACATATCTTTCCATCATTTCAGTCTTAAAGAAATTGTTCAGTATAAAAATAAAAAACTGGGTAAATGGATAGGCTGTGCAAAAACCAAAAATGTAACATAGCAAGTGCTTCTTCTGCCTACCTCTAGTTCCAGCCCTGACGTAGCAAGTATTGCCCCCTCAAAAGCCATGTTCCAATGTTTTGCACTGTTCAGATAAAAAGATGAGGAAAATAAGATGGAAACAGGCTGCCTGAAAGTTAGGACACATGGCTCTCAATTTTTAGTATCTATTTGTTCTATTAAACCAGTGGTTCTGGATGCATAGTTGATCATTTTTGTTTGTCTCCACCCTTAGGGTTACATTTTTGGTTTTAAAGCAGTGCTCTGTGTGTAGTATGAGACATGTGAATGCCTTTAAGAAGGCTCAATTCAACACAATTTAGCACTTATTCTGACCCCCCTCCACCGCTCAGCACAAACCCCATCATAAAAAAGATTAGGCCTGACTGCACCACCCCTTAGAGAAAAAATAACTGCATGCATGGATCATTACAGTACATAAGAAAAAAAATCAGCTTTTAAGCATCCTCTTCAAGTTTGTAATCGTTTAACCAGGGATATGTTGGAAGAATAAAAAACATTCTAAAAATAAAAGCAGTGTTTATTTGTAGTATGAGACATGTGAATGCCTTTATGTCTAAAATAGAATAAGGCTAGAAATGCTGTATTTTATATACTAAACATAAACCTGAACTTACTGCACCACAAGCCTAATCAAACAAATGATTTATGCTTTCAAAGTTGGCCACAAAGGGGAGCTGTCATGTTGTACCTTTGTATCTTGTAACATCTTTGCAAGACCAAGACATGCACATACTCAGTGTGGTCTGGGCTGCTTAGGGATTGTCATAAATTATCAAAACTGCACAAGTCAAATTATATCTTCCATAGAAGCTAATACAGCAAGCCATAATTAATAATCAGAATATGCAGACTGCACTGGGTCTTGTGTTGTCATGTTATCTAATGTAGATTTTATAGCTTTTGTATTGTTTAATAGAAACTTTTTCCAACTCTGCACAACCAGTGGCTGTAGCAAAATAATCCTCCAAATAGAATTCCAGTTTATCTGTTTAAATCTGGCTCTATGATCTTTGTCCCTGCAGCTGGAGTTGGACACATTAAAGGGGAAATTAAGGCAAAAATAAAATCTAATACAAATCTCTATACAGTTGCTGACTGCTCTGCAGGGAAACAATGCTGTTGGAGTTCTGAAAGGCTGAAAGTTTCAGGGGCTCCCCCTGCTGTTCATAAGAATAAGAATGTTTCCCTGCACAGCAGTTAGGGACTGTCTGACAATTCCTATTCGCAGCAGTAAATGAAGGAAGAATTTCACTGCATACAGTCAGGTTTCTTATAAAAACAGTAGACATTTTTTAATCAAAGTATATTGGAGATAGATTTAATTTTCATTAAAGAAAGTAAAAATTAGATTTTATTTTTTTGCCTTTACATGCTCTTTTTCACTGCTTGGATGACAGTTTCCCTACTTGGGGTTTGCGGATGTCCTAATTTCATAGAACCAGACAGTCCAAGATCTGTGAGAAGGCCAAAAGTGCCAAGTCGAGGGTGGCAACATTTTAGGGACAGCATGCAATACACTGACCATTTCTACACTGGTGATTGGGCAGGAAGTTAAAAGGGGCTGTTAAAAGCTGTCTCTTCCATACTACAAAGCAGTTATGTATGAGTAGGAGGAAAGGTATGAGTGTATGCGGTGAGTTAAAGTAAGAGCAAAGTGAGTGGACAGGTCTTGAGGTCCACAAAGTATGAATTTGGCACATTACTGCTCAGGATCCATATGTATGCCCTTCCTCCTAATATACCTATTTACAGTTGTTTGATACATAGGGTTGCAGGCTTAAAGGGTCGGTTCACCTAAAGTAACTTTTAAACTTTTATAGAATGGCTAATTCTCAGCAACTTTTCAATTGGTTTTCATTATGTCTTTTTTTATAGTTATGTGCCTTTGACTCTGCAGATTTCAAATGGGTGTCACAGACCCCTTCTAAAAAGCAAATGCTCTGTAAGGCTACAAATGTATAGTTATTGCTACATTTTATTACTCCTTTCTAATCCGGCCTCTCCTATTAATATTCCAGTCTCTTATTCAAATCAATTTGAATTTGAATTTGGACCCTAGTTACAAGATTGCTTAAAATGCAAATTGAAGAGCTGCTGAATAAAAAGCTAAATAACTGAAAAACCTTAAATAATAAGAAATGAAAACCAGTTGCAAATTGTCTCAGAATACCACTCTGTACATCATACTAAAATTAATATCAAGGGCGAACAACCCCTTTAATAAATAATAAAGCCCAGAAGTCACCTGTTGTTTTGCATGAATAAACCACATTTTTGCAGGAGTTATTAGTTATACCTTGCAACATGTATAATTGGGGTTTTTTTTTTTATTAAAAAGACTATACAAAGCTGCACATGCCTGTAACATAAGTTATAAAAAAGATATAAAATAAGTCGCTTTATTACATTTCATGTTTTATAACAAAAAAAAAAAGATATTCATGTTCAAAATGTCTTACTATATTTTTTTCTCAGAACTGAAATCTAACTTGATTTTTCATAAATGTGTCCCATAATGTCCCTATGAAATTTGTCACCAAGGGGGCAGGGCTGTGACATGTAGGGGGAGGGTGTTGTGGGCGATTGGTCAATTGATGTGTCAGTTATAGGGAATCCTGCCCAGTTTTCCTAATTTGGAAAACCAACTGGCAGGCAGTTTTGACCTGGGCAGCCTTTCCAAAAACCTGGCTGTCCAGGTCAAAACCGGACAGGTGGCAACTCTACTCCAAGGTTAAGATTTTTTCAATCAAGTCATGGTGTTTTAATCTTTCCATTTTGTGGTATGCTATCAAAAGCATTTGTGAATCTTAATCGTTAACATAAATAATTTTGTCGAAATAACTGCTTACCCTCCAATAGAATATAATGGCATTGACAAGAGAGATTCTTCAAAACACCATGCTGTCTCTTTCTGTAATTTAATAGGTGTCTGTAATTCTGTAATTTATTATTTTTCTTTAACAAAAACTATCTACTGATCTTTTTTCATATTTTCCTGTTTATATGTAATGTATCTCTTATCCGATACCATAATTTTTTTTGTTACAGTCCTCCTTTGCCACATGACAAATCAGAAACCTATTTTCTTGGCAAGGACCAGCAATTAAATCTGGCATACATTTCTTCAGTTCCATTGAGAGGAATTGAACAAGTAAGAATTCACTGGTTACTGGATCTTGTAACAGTTTCGTAAGTATCTAATTAGCAAATTGCTGAACCTATATTACTGTAAATTTAAGGAATTATGATCAATCACATAAACAAATGAAAAGTGTCTTATATTTAGATGTATTTCTCATGATGCAACAGAAAGCACTAGTAAAACGTATAGTGCTCAGGATGAGTGACTAAATAAAATGTGTCTGTAAGGTAAGGAAGGGGATTAAAGGAAAACTTTATAACTTTATAAAAAGATATTGCATAAAACAACTCATATGTTAAACCCTGCTTCATGTAAATAAACCATGTTCATAATAATATACTTTTTTAGTAGCATGTGCCATTGGGTAATCATAAATAGAAAATAGCCATTTTAAAAAATAAGGACAGCCTCCTGGGATCATATGATTCGATGGTTCACACAAACATACCAAATAAACCATAACGTTAGGTCACATGAGCCAATTAACAGACAGAGTTCTGTCTT
Source organism: Xenopus borealis (assembly GCA_024363595.1). NCBI lineage: Eukaryota > Metazoa > Chordata > Amphibia > Anura > Pipidae > Xenopus > Xenopus borealis. The sequence continues at coordinate 87,944,681 of CM044431.1, read as the reverse complement.
TTGCTTCCACACTTCTTCCTTTTACAGTTAGATTTAATATCAGGTGGTTCAAGGCAAGAGATGTAAATGGGCAATATTTACTTAAATATATATTCCAGTTTGGTAATATTATTTCATATGTCACTTAATATGATATAAACTATCTGTTGCACAAGTATTCATTTTGGGGGTATAGTTTTCCTTTAACAACATTTACCTAGCAGCCCTAATAACTAAAAGCTAAATGAGCAAACACTGCCCTGGTATTTTAATTCAAATGCATTAAGTATATGACAATAGATGGGGCTAATCTTTAGAAGCTTGCTTCCATGTGTAAGCAGGAAAAGCTATGTTTCAGTACAAGTATGGGACTTGTTATCCAGAATGCTCAGGACATGGAGTTTCTGGATAACAAGTACTTTGGATCACCATATTTTAAATCCAATAGGATTATTTGTCTCCAATTAGGATTAATTATATAGTTGGGATCAAGTACAAGTACCATTTTATTATAACAGCAAAAAAAGTAAATAATTTTTAAAATATTTAATTATTTTAGTAGAATGGAGTCTATGGGAGATGGCCTTCCTGTTATTTGGAGCTTTCTGGATAATGAATCACATACATGTACCACATACGTTAGGCTGTCCAACTGGAGGTCTGTGGGCTGAATTTGGTCCCTCAATGATTTTTGGCCCCAGCTTGTGAAGAGTGCCACTTCCATAGTGGAGGTAGATTTGAAAGAATATCCATAATAAATAGAGCAGCACTTCTAGAGGTAATAAATGTATACATTTATGGATAATAAAATATTATAGGGGTAATGTATGACTAGTAAGTTCAGTTGCAGTCAGGCAAATTTACTGCAGCCAGCTTTGCAAAAAATCCTATTCTTTAATGGTACATGCAGCAAAAGGCACTCCCTCATTTGGTGCCTCACTGTGCCATATTAATATTTTAAAATAATGGCTATAGTTGTTTGTAACAGTGTCTTTGCTTATACGATTATTGCATTGCACTAAAAATGGGTATCGTGAGTCTCCCCCATATGCCCGTATGGCATAGTCATAACAGTACAATTGTAGTAAGTCCCCCTCCTTTTTAATAACGATAAAAAGCTGACGCTGAGATCTGCTTTGCAATGAAATTAATGAACTTTTGCAGCAATTATTATTATTACTAGAGATAGAAATGTGCCAAAGCCAGACACTGCCTAGAAATTATCTGGGAATGTGCTAGCAATGCAGTTAAGAAATAGACTGGACCCCATATGATAGTAACAAATTCATGTCAATATACACATATGTGCTGAAGAAGCTATCATCTACAGTGCACACTCGTTTGTTATATTTTATAGATTACAGCATAGCTATGAGACATCCTGCTATAGTTTCATATGCTATTGCAAAAGTACTGTGTTTTTTCATGGTGTTTACAAGCATCATTATGGAACATTTGGTTTTATTTGTCAGCATGACCTTGTACAAACTTTTATGAACAACATATGTATTTGTTAAATATGTCTTTGTTACAGCTTTTTTTAAATTGAGTGACAGTGAGGACATGACAGTGCATTCCTGTGTTTGTGCTGACAAGCAAGAGTCAGCAACTATTTTTATTGCCTTTTGTGCATGATGATAAATCATCTAGTTTTAAATACTGCAAACGTCATTCTTAAAATGTGTATTGATTGGAGGATACTTTCTGATAAAAAAAACAAGTATATAGTTGTGACATTCCTTTATGTAAGATAAATGATTGATAAGTAGACATCAAAAGTTCCCTTGAATCGTTTGAAAGCTATAAGGCAATGCATATAAAGATATGTGGTACAGTCACATTTGTGTTTAAAACAATGTTTTTCGTTTTCAGAGTAAACTGAATTGTATTTCAAAAAATACACCCTCCTCTGAAAATTTTAAAGAATCTTTGAAGTCCATTGTTTTTCAGCATTTAGTGACTGACTGGACCAGTGCATTGGTAGCAACTAAATTAGGTATTCTCATTCTGAGCTTAAACAGTCATCACCAGCATGGCTACACTTGCATCCACTGACTACTACTGAGCTCTGATGTGAGCCACAAAAATGTGATCCTGCACAACTGAGATTGCGTAGTGGCACCATAGTTATGGCAGACTTTTGGTTATAAGGTCTTTGGGTTCAAAAATCTTTTATGCACATTTAAGGCAATGCACAACTGACATATAGCAGGTAGTGCAAAAGGGCTAATTTATAATCTATTGAACTGGAGATGTAACATCCTGCCTGGAGTTGAACCAGTGACTTGGTGTTTTCATGCTGTCTGGATTTCCTCTACTCTATATGGTCCTGGTTCACTGCTATTGCTATCCTTAGTGCCCTTACACATGGGTTTTTTCGACCTGCGCTCCCCTGGGTTGTGTTTGGCTGCGTTCAGCCGCAGGGGAGCGCAGGTCTAGATGCACCTCATTAGTTTCAATGGCGTTGTACCCACGAGTCTCGTGTAAGCACCGAACGCAGATTCAGAAGCAACATGCTGCGTCTGAATCTGCGTTCAGCGTTCAGCTCCCTGCTGCTGAACGCAGCCAAACGCAACGCAGGGGAGCGCAGGTCAAAAACACCCGTGTGTAAGGGCCCTTATACTTGAAGTAGGCATGGCTTGTTTCACTTGTTCTAATCTGGCCACAGGTGATCAGTGTAAGCCATTAGGCTGCCTAAATAACCCCCTGCTCTGCACTGACACATTGCCCAATGTATTCCTGATAGTTAGGGTTGCCACCCAGCTGGTATTTAACCGTCCCAGCCGGAAAGGCTGGTGCCAGTATTAAAATAATACCGTCAATCACACGCCACCTCCTCCCTGCCTGCTCGAAATCCCCAGCTATGCAGGCTGCGGCATCTGGGATGTCACAGAGCTTATGTGATGTTGTGACGTCACAGTCTCGCATTATGAAATTTGTGGGCAGCGTGACTGGTGTCCAATTGCAGTTGTGAGAGCAGAGTAAGAATAATTAGGGGCTGATTTACTATGGGTCGAATAGGGTCGAATAGGGTCGAATAGGGTCGAAGTGAAAATCCGAGTTTTAAAAATTCGAATAACGAAGTAATTTTGGGCTACTTTGATTCGAATTGTTAAAATTTCGAAGTACTGGCCCTTTAAAAGGCCTTCGACTATTCACCAGCTTAAAGCAGCCGAATTGAGAAATTGAAGGATTTTGGTTAAAATCAAACGATTTTCATTAGAATTTTTTTAATTGAAAACGGCCATATTCGATCGAAAATGATCCCCAAAAAAAATTTCGATGGTCGAATTTCAAAGTATTTTCCACTTTGAAATTTGAGCCTTGGTAAATCAGCCCCTTTATTGTGCAAGTACAACATTACTACTATTTTATGTGCAAATGGGTGATGCCATGTTAATAGCAGGGCTTTTACCACCCTTTATGGAAAAACATACCAGCCTATGGTACGTGTCCTTCCTTACTCTGCTCCCTTTTTTTAATATTCATAACATTGGTTATAACAGTTTAGAGTCAGGTCTGGACTGAGAGTCAAAATAGGCCCCCACTAGCACACTAAATAGTGACCCTTTGGCATTTGCCAGAACCCACAGATTGCCAGTCGGCCTGCTAGTAGTGCCTGAATTATATTATTATTATCTTTCAAGATTGAGTAAAAGGTTGCAACCTCTTAAGAGAATGCAAATAAAAAAGTAGAAAGCTTTTGGTACATACACCCTTTTGGGTGAGAACTGGGGGTGGGACTTTGGGTGGGACTAAGACTGTTTTTTTTTTTTTAAGAAAAGGTGGCAACCCTACTCATAGTTTATGTGTGTGTTTCTAGTCTATTCTATGGTTTCTTGACCCATGCCTTTGCTTGACCAATGCTGTATTGCTGCCTGAAACTAACTTTGCCTGTTATTGAACACTTTTCCAGATCCTCACTCTGTACTGTGTTACCAATAGGTTTTGAACCCAGCCTGTTTATCGTTACTAAACTCTTGGTTTTGATTATGCCCACCCTTTCCCTGATCCTCAAAAAAGAGGATCTGGTTCCCATGCCTGCCCAGAACCCTTACCTTCATCCTCTCACTTTAAGTCCTGGTGACATCCAAGTAGTGAAGGGCTACTCCCGATGTGAAAGGTGGTTGTTATAGGCAGAAGCATGAGCCGTGACTGGGACTTTAGTGTTGGTTCTGAGTTTTGGGATTCCGGGATGTGACAGGAGAAGGGTTGCCAGCAATTATGTATATTTCCCCTTTTTATATAACTTTTGTTCCTGAACTGAAGACGCCACTTGGATGCATGGTCAAGAAAAACTCTAACCCCCAGGTAATATAAGGCACTAAGTTTGGCCAGGAGCAGTAACCCATAGCAACCAATAAGATGTTTGCATTTAAATGCTACCTACTGATTAGTAATCTGGGCAAACTTAGTGCCTTTTATTACAGAACCCCTTAAATATCCAGTTGCTTTTGACTTAATTCTATTAAATACTTTAACTAATGGCAATTCATGTAACACCTGTCAAATCCCATTCTGGATCAATGGGGAATGTGTACTAATCACACAATACATAAATACCATTAGGTGTTTCTGCTGCATAGCTTATGTGGGATAAACATCACTTAGATTAAGGAATGGACTGAGATACATAAATCAGTAATTAATTGTAACAGATTAGATAAGACATTCATAAGGAACATTGTTGAGAGGGGCCATGAGGTTTATTAGTTCAGGTTCAAAATTGTGGATGTTGTCCTGAACAATTAAAGTGAAGCAGATAGAATAAAGAAACTTGCATGTGTAGAATAATCTTAAGCATATTTGTAGATAAAAGACAGTTGAACTTTCAGTAGGCTATTGATAGAATAAAGAAACTTGCATGTGTAGTATAATCTTAAACCTATTTGTAGATAAAAGACAAACTAGAACTTACAGGAGGCTATTGAATTGGTTTACATGTTAGGGAAATGACACTTGCAAGACGTCACGTCCTGGGGAGTAGGTGACAAAAAGCCCCAAAATACTTTTTGGTTAAATAGCATTTTAATTTTTGGATCCCTGTCGTGTCAGGTTTTTGATGCTAGAAATGTAGCAGTAAGCATTTTCAATTGATAGCATGTCCCATAGCAGGGAATCAGCGATTCCAGTGCTCTTCAATAGAAAGGCATTGTGATTGTTTTATCTGCAGCCCAAAATCCAGTTTTGCAGAGGGAACAAAATGCATAGTGTGCCATTAACTTATCTCAGTGTGCACCGTTGAATCATATGATCCCAGGAGGCTGTCCTTATTTTTTAAAATGGCTATTTTGGCGTTTGGCGCTTCCATGCGTTCGTGTGAGTACAGCCCCATTGAAAATAATTGAGTGCGTCTATACCTGCGCTCCCCTGTGGCTGAACGCAGCAAAACAGAACACAGGGGAGCGCAGGTAAAAATGCCCGTGTGCAAGGGCCCTTACAGAGGTCATACAGCATTTGGCCACACGGGGGCCCGAGGTGTTGCCTGTGGCCCCTAGCCCGGATAGCTCTATTAAGGCCACATGATGATGTTAAGGCCTATCTGCATACCTTTGAAAGAACTGTTGAGAGGGAGTTTTGGCCCATGTCCCAGTGGGCACGACTAGTAGCACCTTTTCTAACTGGAGACTCACAAAAGGTATACTTTGATTTGGCCATAGCCGATGCCAAGGACTACGACAAATTAAAAGCAGAGATACTGAGCAGTGCAAGCTCACGGGTGCACAAGTGGTAATACCAGCAGGGGAGGTCTCCCCGTGCCCAGATGTATGACTTAAATCATCTTGTGAAAAAGTGGCAGCAGCCAGAAACCCTGTCAGCATCTCAAATCATAGAAAGGGTCAGTGTGGATCGTTTTCTGAGAGCTCTTCCTTCAACCTCATGCAGATCCGCAGTCAGCAGAAAACATCCCTCTGCAAGGGCCCCAGGAAAATCTGATGAGTGCTCGCCTTGTGCCACAAGGGATGGCCAAGGATCTGGCAAAACCCAGCTGTCCCCTTCAACCAAAGGTCAAGGCCAAGTCCAAAGCTGGCAGTGTAATGAGTGGGGACTTGTTGCTGCCAGGTGCCCACTACCTGTTGAGCCCATGGATTGTCACTTGGCTCAGCAGGGGTCATTGTTTGCTCACCCTGTGTGCACCGCAGACACTGACTTGCATATTGCACTGTTAAAGGTTGGTGGAAAGTCTGTTCAAGCTCTGTTGGATTCCGGGAGGTTAGTGAAAATGGTGCATGTCTGGTGAGACCAGACTAATTTAATGACCGTAATCTTGGGGTGCTCTGTATTTATGGTGACTCTAAAAGTTATCCCACTGCTATAGTGACATTTGAAACTGTTGTTGGTACTGTTTGTCATGAAGTGGGTGTTTCCCCTGTTTTGATGCATAGTTTAATATTGGGAAGGGACTTTTTCCTCTTTTAGAAGCTTTGGGGACAAGAAGGTTCTCCACAGGGGTCTGAGAAAGAGCTTCCTAAGGATGCACCTGGGGTTGGGGAACCTAACTCAGAGGTAGTTACTGAAGGGGTGCACATGCTTGAAGCAGATCATTTTCACTTAGGTTCGAACAGCTAAGGTTCGAACTTTCAACTCCGGGGACAGATTGTTGGTTCTTGTCCCAACGGTTGAGAGCAAGTTCCTGGCTAAGTGGTAGGGCCCATATGAAATAATCGAGAAAATAGGTGAACTATAAAGTTTACCAACCAGATAGGAGGAAGAAAGAACAACTTTACCACGTAAACTTAAAACCCTGGAAAATAGAGAAGAACTCACATCTATTCAATTCAACCCTTACCTCCTACCCAGGAGGGTATAGAAAAGGTAAAAATAGATGAAGCCTTGTCAGAGCCGCAAAAACAAAAAGTCAGGGAGTTTCTGCAAAGAATTAATGTGGTGTTTTTTGACGTACCAGGTTGTACGATTTTGATAAAGCATAATGTCATTACTGATCCTCAGGTTTGGGTCCGGCTTAAGCCCTATCGGATCCCTGAAGTCCATAGACAGGCAGTGGATGAGGAAGTGCAAAGGATGCTAGATTTGGGGGTAATTGAGGAGTCTGTAAGTGAGTGGAATAATCCCATTGTGTTTGTTCCTAAACCAGATGGGCCTATATGATTTTGCAATGACTTCAGGAAGGTAAATGAAGTCTCAAAGTTTGATGCTTACCCGATGCCAAGGGTTGACGAGTTGATGAACAGCTATGTCCTGCTAGGTACATAACAATTCTTGACCTAATTAGGGGTATTGGCAGGTACCAATGTCAGAAACTGCTAGGGAGAAAACAGCCTTTTCTACCCCACAAGGGCTCTTCCAGTATGTGCGTATGCCCTTGGGGCTCCAGGGATGCCCAGCCACATTTCAAAAAATGATGGACTGCATTCTTAGGCCTCAACAGCATTTTGCCTCTGCTTATTTGGATGACGTAGTCATTTTTAGCAGGGATTAGCAAAGTCACCTTCCCAGAGTACAGGCCGTCCTAAATTCCATCAGAGAGGCAGGCTTGACGGCAAATCCCAAGAAATGTGCCATAGGTCTGGAAGAAGCCTGTTGTCTTGGGTACACTATAGGGTGAGGTGTTATCAAGCCTCAAGTGAATAAGTTGGAGACAAATTAAGGATTGACCCCAACCTCTAACTAAAAAGTAGGTCTGTACTTTTCTGGGTATGGTGGGCTATTACCGCAGATTCATTCTAAATTTTGCTACCTGGGCTGCTCCCTTGAGCAACCTGATCAAAGGGTCCACAATGGTTAAGTGGGGTCCTGAGGCAGAGGAGGCATTTCAAGAGATGAAGGCAGTTTTATGTCAAGATCCAGTGTTGGTTGCACCAGATTTGTGGTACACACTGAGGCTTCTGGTGTTGGTTTAGGTGCTGTATTGTCACAGGTAGTTGGGGAAGAAGAGCACCCAGTGGTCTACTTGAGCAGGAAATTTACCCCCACTGAGAAAAATTATAGTGTTGTTGAGTGGGAAAGCATGACAATTAAATGGGCACTGGAAGCTTTGCGGTACTATCTTCTGGGCCGCCAGTTTTTGCTCATTACAGACCACTCTCTCCCTTAACCTGGATGTCACAGGCAAAAGAAAGAAATGCAAGGGTCACACTTTGGTTCCTTTCCTTGCAGAATTTTAATTTTACAGTGGCACACCGAGCAGGCAAACTGCAGGGTGATGCAGATGCTTTGTTAAGGCTTCACTGTATGGTGGCTAATGGTGTCTGAAACCCCGGGTTTAAACAGAGAGGGGAGGTATGTGACAAAGAGCTCTGTCCCAGTAGGCTGCCTGTATATGATGGGAAGTGTATAGCACCCAGTCTGAGGTATTGGCTCCTTTAAATCTCCAGGGTAAGACAGGCTAGAACCCTGGAGCAAGGATGGCTGAGTATGCTGCCCAATTAGTCAGCAGGTGGGGGCTATTTAAGGAAGCATGGCTGAGCATTGTTTGTGAGAACTGTGAGTGAGAGGAACGCTCTGAACATACACGCTGTGAAGTTGGCTTTTGGACCAACTGTGTACTCAACTGCGACTCCAAAAGATTGGCTGCCTTATGACCGCAAGGACTTTCTGGTTTTTCTGTAAAACACAACCCGTTGATGTTTAAACATTTGTTTTACTGTTATACCACAGAAATTGTGACTGTTTATGTTTGTTTAGTTTGAACAATAAACGCCTGTTTCATTTTTGTTGCCAAACTTAAAGGAACAGAAACATCAAAAATTAAAAAAAAAAAAAAATTCTTAGTATACAATGAAAAATAAACAGCAAGACAAATTAAACTTTTAAATATCAAAACCTTTATTATGAAATAACTTACTGAAACTCCACTTCCTGTCTTCTTCAGAAAAGCCAACATGGCGACCATTGATGCTGCAGCACTCGATTTCTCCTCCCTGGCTGGATTCTTCATTAAAGAGAGAAGAGGATGGAGCGTGACGGCAGATTTGAAAGCGGTTCTGCTCAGTTCTCAGGGCTGGGGAGCTCCATGGAATTGGGGGGTTGCCTGAGTGCGTGAGACCTGACGAACAACCCCACCCCCCCGCGCGTTTGTATGGGAGCTTCTGTGTGCTTCTGTCATGGCGCCTGTCTTTTGTGTATAAATCCCCAAATGCTCCATTACAAACATAAACACCCCCCTCTGGTACACAGCCTCTGAGCATGGGGGCAGATCTCCACTGTGCAGCGGCCTGACAGACAGCCAATGAGAAAAGTGGGCCTCCGGCCAATCCAGGCAACCCGTCCAATCCTGGTTGTGCCATTGCTAAACTTGATGCCTCCACTGCTGTGCTTTTTGCCAATCCCTGGAGGGACAGAGTGGGAAAAGGAATAGGCAGAGTTGGGAGGCAGACAAAAGTACTGGCTCTATGATCATTAGGGAGAAAGGTCTGCTTGCACAATGAAAACTAACACTTTCCCGCTTCATGCTCTTCAGTTGTCTAGGCTCTCTCCCACAATAGCTGAGCTGTCAGCGGCGCAGCCAATGAGAGGCAGTGGCGGTCACACCGAGATCAGAGCGGAGGCATCACATAAACCATGCAGGGCTGCAGGAGGAACACAGTCACCCACCTACAGCCTCCCTTTACCTGCAACATTGCTCAGAGCCTGTGCTTATGTGCCAGAGGGGGGTGTTTGGTTTTGTAATGGAGCCTTTGGGGATTTATACACAAAAGACAGGCTCCATTACAAACACGTGGGGGGGTTGTTCGTCAGGTCTCAGGCAAGCCCCCAATCCCATGGAGCTCCCCAGCCCTGAGAACTGCTTTCAAATCTGCCGTCATGCTCCATCCTCTTCTCTCGTCAATGTAGAATCCAGCCAGGGAGGAGAGATCGAGTACTGCAGCATCAATGGTCGCCATGTCACCTTTTCTGAAGAGGATAGGAAGTGGAGTTTCAGTAAGTTATTTAATAATAAAGGCTTTGCTATTTAAAAGTCTAATTTGTCTTGGTGTTTATTTTTCGTTGTATACTAACAAATTAAAAAAAAATAAATTGTTACTGTTCCTTTAAGTCTCCTCTGTAAAAACTGTTTTACCTGAGCCCTACCTCCTGCTCTGAGCTATTCCCCCCCAATATGTTTGTATAATATTGACTTGTTTTAGTTTTGGGGGGGGGTTGCAGAATCTTATTTTATATTTCCAGAGATCTGGCATCAAGTGGACAATTACAGTTCAGACTGCTTACCCCATCTGAGCTCTTCCTTTTCCATCTCTGGATTATCATGTTGCCACTCAGTGTTATCATATCAGAGCACTTAGCATGACAGTACACAGATGTGGAAGACTCATGATGAAGCATTTTATCTTCTAACTACCCACCTAATTTAAAAGAAACTAGGTTCCCAAATTAGCATTTTTCCTGGAAAAACTTTTAAAAGACACTGCTCAAGAATTTTTCTTTTTTGTTTCTTTAAATTTTGATGATCGAAGTACTTTAACTTTAAAATTTTATTTGACTGCCTACTTCGCTAGATTGAACCTACCGAATTGCAATAGAAGCCTATGGGAAGCTCACCATAGGCTTTTTTTTTCAATCACCTGCTCGAATACCATTCGTATGATCGAACGCCTCGATCATTTGAATCGTACGAATTTTTCAAGCAATCGGAGGAAATTTCACCGGTTTTGTTGTGAAATAGGATGATCGGTATTCGTTCGTACGATTTCATTGAGAAATCGAATATCGAGGTAAAAATAGACTAAAACTATTCTTTTAGACCTCGAATTAGGGAATAATAGTAAATTTGCCCCTAAGTCTTCGTTATTTGATGTCTGTTTAGGAGAATTTTTTATTGTTTTTATTTGCAGATTGCCATTCCTCCACAAGGATTTTAATCAACGTTTTGCATATAGTTATGTCATTATATTTCTGTAGCATTGAAATAATTCAATACACCAATAAGGAATAATCATTTTATTATACAAATATTCAATAAAATACTTGTCTGGTTTTTTAAAAGCCATATTAAAGATTCATTATTACTAAAACATATGTTTCTGCAATATAAAATACAGTTTGTAACATTAAAAATGTATGTTTCTGCCAAGGTCTCTGTTAAAATGCTACATTTCAAAAGGCCAAGTTACAAAGCTGTTGTTTTGTATGGCATACGGTAACAACAAATAATATGATTTTAACAAACCTGTCATTTTTGTCTGTGTCTTTCCTCTAGAAAAGTCACTATTCTAAAATGCTAGAAATTACCAATGCTGAATTCCTACACTGGTGCATACAATGCATTGGGTAATGCCAATTGAATATATTGAGAATAAATCAACAATGTTAGGCATGGTTTCAGGGTGAAAATATTTTGGTGTACGTGTGAGTGGGATTTTTTTTAGCCAGAAACAATGTGTCAACAAAACACCTTGAAGTGCATGTTTCTCTTTACATTCAATTCCATTTGAATGAAAAACAGTTTAAAGCTTTAGTCTTAATTAGCACATTTCACCACTTGATACATAATTCCTTATGCATGTTATAGGTAGCACCAGTCAGCACACAATTCTCTCCTGAATTTTTTTCCAGCTGGGTGGGATGAAAAGTAGCAAAGTGGGGGTAGAAAATAAAGGTATGACCTGAAGCTGTCATAAGCCAAAAGTTCAGCTACTGAATATGTTGCCACTTTTTAGATACATCTTATTAATAATAATAATAATAACTTGGTTGCTTCCATAGGAGAAATAAGCAGACTATCAAGGGGGAGCTGGGAACCCCTTGCAGGCACTTGGGCGGGTAAGTAACATGGCAGAAAAGTGGGAGCAAACCTGGGCAGAGTGCCTGTCTTATCTGTCTTATCGTGCCTGCAGATAACACTACATGCATTTTATATTTCTTACATTAATGCAGCAATAGTTTGTCATAGCCAACTGTGTCACTTAACAAGACCTCCAGCAGCAGTATTAGATTACAGGCTGTGTGGTATACTACTATATAAAGAAGGTGGTATGTAATTTCATTACTGGGCAGATTTATCAAAGGTCGAGTTTATGTGAATTTTTTAACTAGTAAATTTGAATTCAGTCACAACTCGAATGGGAGGTTATTAAAGAAATAAATTGAAGTCCATCGAATAGTCACAGCCCGAAAATTCTAATTCAATTCTAAAAATTCAAAAAAACTTGAATGTCATGGAGGCAACTCAAATGGCTCAATGGACCTCTGCCGATGACTTGTAAATTAACTCGCCAGGTTTTAGGTGGTGAATATTTGAATTAGAACTGTTTCCATGGTCGAGGTAGGATTTAATCTCACTTTCAAATATACATTTGCATTGGGGGGATTCAAATTCGAATATGTGTATTTTGACAACAAAACTTTTTTTCAGAGAATTTGACTTTCAAAAAAATCTGCCCCTATGTGTCTTTGAGTGGATCTATCAAATTCAGTGTCCTGAAGACATGGGAGTTAAGACCTCTACAGTTAGGAGCTACCAGATAAATGCAATGTAATACTTCTTAATGCTTTTGGAAGCCTCTGAATTTTTATTGTCATTTACACAGTGGAGTCAGTGGCAGAAATAGTTTGTGCTCTTGCAAACTGCACAGCGTCGTGTACAGTGTAAAAATGCAGTTTGTGAATGTCTGAATTCTCTTTGCCAAAATAACTCCCCCTAATAAGAGAGTCAATTACAGATGTGCTGCAGCAAGCCAAGAGCACATTGACTTGCACTTCCTTGTAATCTTTTAACACACCCTTTAATACATTAATGCCAGTTATGTCCACAAATGCAATGCAAGAACAATCAAGAATAATAGTTTGCAAATCATTACGCTTTTCAACAAGCTCTATTTGAGTTTCACCAAAACCAAGGCTGTTTGCTCCATCTACTTGTTTTCGTTTTCCCTGATTTTTAGCTTTCTTTTCCATTTTTTTGCGCTGTGCATTAGCTAGGGCTGGATCCATAGAAGCCATTTTGTAGAGAGCTTTTAAAAAATATCCTTTATTTGCATAATGGAGGGGTGAGTTGAAGCGGAATATCTTTACTTTTGGAATTGGAAGAAGGTTGTCATATTTTTGGCAGTCTTCATAAAACACAGTGTCTTCAATTTGATTAAGCATGGTGGTGTAAGGTAACTGAGAGCGTAAAATTAGACACAACATTGAAAAAATCACTCCTACCATGAGGCCTACTTCTGTACTGATCAGAGCTGCAGCAGCCACTGTCACACACCAGACCACTGCATCTATTTTATTTAGGCGCCACAGTGTTGGCAGATCTCTGAATTTCCTCAGAGCGCCTCGTAAACTAACAATTATTATACAGGCTAAGACACATTTCTGCAGTGAATAAAACAGAGGTGCAAAGAAAAGAAGAACTAGCAGTACTACAATTGCACTAATAACGCTAGATACTTGTGTCATGCACCCAGTGGAAGTTTTCACTAGTGTTTTTGCTAGAGCTGCACTAGTGGCAAAACAGTGGAAAAATGATGGGATTATATTACAGAAACCAATGGCAAACATCTCCTGGTTTGCTTCCACTGTATATGCATATTTTTTTGCAAACATTTCTGACAAAGAGATGGTAAAGGCAAAACTGATAATTGCAAGGGGTATTGCATCCACTGCAATTTTGCCAAAAAGGCTAAAATTTGGGACTTGTGGGGGTATAAATCCAGTTGGGATTACACCAGAGACAGCAGATCCATAAACTTCCTTCAGATTGCAGTAATGTGATACCACAGTAGCCAATACAATTACCACTAATTCTGTTGGAAGTGGGATTTTAATTTTTTCTTTGTATCGATCTCCTATTTCTTTAGCTGCAACCAGAACAGCAATACAAATGGCACTTGTAATAATATCGCAATAGTTGCTGTGGTGAATATTTGCAAATATGTTATACCAAGTTGTCACCAGCATACCAATGCCTGGACTACGTGGGATTTTTAATCCAAGAAGGTATTTCACTTGGGCAGTTAATATTGTCAGGGAAGCTCCAGTTGCAAATCCATCCAACATTGGCTCTGATAGATACATTGAGAGGAAACCCAAGCGAAAACTCCCCATGATGACCTGTTTAGAAAAAGGTAAGAAACCATTTAAGTATTGTTAAATGGAAGAAGAAGCAAATGTACACTAATGCTAGCTACATGAGCATATATAGCTAATTAACAAACCGTGGACTGTAGCTGTAAACAGTTTGGAAACACCTAATGGACCTAGTTGCATAGTAAATACAAAGATTTTTAATTTTTTCACTGGCTGATGAATGAAACTTAAAATGGCAATAAAGAGGATGTGATCAGCCAAACAGTACTTGGCCTTGGCCAATGTCATGCAAGGATCGCATTCAATCACACTCAAAGCTAAACATTCTGTGATAAAATGCCTCTGATCTGGAGCAATGGTAGCAAAAGAGGCAGTCTGACCATTTGCCTGCAGATTGAATGGTCAATGCAATATGTGTGGCAAAATTACACCAGGCTTTGCACAACTAATCTGTGACATAGACAAATATGTCTGAAGCCTGTGACATACCTATATGTATTCTCTACGCATGACCTTGTAACATTTATTTATTCTAGGAAATGTCATTGTTTGCTTTTTAAATACATGACCAGTTTGTCAGATCAACAATTTCACTCTTTAATAAAAGGTGTTTTTTTTAACATATTAACAGTATTTTTGTTTGGCTTGACGTCATTCCTTTAGTAAAATTTTAAGTTATTCTGAAATGGGTGTTAACTATTTTAGTTTAGCAGATAACTAAAATGTATAATTAAACTTAATATCATAAGGAGTATCTGTTTTTTATCCTTACCTGATAAACACCAGCCGTGAATGTCAGTATAGCTGCAACGCTGATTGCATAACATTCTTTTCCACACTCAATGTCCATCAGGCCCATGCTAATGTTTATGGATCTTGTAATGTTTATGTCACTCATGTTGAAGTTATTTATTTGAGGAACTGCATCATCATCTAAGTCAAAACCTGCCAGCTGTACTTCTCGATCAACAACCTGACCAACCATCAAACTTATTAAGCTGAAAATGCCCACTGATACATGTCGGGAGGTCCCCATTAAGAAATAAATAATATTAGCAAAAAAAGAGGTGTACAGGCTGTAAATGGGTTTCAACCCAGCTAGAAGAGAATATGCTATAGCTTGGGGCACCAATATGATACCAATGATAAGGCCCGACATCACGTCACCCCATGTATTTTCTTTGAAGTCATACTTTGGGAGCCAGCGTAACACTGGAAAAAAACCAATGAATGTATTTTTGAGTTGCTTGCTATTGCAGGTGCATTGCTTTTTAACTTTGGCTTTTACAGTCTTCAACAGGCTAACTCTGTTCGTAGCTTTTCTTTCCAGATGAATTTGGGCATGCTGTGTATAGTCATCCATCTTACTTTGTTCTCTTTCATATTTCATGTTGACTGAGTTTTTAATTTCAACTAAAATGTAAGCAGAATAAGAAGGTTAATGTACTGGATATCTCATGTATATTACTAAAGGTCATGCATAGTTTAGGTTATAGAACACACTGTTTTTTTATACTCCTGATATTAACAACCCTGGGCATTTAAGGGCTTGTAGTGTGCAGGTACTACAAGAAACGGTGTAATTGCAGGATACACAGTTAAATACAGTAAAGTTTGCTGAGTCATGTACTGTAGATGCACAGACTCCTATAAAAATAGCTTGCATACTTTCACTGTGTTTAAAGGCTAGGCTTCAGTATCAGTATAATTCCTTTTTAATGACCTTAAGAACTTTGCAATTAACGTCTTATCACAAACCTTCCACGCAACAGTATGTTGAAATGGGGCACTGATAGGAACATATTTGGGTAATTGTCACATTTTTGCAACATTCTTGTGGATATTAAGTTAAATATGATACCAAAAAAATGTTCACTGATTCTCAACATACTCCACAGGTGTGGATAATTGCAAAATTTTAAGAGGGAGGTCAATACTTTTCACCAAATATTGGATCTCTGTTCCTAAATAAACTACTCCTGGGCATGAAACATTTGGATGCCAAATAAACTATAAAATAAGTAGTGCATGCCGCGCAAAGGTTAGAAAAAAACAAATGTTCCAGCAGTACTGCAAATGGTCGTATGGAACCTAGTTTTTAAGTTTATATATATCTAATTGGAAGGGATGGTGAAATGCCAAATATTTGTGCTGTGTATGGGTTTGATCTTCAGTGAGTAGTTTATCTAATGCTACTGGTGATTGGATACTATAAGTTACTCCATGTATGGGACCCAGTCTACCGAAACTTGTTATCCAGAAAGCTCAAAATAACAGGAACGCCATCTCTTATAGGGTTAATTTTAATCGAATAACTAAAATATTTAACAAAGATATAATTTTCTTTGTAATAATAGAACAGTACCTTTCCATCTAAGATATAATTTATCCTGATTGGAAGCAAAGCAAAGCTGTTTGGTATATTTTATGTTTACATGATTTTTTTAGAAGACTTTAGGAATGGAGATTCAAATTATGGAAAGATTCCTTATCCAGAAAACTCCAGGTACCGGGCATTCTGGATAATAGGTTGAATACCTGTTCTATTACAAAATGGAAGATGGACCATCAAAAAGTACAGGACATAAAAAAGAAACAGGCAATAAATAATAAAAAAAACAATAAAACCTAATTGCCACATTAAATTTGTTTGGTCAGCAGGATCAGTCACCCACCTACAACTAAACCATATTTTCAGATGCAGGCTCGAAAGAAGAAGAAAAGGAAAGCCAATAATTCAAAACCATACAAGATGCTTAATAAAGGACAACTAAGAAGTTGATTACAATATGTAGAAAAATACAGTAAAAGTTAATGCAAAACTCAACCCCCTCTTTAATATTTAAATCAATAAAATGTTTTTTTCCAATAGTATTTCAAGGTTAGGTGTTCCTTAAAGAACTGTAGGGTTTATGGATGGAAAGGAGGAGTAACAGACTTCTTAAAAGGGTTTGGGAAGCATGGCAGAAGTAAATAGGAGCAGGTATCTAGGATGGTATTTACTAAAATATTCCCATAGATTCTCCAAACATCTACCAACTGGCACCAAGCAGCAACTTGTTTAAATTCCAAGCACCAGAGCTTCAGCATAGTTTAATGCTAATGAGTTACAGTGTTCTACAGGAAATGTTTATATCATATACAGTAGCAGTAGTAGAAGTAAATACCTTGAAAATAATAGTGGTAAAAAAGTTAAAGGGGCAGATTTACTAAAGGCTGAAGAGAATATTCAAATTAAATCCGGATTTAAAAAATTCGAATTTCGAAGTAATTTTGGGCTACTTCAACTATCGAATAGCCCAAAATTAGATTTGAAATGATAAAATTATAAGATTAAAATTTCAAAGTTATGTCTCTTTAAAAAACTTTGAATTCAACAAGATTTTAGCCTATGGGGGACCTCCTATAACCTTTATTAAAAATTCCTGGAAAAATCGAAGGATTTTTTTGAAAAATGCATTTGAACGATTTTTCTTAGATCGAAAACGGACCTATTTGGTCCATTTTCGATTGAAAGTGCCCTTTGAAGGGGACCTGTCACACCAAAAATATATTCAAAATCATATTTTATCACATTAGTCAAGCCAAATGAACTTTAATTACACTATATAAATTATTTGGATCTTGTTTCCTTCAACAATTTATAATTATTGCAAACAGGCAGGAGCCATTTTGTAGACACTGTTATTAAGGCAAGCTTTGCATTATTTCAAAATCTTGTTAGAGCACCAGAATGGGTGACCCAATGTCCATCCCCATGCCCTGGCTACACAATTAAATGGTTAAGAGAATGGGAAGAATGTGGGGAGAGCAGTGACATCTAGGAAGTGCTGAATGGAAAGTGAAAGTAATTGTCAGCCCCACCTCTATGCCTAGGCATAGAGGAGTGGCAGACAATATTTGATTAACAGCTGAGATTTTTAAATTAGCTTAAGCCAGCTATGAATGCTTTAATAAAAAATTTAAATTGGATGTCATGTTTAATTTTAAAATGACTTTTATTATATAGATTTGTGTGTCTGGGTGACAGGTCCACTTTAAAGTAAATTTGATGGTTTTAGTAAATCTTCCCCTTAATGTGAGAAGGGATCTTTTAAGTGTTGCAATATCATAGTCTCTCCCATAAGTGTCTGACTTACATCTGCCTATAATTGTTGTCTGCCCATATATGGCTTGGGCTTCTGCACTATACTCAGGCATAAAGTGAAAGTAAATAAATAATACCAATAATGCTTTCCTTAAAAATATTCTCCATTCTATCTTTTATTTTTTGTCACTTTACTGCTGCACTTGCATTAAACCCTGAGTTTTCATAATTTATACAAAATATACTATACACCTTTAAGAATATTCCCCCAGGACATGTCCTGTACAAAAGGGGTATTTCTCTAATTACTTATTATTAATATACAAATTATCATTCCTAATTTTGAATTGCAAGTACTATAGGTCTGACTGAATGCATTCAATGCATTTCAGGGACAGCAAAAAATTGTTAGTTGGATTTCTATTAGCTTATTGCATTGTTCAAACTGAAACAGATATTACTGCAGGAAGAGAAAGATTGATTAGAATTATACTGGTTTATGAAGCATTATTTTAGTAGGTTATGGGCATTTAATGTGAAATTAGCAAATTTACACTCTTAATATCTTTTGATAACTAGTGATGGGCAAATAAATTCTTGAAAATTCACTGGCGTAAAAAAAAACGAGTTGCGTGTCGTTTTTGACACGGCGCACGTCGAAAACGACGCAACAAAACGAAAACACGACGAAAATGATGCGACGAAAATGACGTGCAACTTGTTTCGCTAATTTTTCCGCCAATTCGACAATTTCTCTGGAAATTCGCACATTTTTCGGCAAAACGGGGTAGATTCGCCCATCGCTATTGATAACCTTTTGCTCTTCTGAGATAACTGCAGCATCAGTTAAATACTTTACTAAAGTAAATTCTTGTTAAAAGGGAAGCTCAAGAGATACAATGCTGACTTTTGTTAGCAAATGCAAAGCTAAAAATGTTTCCTACTGAAGTTTATCTGTCTGATTACATCCATAGTTTGTTATGTGAGGAACATTTTACATCTACTGAATTGTAAATGTACATTTGTTTATGTTAGACAAAAGTTTTTTTGCTAAGTGATGATCATCCAAATTAGAGTATAAGGATGGAAATAATTTCTTTACAGTGTGCCAGGAAAATAAAAATGGAAACATTGAGTTGAAAAATAGATTGCCAACATTTTTCAGTAGATAAAGTACAGTGCTGCCATTTTCCCCCTGCAGCTAAAGTACTGAGGTAAAAATGGAATCCATTTGGCATGGAAGTACTATTAGTACTATTTTATTGTTACTGAGTGTTATTTCGCCCCTTGCTTCGAGATTCCCATTGTAAATGCAAAAAACATAGTTTCTATGTGGAAGCCATAATTCAAATCTCAGTTTCTTAACAGAGCCAAATTTTATCAGTCTTTGTAAAACACAGCTTAGGCTTTAGGCTGGCAATGCACAGAAAAATCTAATTGTCTCACATTTTTTGCATTTGGACACCAAAAAGGTGGGCCATATTGAACTAATCTGTTTACATAATCCACTAGACAGAATGTATGTACAGTAACATCCATATTATTTTAAACATTTTAATATTGGAAGATTAATTGGTTCTTGTGTGTTAATGTGATAGGGGCCTTAGAGTATAAACTTCACTGGCGCAGGCATGGATATGAATGGAGTAGGCTCTGTAAAATGTTGCATTAAGGTGTTAGTGCTGTATAAATAACATAATGATAATATTTTGGGGAGGGATAGGCAATGATATGAAAATTACCTTACTGCTGAGGCTTTAATATCTTTTCTTCACTTTGCCCATTGCTGTCAACATGAAAGATTTAAACTAGCTTCAAAGCAGAACAAAAACATGTTCCTGCAACAACCTCACCTTATTAATAAACTTAAAATAGATAAATACCAAATTAATGGAGGACTTGGCCTTTCTATAGTTAATCATATATTACAGAGTAGTGAGACTTTCCCAAACCTATCAGCAACAGTTACCCATTTACTCAGTGGCATTTCTAGCACAACCAAAGGACGTAATGTTCATATTATGAAGCATTTCATTACTGGCTATTATTTTCACAAGTCTATGAGCCCCTTGTGATTTTCCCAAATACCACTATTAAAGAATCTATGCTGAAGGTATAGGTAAAGGATCTATTATCCGGAATGGATTCTAAAAATTGTGCTTTAAGGTTTATAGGTTGCTGGCACCCCATAAATTGTTGCAATTTGACACATACTGTATTTAAGTCAAAGTCAAAACAATAGAGAACAAACATTTTCACTAGAATACTAGAATAATTAAGTACAACATTTACACTTGAAAGAAAAAATGTAACATGAAAGCCTCAACTTACTTGTTTTTTTTTTATGTTGATGTAAGTAAAACATATTTAGGTAAAGAAACCACTTACACATTAAAATACAACTATCATAAAGAATGATCATACTCACGTTAGTTTATTTGTGTAAATGGGATGGATTGCCAGCTCTAAACTCCTGCAGAAATAAGCAGCTTGTATCTTTGTTCCAGGGATTAATAGTAAGCATTACATTTTTCACTATGCAGTGTAACATTCCTTTATGTAGTGTATGTAGGCAAGATAATCTAAAATCTGCAAGTAGTGGCTCTTAGTGGAAGACCAAAATCTGTGTAACAAACGTTTGGAACAATTCAGTAGATTTAATGCTGTATTGTTTTGGGGGGTTAACCCCTTAAAAAATGCATTCGTCTAATTTTGAGTTTTAATTGTAAAAAAACACTTTTGATGATGAATGTTTAATAATTTTAGTGACTAATGCCACAAGTTATTTTTTTCCCTCTGTTTTGAAAACATTTTGTATTTTTGGGGCTTTTTACAAATCAGTAACTAGGGCAAATCAGGCTAGTGCTACATTGTAAAATCTCTTTATGTGACCATGAAGATTTTCATTCATCCAGGTCATGTTATATCTAATATAAGTAATTCTAAAACAACTGGGCTTGCTGGGTAATCATTGGAGACGTTTCGCTACTCATGAGAGCAGCTTCTTTAGTTCAACTGACTAGTGTGTTAAATCCTCAGCATATAAATTTTTCCACTAATCCAATCACAATGGCACATACTCTTCAAAGGGGTGGCATCTGAAATGTGTTGATTCTGTGTAGTTACTCTGTCATGCAAATAGGTGTTACTATTGAGAGTTGCATGAATGGTTGTGTGAAAAGTTCTGAAATCGTTGGGGTACAGATGTGAGAACAGCATTGTATGTAGAAGACAGGCGTGTCGAAGGCCCCCTCCTCTGTTTAGGGATGGTTTCTCCACCTAGAGATGAATTTCACACCTTGTTCAAACCAGTGGTCGTCTTTATCCAAGATTTGGTCATTGCTATATTTAAAGGTGTGTCCCATGTCTTTTAAGTGTAGAAAGACAGCTGAGTCTTGCCCTGTGGAGTTCACCTTCCTATGCTGAGCCTATCGCTTGGTGAGCAGTTGTTTTGCCTCCCCAATGTATAGATCTGTGCACTCTTCGCTACACTAGACTGCGTATACCACATTGCTTTATTTTTCATTTGGTGTTGGATCCTTTGGGTGTACCAGTTTTTGTCTCAGTGTGTTGCTAGGTTTGCAAAACACAAGGGACGTGGTGTTTGTTGAAAATCCTCCTAAGTTTCTCTGACACTCCAGCTACATATGGACTATTTTTCACCTACTATGGGGCAAATTCACTAGCGTCTAGCTTTGCTAGAGTTCGCCGCATTTCGCCAGGCGAATTTTCACTAGCACTACGCAAATTCACTAAAGTGTGAATTTACGCTCAGGTCAGACCAGGCGAAGTAACGTCTAGCGTAAGTGCTAACGTAGTGAATTTGCGACTTTATGATCCTTCATCAGTGCGCAACTTAGCCTGGCGTAAGGGTGCGAAGTTGCGCAAGTCTATCTACTTCGCTAGTGAAAATTCACCAGAGTCCTTGTTAGTGAATTTGCGAAGTTGCGAAATGACGTCACGCTGGCGAATTAGCGCTAGAGTTAGAGGATTCACACTTTAGTGAATTTGCCCCTATGTGTCTCTGGGCGGTTATATCTATTGGTGTTCCTGTTGGGCTTGGCTGCTGTTGTTTTGACAAAGGCCCAGTCTGGGTAGCGACATGCTTTCAAAGATCTTTGTCTTTCGACTCTGTATCAGTTGCCACACATTCTGCCCTGTGCTGCAGGGTTTTAATGACACCCAGTTTCTGTTCCTGCGGATGGTGGGAATTGAACAACAGATATTGATCCGTATGAGTGGGTTTCCTGTATACTTCCATTTTCAAGTTACCCCCCTCTTGAATGGATATCAAACAGTCCAAGAAGCCCAGTTTGTTCTCGTGGACATCTTTCATTGTGAGTTTGATATTATTGTCCGCTGAGTTAATGTGTTCTGTAAAGGCCACCACTTTGTTGGATCTGATTTTAACCCACGTGTCATCCACATACCTGAACCAGTGACTCTGCATAGTTCCCTGGAATGTAAGTAAGGCCTTCCTTTCTACTTCCTCCATGTACAAGTTAGCTACAATGGGAGAGACTGGAGAACCCAATGCACAGCCACGTTTCTGTTAATAAAAATGTCCTTGTATTTGAACAATGTGGTTTCAAGGCACAAATCTAGCAACAAAAATACTTGGTAAGGACTGAGCTTCGTTATGCTGCTGAGGGTGTTATCTTGCTGCAGTCGAATTCTTGCAGTCTTAATTGCCTCTGTCATAGGTATACATGTGAACAATTAAGTGACATTATATAATACCATTGTTTCTTCTGCCTCTAGTGTAACGCCGTGAATCTTGGTTACATACAAACTATTTGGCATTCTTGGTTTGATGCACTGTATTGCCTACTAACGGGGCAAGAATTGTGCATTTCTGTATGCCACTGAATTTATGCTGCTGACAATGGGCCTTTTTTATGTGTGTATTCAGCAAGAACATGGGGAATCATGCTGATAATAATATGTAAAGTGCTTATCTACTAATTTGAATTCTAATTATGATTATGGGTGCATAGAAACCACTAAAAGAGAAAATTAACAAGGACTTTGACTTTAATTAGCTACATACGTAAGTTAGAAATACAAACTGCAAGTAGTTGCCTCTTGCAAAGTCTTCACAATGTAATTTAATTGGATTTTTTTTTACACATCACAAATACAATGCATAGATAATGTTTAACAAGGGGACTTCTGTAGACAGGAGGTACAGTTGCAAAATGTGATGGTATTGATAAAGGACCTTGTTAGTAAACCAGATAGACTTGAAATTGCATAGCTGACATTTTATGTGTCTTGCCCATTTTGTTTAGTTGCTTTTGTAAATTGGTGCATTATTGAGTTTCTATTGAATATTATTATGGATATAATTAATTTTCAACTAAGCAACAGGTAAACATTGCTAAGTTTACATTTGTACAATACAACATATTGAGGGCTGGCAATTGCAAAATAACTTACATTCAGTTAAAATATTAAAACCCCTTATTTAGTCATCTCCAATTTTGCATTGATGAGTACTGGAACGAAAAGGCTACAGCACCTCTCCCTCCATAGCACAAGCACTGGTTTATATATTCAAATTATAACCAAGCAACGAGCTCCTGTGCCATTAAGATCACTTCGAAAATAGTGATATAAAAACATTTAGATCTTTTCAAACTTTAAAGCCCCCTGTTGCTCTTTGAATTATCAATGGTGATTCTAAAACATTTCAAATGTATGACCCTCAAATCAGCAGTGCATAGTCAGGGATTGGGTATAGTTATTATCTGTCTTTTCCTTCAATTTGTGGACATATTTATCGAATTCGATTCAAGTTTTCGGGTCATTTAAATTCATCCGTGTTTAAAAAACATGAATTCGATATTCATCCCCTGATAAATCCTCAAAGCCAGTATTTTATTGCATCAGTATGTTTTATTTAATTAAGTGATCTGGGTCAAAATGAAGCTCAATATTTTTTCAAAGGAGAACTAAACCCTAACAATTAATATGGCTAAAAATGCCATATTTTATATACTGAACTTATTGCTCCAGCATAAAGATGCTGCTTCCCAATAGCAGCAATGATCCAGAACTTCAAACATGTCAAAGAGGGTCAACACTCACATGTTCACTGGGCTCTGAGAAGCTAAAATAAGCTTAGGGTTGTTGCAAATTATCAAGCAGAAAATGAAGTTGGCCTGTAATATACAGTAAGTTGATGCTACAAGGCTGATTATTAAATTCTGATGTTAGTTGCACTGGCTTCTGAGCTGCCATGTAGTAATTATCTGCATTAATTATTAATCCGCTTTATAGTGTGACTAATACTGTATATTTTGATTTGGTCCCTAAGCTCAGTAACCGACATCCGAACAAAGCATGTGCAGTGAATCAGCAGAAAAGAAGATGGGGAGCTACTGGGACTTTTTTGGAGGTGCAGATCTTCCCTGTTTACGGGCTGTGGTTACCTTGGCTGGTACAGAACCCAAAAATACAGTATAATGTACAGCATTTCTAGCCTACTTCATTAGTTAAGATTTAGTTCTCCTTTAATACCTCCTCCCACGTCAATAGAGGGAAACAGTGTATTGAGGTGTTGGAGGATGGAGCCTTCTACCATCAACACTGTCATCCTTTGCTGTCAGTTACAATATGAGAGCCATCAACTGCTGAAGCTGAGTGGATAGGAGGCTTCTATGTCTTATTGTGTTGTCTTGTCTAAAACATCTATCTCTTCTCATATTTGCTTGTCATATTTTCAATCTTCTTGCAGTATAGGAATGGAGTGAATGCCCTTTACAACTCCAGTAAATTCATTTCTTACATTATGCATTTTCTAAAGCAATTTTATGGTAGGTTAACCAAAACATCTTCATGCAAGTAATAATTATTTTAATATGTTGATCAGTTTTCATGTTGATATAAAAATATCAACAATGCAAGCTTTTAAAATATATTATGATCATATTATATTATAATCACTTATGTTAAATAGAGCATACACTCACTGAGCGTTTGTTTACTTGTAGCAGTTTACATTAAACTTCAGAGACAAGTTCACGTTTATGGCACAATGAATTGTTTCATAAATAGCTAAAATATAAAAAAGGAGGAAATAACTATTTGTTCTTCACGTTATTTCTTAAATCATAATACTTAGCATTTATATTTTAAAAAGTGTATAAGGAGATTATATTAGTATTGTGTATTATTACTACTCTGTATTATAAAAATAAAATAAGATTATGGTTTCTTTAAAAAAAAAAAAAAAAAAAAAAA